>JAQJVL010000078.1:880348-1396899 GCA_035578905.1 Stictocephala bisonia
ACAACGAGCTTTATAGTATATAGATGTGATCCACACTTTGAAATAGACTAAGACTTTACTAATTAGTCCATAGAGTAGGCTAATCATGCAAAACTTGTAGTGTTAGCAAAATGAAACAAAATAATGAAAATGTTTTACAAAGACGTTAGTACGTTAGACTAACTTATATTATACCCAGTGTCAGCAACTAATTTAGAGCATTACTGAATTATGAACGAAAGAAAATACAATATGAATAAACAAAACAGCAATACATAGGCCTATTTAAAATCAAAAACTAGAACAATGTTACTTTGAAGCTTTACTATATCAGTTCTATTTGACAGAACACCAAAAGAACTTGCTTAACCCGATTTTCTTTTTCTGTTGTCTCATACATCAATCTTTGAACTTTGATGTGTGTTGGTTTTGCCGTTGGAATGAAAATATAAAAAAATGAAGTCAAACTCGCACACAACACTACCATAGACCTTTTATAATACCAGATGCCGGAGAAATCTTATTAGATACAATTGAATGTTTCTATACTTCTTGGACAATTCCACTGCTTAATTTTCAAGAGAAAAAGGGATACAATTTGAAAAAAATAGTGATTAACTTGATTGTGTTTGTTTCTATGTTTAGGTTAGGTTTTCATAATCCCTAATTCTCATGTTTCACATTCACCAGTACCACACATGTTACCCCTGACAACTGATTGGCGTTTGAATTGATCGCAGCTTAAATTATTACGTGTTAGTCATCTTGTCAATACAATTGTTTGATCGAATTGCAACAAATAGTGACTTATTCTGAATTGTAAATATACTTTGAATTCTGTAATTCTTTGTGAATAAAATGCCTCTTAAAGATCCTGAACAATTCGATGGAATGTTGTTAGCTATGGCTCAACAACATGAAGGTGGAGTTTCTGAGGTTAGTTTTAGATAAGCTACATGGTTGTTTCTCAGAAGTACTGTATTACTTACATCATTTCCCTTATTACTTTAATGTGTGTGGTCAAATGAACTTACTATAAGACTAGTTTGTTTGACAAGTGTGAAATTGTCAACTTTAGGTCTCTTTACTTAGGCCTACAAAATTGAAATTTGTTATTTAATGTTTAAAACAAATTTAGGCCTAGCTGTTAAGTTTATTAGGAAAATAAACTCCTAGGATAACTTGTTTTTTACAGAAAAAATAAGAAGGTAATTATGCACTTTCTTGCCACCTCTGAAAATACGATTTCATGTTGAAAAAGTGGTGAAATATGAGTTTATATCTCTTGAGGAGTTTGATTTCATCCGTTGAAAACTCGTGTTTTACCGAAAATCGTAAAATTAGTTTTTTTTATCTAAAAGTGAAAAAACAACTTTTTTTAACACGTTGACTGCCATGAAGACCACCGGTGGCAACAATTTTAGCTCACGCTATGAGGGCCACCAGTGGCCCTCACTAGATTTCAGCCTGGCGCCACAGCTGTTTCTACAGTAAATAAAGTTCAATATTCATTGTTCAGAGTTCTGTGTTCCATGCAACCGGAAATGACCCCTCGAATACGGAAATAGCCGACATCCGGTCTTTTGCCGCCATTTTGTGAAGTTATTGATGAGGTACACCAGTGGCCCTCATGGCGTGGGGGCAAAACTAAAACATATTCCATATGATATTATGTTTCAGCTGTTTTGTTGTGATTTTTATATTTTCTTCCCGCGCACTGATCAGCTTTTGAGGTTAGGTATTTAGTAAGTGACATTGATTCTTTTTGTGACAGAAACCAGTCTGTCTAGAAATGTCGTAAAAACTAGTTCAAATATATAAACACGTATTTAGGGGGTTAGGATATATCATTAAAAATTACGTAATACTAAAAATGGGGCTACAATTTTTATTTGATTTATAAAATACGTGGGGGCCACCAGTGGCCTACATGGTGCACAGCGGCACGTATGACGTGGGCTAACGGTGGCCCTCATGGCGTCAGACGGACATACAGTTTTACTACGGCGGCCTCAGAATGACACAATAAATTATCTACGCTGGCAGTCAACGTGTTAAAATAGTTATTTTTCCACAAATTCTTTTTCATTTCTCGTGTTTTTTATTCTGAACACAAATATATATTTTTTCAGCTAGAAAAATGCATTTTTTACTGACATAACCAAACATAACCTAACTTATCCTAATTGTCTATTTTCTCAACAAAACGTTAGTAATTTGCGTTAAATTTGAGTGTTTGGCCTCCGTGACGGCCCGCTGGCCGTCGTTCTGGCGGAAATATAGGTGAATTCGGTTTTTGTGATTAACAGTTGTTGTATATAATGATCGCTTAGTGGCCGCTAATCGTGATTCTCCGCAATAGTAGTTTTTCCGTTATATCTCGAGAAATATTTGTAATAGACCAAAATAGTTTTCAAATTTGTATTCAGCGTAAAAAACATCAAAATAAAAAAAATATGATTAAAATACCATTTAAATTAACGGAAATATGACAAAAATACTAATACAGTACACTCTTGATACGCCGACATTTACTAGTCCGACACGTTTGTTAGTCCGACGCCACATCAGATGACGTACTGTACACTTAATACTGTATGTAATAAACCTTACTGTGTTACTGTACAAATGTTGTATAATTTCTTTGCTTACATTTATTCAATTGTGTTTGTCAGCCTCATTTTATCACGGCTGATAGCGTAGAAATTCTAAGAAGGGTGTACGAAGTGCATTCAGTTTATCTTAGAAATCAAAGACAAAGTCAAAAAGATCTTTATTGACATGAACATAGAGTACAGTTATGGCGTCAAAAGTTTTTGAAAAGTTGCGTGGTCATCAATGAGAAGGTCTTCCTATCTGCAGGCATTCTTCAACAGAGTAGAACTCCTTGACCAACAGCCAGTCAAGAAGAGCTTCTTTAAAGTTCCTGTTGCTTTTTTGTTCTTTCAGCCTTGGTGGAAGGATGTTGAAGAGTCTAGCCCCGATGTAGGACGGTTTTTTTTCATAGGCCGTCAGGTGATGTGCTGGGAGTCTGTAGTTAGCTCTGTTTCTAGTGTTATAAGGATGTGTATCCAAGAATTTGACGAGTCCTTTGTTAACTGCATAGGTTATTACCTCACCGATGTACAGGTTGGCAACTGTATGCAGTTTCAGTCTCTTAAACACCCCTCTGCAAGAGTCTCGAAAACCCAATTCAGCCATTATTCTTATTGCTTTTTTTTGAAGGAGCAGTACCCTGTGTAAATTTCGCAGAGATGAGAACCCCCATACAGTCAGCCCATAGCGCATTTGGGACTCAAATAGCGCAAAGTAAGCTGTTCTTGAGGTTTCTGTGTTGCTGATTTGTTTGAGTCGCTTAATGACATATAGGGCAGTACTAAGTTTTTTGCAAAGTTGGTCTACGTGGGGTTTCCAATTGAGGTCACTGTCTAGGGTTATCCCAAGGTATTTAGCCTCATTAAATGTTGAGACATTGGGTAGCTCGAGGGCACTCCTTCTTTGTGGGCCAAAAAAAGCTGCTGTGTCTTGTTTTCGTTCCGAACAAGGTCATTTTCCTGACTATACTGTTTGGCTATACGGGCAGCAATGTAGGCTTTAATTTCCAACTCTGTAACATTCTTGTGTGACACAATGAGGGCAGTGTCGTCAGCGTAGAGTAATATTTCACAGTGGTCCTGTAGCGTGGTTACGATGTCATTTGTGTATAAAATAAATAGTACAGGGCCAAGCACAGGTCCCTGTGGGACTCCTCTTGTTATCTCTGCTTGTGTGGATCTAAATTTTTGAGACCTATTGTTGACTACTTGAGTTATCTCAGTCATTTGTGTCCTTCCGCTGAGGTAGCTCTGGAACCACTGATGTGCTGCTCCTCTTATTCCTAGAGCTTTTAGTTTGTCTAGGAGATGTTTGTGACTCAGGCTGTCAAAAGCTTTACTAAAGTCAAGTAAGATACCAGTTGTTGTGGCCCCTTCTTCAGTTGCATCAATGATAGTTTCCACTAAATCAATTATGGCTGTAATGGTGGACTTGCCTTTCCTAAAGCCATGTTGGCGGTTGGTTAGAAGATTATTGTTTTCTAGATGAGTGAGCAACCTACTGAGTACTATTTTTTCAAAAATTTTAGATAGGGTACAGATGAGAGATATAGGTCTGTAGTTGCTGGCCTGAGAGGTGGATCCTTTCTTGTACTTTGGATAAACTAAAGAGTGTTTAAGCTGGGAGGGGAAAATGCCTTGTTGGAAAGATTTGTTTATTACATCGATTATTGGGGTTATCACTTCATTTTTGCAGTGTTTCAGGATCGTTGACGAGACCTCATCTATCCCGGAAGATGGTTTTGATTTTAGAGATGATATTGTTTTGTCTATCTCCATTCTATTTGTTGGTCTGAAGCTCTCTTCAAGAGACACAAACTCACTCTCATGGATTGATGGGGGTATTTTCAAAGGTGCTTGTTGGGAGTTTGATAGAACTTGTTCTGCAGCATTAGCAAAGAAGTGATTCATGTGTTCGGCTATTTTTTGGGGGTCTGTTATTGTTGAGCCTTCTATGTCCATAGATTTTATATAATTTTTTTGAGATTTATTGCTGTAGCGGTTATTGTTTATTATTTGCCAGACTGCTCTGGTTTGGTTCTCTGCATTGGCAATGTAGTGGATTGCAGTTTCCTTTTTTAGGTTCTTTAGTTGGAGATCATATTCCTTTTTCCTATCGTTGGCTTGTTTTTTATTTTCCTCAGTGCTCATCAGGATTGATTTATTTAGAGCTGCAGTATATGCTCCTTTTAACCTCATCAGTTCACGCTCTTGTTTTTGGTTTGTGTTGATATTTTTTCTCTTTGATCTTCTTGAGTTTACGATGGGACAAGCTGTATCGAGTGCTTCATTTACGGTCTTGTTAAATTCTGTATATGCCTGGTCTGCATCCTGCTTGTTTAAGACAGCTTCCCAAGTTTCACGTGCTAGAATACTTTTTAGTTTTTGTAGGTTTCGAGCATTGAAGTACCTTCGAGATGTTCTTGGTATTACAGCTTTATTAGGTTCCAGGTTTGTTTTGCATATCTGACCCGTGTGGTCTGATAGGCTTGTGTGGAGAACTGCAGTGTCAATCTCCTCTGTTGGCATCAGGTTTGTTGCGATTATATCTATTGATGTTTCTGAGTGAGAGGTGATCCTTGTTGGTGGTAAAGGGATCCTGACGACACCATGGCTCATGAGAACTTCATTCAGGAGTTTATTGTCGTCTCCGTCAGCCAGGCAGTCCACATTTATGTCCCCAGTTATGATAATTGGACTTTTCCAGGTAGGGATGTTGTCAAGTATGTTGTACAAGTTATCAAGGGCCGTCTCGAGATTATGGTAAATAGGAGGTCTGTATATACCTAGGATATATAGTTCTGAGTGTTTGGTTTTGATTTTTATGAGTTGCGTTTCACAAACAAGTTCTATTTGTTTTCCTGTGATGTCGATGCAGGAAATTTCATTGCCTAGGTTTTTATTGGCATAGATAGCAACTCCACCTTTTCTATGCTCAAGTCTTGAGAATCCCCCAATATAGTGTTTATAAGTTTTTCCTTAGAAAGACCATGTTCTGTCAGTACAACTATGGTGGGATCAGTGAGTTTGAGTTCGTGGTTTAGCCTATCAATTTTACTCCCAAGGCCATTGATATTTTGGTGGAAAATTGTGATCTTGGCTGGCAGAGGTAAAGGCTTTTGCTTAGATTTTGTTATGTTGTTGCCAGTGGCTTGGTTGAGGGTCCTAAAAAAAAGTTTGGGTGTTGCTGGTATCTGTACTTGGGTTGCTGGTATCTACTTGGGGTGGAATCAAGGTACTTCTAAAGGCTGGGGTTTCAGAGTGACTAATCGAGGCTGCTAATCTTTCCTTGTGTTGGATATTTATGTCTTTGAAGTAATCTATATGCTTCATGAAAAAGTCATCCAAAGTTTCCTGGTCGCCTCGTATTCTTGCTGTCATAGGTGGAAGTCTCTCTTTTTGAGTCAGTTTTTTAGAAGGAGTTTGGCTGTCTCTCCTGGTCATATCCGAGTTCAGTTTTTTAAAAGGAGTTTGGCTGTCTCTCCTTGTAGTTTCTTGTGTCAAGATGTCAGCATCATATTTCTGTTTTACACCATCTACCTGTAAGCCTATTTCTACATTGGCAGGTTCTTCAAGCCGAGCTTTGTTTTTGGCTACTTGGAGAGATACACTGAAATGGTTCCTTTCCTTCCCAATTGGTCTTTTTCTCTTGCATAGGTTGTGGTTTTTAGAACGAGGAAAACTCTCTGCAGTGGGTGTACTTTGTGTGACTGTTGATGGAGGGTTTGTTTGTTCACCTTGTTTGTGCAGTTCTTCTTGCAAAGTTTCCACAGTGCGTTCTAGTTGGTCTTGTCGAGTTTTAAGCTGAGCCAGCTCAGTAATTAGAGAGGCACAGTAGTTGGGAACATAGGATTCGGAGTCATTTGTTTGTGTTTCTGAAGTGCTAGTAGTTTTTGGTGTCTGAGTTAGGTCTGTTTTGTCATCTTGGTTTAGTTTCAGCTTATTTATCATTCCACCCAATTGCTTAATTTCATTTACTGAGTCACGTAATAGTTTTTCTCTCTCATTATCTTGTTCTTCAAAGGCTCGCATCATTTTAATTCTTGTAGAACAATTCATACATCATAATTCTCGTGAATTACAATGGACATTTGGTAATCCGACGTTTTTGTTAATCCGACACACCGTCTGTCCCTTAACTGTCGGATTATCAAGATTAAACTGTAGTTGTGATATTGATTTTTTTAAATTGTTCGGTAAAATACAATTATTTTACGGTAAATACGTTATTTCCACGGAGTAAAAAGTATATCACGAGAAAATACAGCCAATTCAAGACCCATTTCAAGCAAAATGTTCCAAATTTGTTTGGTGGCAAGAAACTGCATAAATACCTAATAAGAAATTACAAATTTACTAAAAGATGATTTTGTAATTTAAACAAAATTAACTAATGGTTTCACACAGTGCTTTTTCACTGTCAATCGTTAGATCGAGGTTGGCACACAGTGATTTTTCACTGCCAATAAGTGCTCCCATTTGTTTTGTAAATATATTGTAAATTAAAAGAGGTCTTCTTTTTTATCAAATTATTTTTATTTATCGTTATTCATTACATTGATGGAAAGGAACTAATATAATTGTTCTGTTGAAATAAAGCTACATTTATAATAAAATACTTACTTTACGAACTTGATTCTTACAACTTTATTAGCAATTTAATAATATGGTGAACCTGTTTTCATTTCAACTACGTTTAATACAATATGAATTTGATTCAAGGCGACTGTTCCAGTATCATACTGATGCCACTGCGTATTTCACTTAGTCTATTGTGGCTTATCAGTAATAAGTTTATTTGTTTTTGCTATATTGAGGTTTGTTTTGTCTTGTTTTATTGCTCATGCTCATTCAAGTCTCTACAAATATCCTCCAGATTAATCTATTAGTGATAAACCCAAAGTAAGTAAATGGTGCATAGGGCGAGCAGAGTGAGAACTTTTCCTCCCACTGCCTATTAATAGACATGGCTTTTGCATTTTTTAATTTAGCCCCAGTTTATAATTCACTATCATCAAGTGTTGTGACCTTAACTAACCTATCTGAACATATCATTTACAAAAATTTAAGATTTGCTATTAATTTGAATGTCTGGTCTCTGGGACAGCCTGCCAGCCTTCCCTTGGTGAATAGACTATATATGCGAATTTGTTTTTTGTGGTTAATAGTTGGTGTTTAGTGTTCGAATAATGGTCACTAACTGTAGTAAAGTAATGGCCATTACTTTTTCGGCGCAAAAGTAGTTTTAAAATTATGTGTTTAGTAAAAGTAAACAATCATTTTAAACACAAATCTGCACACTACTGTCCTACCACCGCTAAGAGCTCTATCATCGTGCCAATTTTTAATGGGAATGTTGCGACTGTATGTTATTAGATTGTGTTAACATACTATAATGATAGTATATACTTTGCAATGATAGTCTTTCGTTCCTGAGCCCATTGTAAAAATGTAAAATCTCAAGGTTAAGTGAATCGCGGTGGAAGACATTACTTTCCTTAAAATATTTTTATATATATAAGTTTATATATTTTCATAAGCTAAATTAAGTGGAATATCTTTTGGTTGTATCATCTTTATATTTCATCAATAAATTTTAGTTTATATATATATATATATATATATATATATATATATATATATATATATATATATATAGAGGGTTTGTCTGTTTTTTAACTTAACCATTTGTAAAATAACTTACCCATTTATAAAATGATATTTTTACAAAATTTATTTAGCTCAATTTAATTAGTTATAATTTCAAAGCTCTTGTTTTTGTGAAGATAATAATATACAACATTTTATTTATAGTCTGAAATGATATTTTTTTTATTTTTATAACTTAAGACAACCTTATATAAAAATGTTGACTATCTGATTTTTGTCATTCGTGACATGGTTAGTGCCTTAAACTGTTTTTAGACATATCGTGGTATAAGTATTTAGTTTCAGAAACAAGATAACATTTCAAACATTTTGGCTAACTGAAAAATACAATATTTGAAGTGAAAATACACTTCAAATGGCATGCTTCCTTTTTTATACACTATTTTTATTAGTTTTTGAGACACATTTTTATTTTTTAATGTGTTATATTTTCTGGTGCATAATAAATGTTTGTTTATGTAGTTATGAACATACGAATTTTATTCTGCGAATAACTTGTTATGTATTAAAAACGAAATTGTTTTTTCAGATCTTATTTTTTATTATTTCTCTAATTTTGCACAATTTTTCCAAATTTCTGTTAATTTTGTTTATACAGTTGACGACCATTTCAGTTTAAACCAATTATTTATCAAAATATTGCGGAAAAACTATGTTTTTGGCACAGTTCGATATCATTTATTTTGATTTTCAGAAGGCATTCAAGATTCTGCAGTGGTCATGCAATAATAAGTAAAGTGTGTGATCGTGCAGATTACTTTTGCAATCCATTTTGAAATTTAGTGTTTCTCAAAAAGTATAAAATATAAGTAATGGTTGTTTTTTATTTATTATAAGTTTTTAAGGGGTATACGGGGTTATATAGAACACAAATGTGGTAAAAACCATTTTGTCTAATGTAACAAAAGTATTAAATTATAAAAAATAATATTAGCTTGTGTTAGAGTTTGTTTGCTATTCACATGAACAAAATGCAAAAATTAAGTAAAAGTATAAATGATACTTGTAAAAATAGTTTTAATTGCATTAAAAAGATTGCATTAATAAGTTATTGAAAAAATATTTAAAGTTTTTGTGCAACTTTCAAATGAAAGTTGATGGAGGTTTATCAAGAATAATTTAAAAATATATACATATATAAAGACAACGCTTTTATAACCTTACTGTACAACTGAAGATGGTCTTACGAGATCGAAATCAATCTTAATAAAGTCAAAAAAGATTGCTAAGTGTTGTCTTTATATATATAAAATATTAGTCAATCTAATGGCTATAAATGTCAAACAAATTATTTAATGGATTGTTAGGGTATTACATGTTTTCCAAAGAAATTTTGGTGTGAAAAATCACAGAAAAGGGGGAAATGGATCACAGATGATCTTAACAAACAAAAATTCGAAATAGTGAAGCTCAAACATTTAGGTTAACTAAAAACTTATTCTTAGAAAAGTATTTAAAATAAAAATAAAATTTTAGATAAAAACTTTTTAAATATTCAAATACAGCAAATAACAAAGTTAAAAATCCCTTTAGCAAAGTAAAAAAAAATTGGGATATAATTAACACAAAAACTGGAAGGGAAGTAGGGCTAAAAAATAACATTAGTTTGACATAGAAGGAGAAAGTAACTACAGATCCATTAAAGTTACTAATGCATTCAACAACTCTGATTTAGGTTGTTGAGAATCTTATTACTCCGCATACTTTATCCAAAAAGGCATAAGACACTCAAAACTTACATTCACGCCAGTTTCTGAACAGGTTCCAGTTCCAGAACAGATTATTTCTTCTTTTGAAAATAAACATTCTACATGTTCCAATAAGACTGATGAAAAGATCATCTGTAAATATTTTAAAGCCATTAATACAATTAATTGACTTCTAATTTAAACCTAGATACTTCCCACAAAAATTAAAGATACCAAAATTTTCCCTGCTGATATAAGGATTTCACTGAATACTGACTGAACAATTAGATCTCACGGTCAGTGACAGTTGGGCATAGGCAAGGAGTGAAGAGGGGACTCTTTTATGAAAACATTAGCCTACTGAAACAGTTCTCTTGAAGAAGTGTTAGATATCTATTATTACTATCAGCTGATATTTATTATTGTAATGTATGGTTACAATAATAGTTTGACAACACTGCCGCACTCACAGACTAATTGTTCAATCGGTACTCCGTTCTGTTTCAAATATCCCAAGTAAAAATGACTATACTGCCTTTACAAGAGACCCACCACACAGCTACTACCGATACATGGCTGTACGTCATGTCTGTCTCTGACCTTGTCCCATGTCGTACACCACGGTCAGCACCCTGCCCTTGGCCTGTCAAGATACGATTTAATATTTTGTGTATATCGTCTGACCAACCCTAAATGTGAACCCAAATTCATCTCGTACAGGAGACTCGATAATATTGATTCTGATGCACTTCTGGCTGATGCACTCCTAATGCCTTGGTATGATATAATCCACGCTCCTGATGTCAATATTATGGTAAACATGTTTAACAATTTCATAATTTGTCTCCTTAAAAAGCATGCTCCCTTGATCACTAAGAGGGTCACCAAGAAACCAGCCCCATGAATTAATGACTACTTACGTCAACTGCAGATATTAAGGGACATGGCTTTTCGTAGGGCTAAAAGACCTAAGTCATCTGACGATTGGGCGGAGTATAAAAGACTGAGGAACAAGACTCGGCAACAGTTTCGCAATGCCAAGATAGGATTCTATTATAGATCTTTATCTGGTGCCAAATGTACTAAAGGCTTGTGGTCTAAGGTCAGGGAGCTAGGCATTGGTAAGACCAATAGTGACAAATCTGTTTCCCTTGATCTTAATGTTATAAACAAATATTTCACTAACATTCCAATCGATCTGTTCAGATCTCGTAACTCTGTCAGTGAGCTGAATGCCGCTCCTCTTTTTTTGCCCTCGCCTGATGTTCTTCTTCACTTCGGTGACTGAGGCTGATGTGCTTGATGCTGTGATGAGGATGACTAGCAACACAGTCAAAACTGATAAAATCCCTAATAAACTTCTTAAACTTTTACTTCCAGTCATACTGACTGTGATTACAGCTATTTTTAATAAATCCTTAACCACATCTACCTTTCCGCCTGAGTGGAAATCTACAAAAAGTTTTGTCACCTCAAGTTGCTTCAGATTTCAGACCTATCAGTATCTTGCCAGCATTGTCAAAATGCCTTGAAAGGTTAGTCCACCTTCAGATTTCATCATTTATGGAGAGTGCTGGATTATTGTCCAATTTCAAATCTGGATTCCGTTCAAGATTCAATACTGCCACTGCCCTTCTTAAAATTACTGACAATGTCTGCTCTGCTATTGACAAGTCCCTACTTACCATCTTGACCCTATTTGATTTCTCTAAAGCTTTTGAATGCGTTTACTATCCCCCTCTTTATATAAAAATGCTCTCTGGTGGTTTTTCTGATGGTTGTATTGACTGGGTCAGGTCATACTTGACGGACCATCGGCATTGTGTAAAGGCAGACAACAGGGAATCTGACTGGGAACTGGTGACTAGAGGTGTGCCCCAGGGTTCTGTACTTGGGCCACTCTTATTCTTACTTTACATTAACAATGTTACTACTGTTATCACTTTCTGCGAATTCCACTTATAGGCTGATGACCTAAACATTTATACTCACTTCACTGTGAAAGACTTGCCTACTGCCGTAACTAACATTAACTGTTATATCCAGTCTATCACAAATTGGACTGTCAAGCATGGCTTAAAGCTTAATGAGGCCAAAACCCAAACAATATTGTTTAGGCTCTACTAGACTACTTCTAACGTTGAACTGACAAATATACCAAAACTCAGACTAAACAATACAGAATTATCGTTTTGTGGCAAAGTTAAAAACCTAGGACTTATTATGAACAAAAACTTAATTGGACTGATCAAGTTGGTGTAATGTGTAATAAGTTTTGGCTGCTATACACACTTTGAAAATATTTGCCATGTTTTTCCTCTCAATGTCAAGGTGTTGTTAGTAAAGACTCTAGTTTTCACTCACTTTAATTACTGTGATACTGTAATCAATGACATGTCTGTTGAGATCACAGAAAGATTACAGCGTGCCCAAAACTAGTGTATCAGATTTATTAAAACCTGAGGTGAAGGGATCATGTTACTCCATTTTTCTACCAATTATCCATCTTAAAGTTAAATACTCCGACAATTCCATATCCAGATTTTGTTGTACAATATTCTTCAAAACCAAATTCCTAATTATCTGTCAGAGCAGTTTGTGTACCTGTCACAAGTTACTGTACGTAGAACCAGACGTGGTGAGTCAATGTTAGCTATTCCAGTTCACTGCACAACCACTTTCAACAAATCATTCATTGTATCTGGGTGCAGGCTCTGGAATGCTCTGCCTGATAATATCAGATCCATCGATAAGCGCACTCGGTTTGGGGCGGAGGTGAGGTGTTACTGCTGCGGGCCTCGCGGGAGTAGTGGCTGGTGGCGCTGTGGCTTGAATTTGGTAGTAATGAGTGATTGTGCCAAATGAATGTAGTTTTGAATAAATGTAATGAATAACTGTGGTTTTGTTTTAGATAGTTAAAATATTTTTGAGTTTAAATATAATTTTTAACGTTTATTGACTATATGTTTTACTTCTTACATTGTAATTTCTATTTTTTTCCCGTGTAAATTGTTATTTATATTTGAAATAATATCTTATTATGTATGATTAGGTTAAGTGGTAGAGAGGGCTTTGCAGCCCTAACTTCGCCTCTTGTATTATGAATAGAAACGTTTTTCAATAGTTTCATTTTTTTTTTTATTATTAAAAATACTTTTGATAGTTGTTATGCATTTCATAAAATTGAAGTGGCTTTAATGATAAATATCACACTTTTAATTCTATAAAATGTGCTATGTAATTGTTCATGTGTATTGTATTGTGCAAAGGGCATTTTGAAATTGAACCACTCTTTATCTATTAGGTTGATATGATCCTCAAACTGGACTTTTCCTAAAAAGAAAATTACTGTCTTGGGCCAAACATATTTTTGGTCATTTAAACAAATTTTTAATATATTTTGTTATAACCAATAAATATTTTTCTTGTTTCAGCTTCTAGACACAATCTTCAGTTTTTTAGCACGAAAAACAGACTTCTATACGGGTGCTGGGGAAGGTGCTGCAGAAAATGTGAGTTATGTTCTTTTACGGTTTATTTACCGTATGGCTTTCAATGTCACCTAGCAAAAAAAAAAAAAAAAAAAAAAAAAAAAAATGGAGGAGGGAAGGAAGATTGTAAATTTTAAATCTTAAAAGGAATAGGACATTAATAAATAAAACAAAATCTAAAGTACGGTGTACTTATATTTAATTCTTTTTAAGTCAATAATAATTTACTAGTACATTTTTATTTACTACTTGTTTATTCTCACGTCCTTCGTCATATATTGTAGTGTATTGATCCCATATCTTATGTAATATTAACACATTTGTTGCGGTAGCACATGGAGTTGCCTTGCCTGGCTTGGCACCACCGCACGCTTACATATTTCAACATATTGACAAGTAAAATAGATTCATGTGCAATTCATGCAATATTTTTAGTTCATATGTTAGGGATTTACAATGTTTAATCCCCTTCAACCCACCGGTTCACTCCATTTCTGTTTATTTATTCATCATTAGAAGTCGTAATAAACAAATTTGAATCTCCTGTTATTTCTTCGAACTGTAAACTCACTGCAATTTCTAGAACTCAGTTGCAATTTCTCTGCAATTATAACTCATATTCTGTTCTAAATAAACCCCTTCTGAGCGTAACTATTTTATAATCACTGTAAATAACCTAAATATATACACTAGAAACATACACATCATATACACAATATACTATACACAGATAAAACAAATATGAAAAATATATGTCATCTGCCTTTGCGTGACGACCATCATGATAAAATATATATCACCTGCAGCGAATGTATTAACATAGTATATGCTTATATTTGTATTGTTTGGTGATGAGGTGATCTGAATAAACGGCTCTGATTGGCTAACCTCCCTCCAATGTGGTACCCTCAAACTTACCACACTTGATAGAAAGGCTATCAAGTCCAGTTGAGTCCTGAATAACCCATGATCACTCTACTCTGTAGCCGACTGGACTTTACTTAGAAGCTTTGTAATTATTTCTCTTATTAACCCAAATAATAATATACCCAATAACATCAGCTAAACACAATATGTAAAAGATATTAGTCATTCTTTATTTTGCTTCTAGTTTAGAATTATTCCTATTGAATTGATTTAAATAAATTTTGTTTTACACTGAATTAAAGTGTACTGAAATGAAATAAATGCAAAGGCGAATACCCTCCACTATAAAATTTAGAAAAATAAAAATATTTAACTATTATTATTTTTTAAATTAAAAAAAAAACTCATAGTTTGGAAAGACATTTAAATGCATGTGTTTAAATAGTTAGAAAAGAGTGTTCTGTAATAAATTACAAATCAGATAAGTATATTTTTACTTGTATTTTATTGCAAATGCTTAAAAAATATAAAGCAATACTCTGTATTTTCATGTACGATGTACCTGTACAAAGGTAGTCCTGACCTTTCTACCCAACCATCCACATACGGTGATGGTAAAGTCCCTCCCACCCTCCTATACACTTACCGTGGTGATGACCCACCCACACACATATAGTGTTGATGACACCAACCATCTATTGATATATGTGCAGTGATGAAATAAAAATATAAGTTAAAATATTCTTATATTTTTACTTGTATATATGGTATCTTAATCAAATTGTTTTAGATGGTGTTAAGTAAGTTTCGAAAGCATCAATCACAGGCTATGGAAGAACATAAGAAAAAAAAGCAACAAAATGAAGAAGCAGATAGGAGGAAGAGGGAAAAAGCTGCAAAAGCAAGGGAAGAGGAAAACAAAAATTTAAACCAGAAACAATCTTCCAAAATTACTGAACTGACAGATGAAGAAGCAGACAAATTACAGAAAGAAATAGACGCTGAAGTAAGTATACATCTCATATACGAGGTATAGTAAAAAGGTTCCTGGAATTGGTTAAAAAACATTTATTGGACAAAGATGAAAATGTAAAAACCTGTTTTCCTTCAAAATACTCCTAACGATCAAACTGTTGTTTAAAACACTTTTAAAACTCATTTTCTGAAATGTCTTTCAATGCTTTTGTCACATTTTCTCTAACAGCTTCAACATCTGCAAATCGTTCTCTTTTCATTGATGTTTTTAGCCATGTAAACAGGAAGAAATTGGCAGGCGCAAGGTCAGGCAAGTAGAGAGGATGTTCTTGCATGGTAACCCTGTGCTTGGCATGCCATACCATGCATAACACAGTGTATGTATAGGTCTAAAAATGCCCCAATCGTATATTACCTTTGTCCATGGCATTTATGATAACATCTGTAAAACTTATTAAAGCTGATGAAGAGAATTTATCATTTTTAAAACTATGCTGTTGAGGATAGAGTAAGTTGTTGTTTCAAAGTGACTTTTAGGGCGTTTCAGTATGCACATCCAATATTTTTGATATTAAGGTACATGTACTGACAGAGATTGATATTTAGGGGCATTGTCATAATGCAGTAAAATCAAATTGTTTTCCATCCATTTTTCAGGCCATTACCTCCTAATGGTGTCTCATAAGCGCCTAAGAATTCCTTTGTAAAGTTCCTTGTTCACTGTTTGACCTTCGGGAATGAACTCATAGTGAATTAAACCTTTGTAGTCAAAATAAACCTCCAGCATAACTTTTTCCTTACTTATAAAAACATTTTTTTTCCAAGCGAAATTTTCCCTCTATGGTGATTTTGTTATTTTCCATTCAGAAGTCTGACGTTTTATTTGAGAGTCATACAGAAAACACCATGTTTAGTCACCAGTAATGATTTTTTTCAAAAAGTCAGCATCTGCATCGGCCATATCAATAAACTTACCAGGTGTTGTTCTTTAATGTCTAAAGTCAACATTTTTGGAACTCTATCCATGTTCTAATGGTTATGAAGAATGGAGTAGACACTGCCATGTGATAAATTTACCTCAGACGCGATTTCATCAATCATTACTCTTCTGTGTGCACGCACAATTTGCCGAACTTACTCGATGTTTTCATCTGTGGTTGCAGTCGAAAGGTGTTCTCTACAAGGGTCATCTTCAATGTTTATGTGACCTTCACGAAATCATTTGTGCCAAACGTAAACTTGGCTTTTCTTCATCGCCTCATCTCCGTGTGCTAACATTTGAGGTGTCTCAGAAGGTGAAGCAAAACACAAGAGTTTATTTGTGTTCATTGTTCATTAAATACCATTTTCAACATTGCACTCTCCACAGGAGAGCAATAGTGGCTGAGCGATACTGGCGCTACCTATATCCCTTTCTCAGGAATAGTACCAACTGCTACATGATACCCACCGGCAACGAGACTATGTGCTTCTGGACATTGATTCCAGTAACTTTTGGCCTTTACCTCGTATAATAAATAAATAAATATTCTCTTTATCACCAATCAATAGCAAATCATTGTTAAGGAAAATGCTTATATATAGACATTTTTTGTTTGTTTCAACCTAAGGCGTGACCTCCAGAAGTTTGCCTAGCTACTTACAGGATACCCTGTATATAATCCAAAAACGATGTACTCACTCAATACGAAATCTTCGGAACAACTTAAACAGATTTTGACAAAATATATAGCAAGTTAGCTTTTGTATCAAAGAGACACTCTAAGAAAGGATTTATCATAGATCATTCCTAAGCATAGAAACAGCCCCTCAATATTTCCTTTTTTCCGTTAGATTAACATAGGCATAATGTAATTTATTTGAAATAACTTATACAACAAACATAAACACAACAAATCAGCTTTGTTAATTTGGTTTTCATTGTGAAATGTTTAAGGTAATTATTACTAACTCAAACATGATTGCTCTAATTTGCATCCCCCTAAAGTAGAATCATAGAGGTTTTCAAACTCTAAAACTTTGTTATTGAGAAGAATAGCAGGAGGTTGAGCTTTTATATAGGTATGATGGTTTAGGGAGGACCAGACAGGGAGGGTAAGCATGCGTACGGCACGGACTGTCGGTTAATATTATGTACATTTTTATAATAATTCCACAGCTACCATTATTCTGCCACTATGTTAATGAAATGAATAGTAGTAAATGCTTGTGCATGTTTCTGTGATGGCTAGATGTCACCAGTGATTGGATAGAAATTACATTGGCCAAACTGAATCATACTGCTAGCTGGCCAAACTGAAAATTTCAATAAAGCTCTAAAAAGGTTTCTCATAAAAATCCACTCTATACATTCAATGAATTTGGTTTCAGGTTTGGATAGCTCAATATATCTTCAATCTTTAAAAGTAAACTATTTTAACCTTGCAATCTTGTAATCGTATTTAGTCTAAGGAAAAATTATTCATGTTGTACAGGAAACTATTTATACACTGTAATTATGTTTTCAGTTTTTGAATCAAGATATTTTGCTTTTGAAATTGATATACTGTCTTTTTACCTTGTATTATATCTAGGGGTGTGCGAGTACTCGAAACTTCGAGTATTTGATCGAGTACTTTACTACTCGAACTCGGCTCAAAGCTCCTAAAACTACTCGAAGTTGGATCGAATAGTTGTATTTCACGAAATATCAGATTTACATCTTAATTTAGTTTTAAGAGTAAACAGTTTTATAAGTTATCAATAAAAAATGTTTGTGTTTTACTTTACCCTTAATCATACGTTATCAGTTTGGTACGCGTAATTATGAGCTAGAATATGTAGTACACGACGACAGTCAAATGAACTAGTCGACGTAGTGAACGAATTTGTTCATTATGATTTGAACTAGTTCAGTTCAAAGTGATCAACAGAGCTGAGAAGGCAGCGATCACTGTTAATAGTTACCGTTGTAGCTATCACACATGTTGGTTGTCAAGTCTACTAGTCACTTGTTGTAACCTAACCTAAAATAGCGTGAATAAAACAGAAGTGCTGGTTAGTGTCTTTATGACCCAAGAAAGAGGACGAGAGATCCGGCTCAAGAGGCTCAAAAAACCTGTTACCAATACAAATCTAATAGTCTGTGCACTGTGGAAATTATGCATATTTTTGTTCATATCAATAATATCGTTCAATCAAAAGGGTCCCGAGAACGGGTCACTGTACATCCCAAGAATCGAACTTCCCATCTTTTCTAGGCGAAAGTTCATCTCGGTTGTAGTACACGTATGTGCAAGGAACCGTTCAGCTCCTTTTCGGAAATGAAATTATCGTATACTTCTTGCGAGTCGATTGAAGTCTATTTTGTTTTTTAATCTGAGCAGTGAATCGTCGAATGATTTGA
Source organism: Stictocephala bisonia (assembly GCA_035578905.1). Classification (NCBI taxonomy): domain Eukaryota; kingdom Metazoa; phylum Arthropoda; class Insecta; order Hemiptera; family Membracidae; genus Stictocephala; species Stictocephala bisonia. Next base: position 898,998 of record JAQJVL010000078.1, read on the forward strand.
TGTAAGAAAATACCGTTTCATATCATATAAAATATGGTAATGGTGTTCTAGCAGCGTGTGACACAACATTATTGATTTATTTTCCATCAAATAAAAAATAGATATATATCCGTGGCGAATGTCTATTAATTATTATTCCGAAAACTCCTTAGATCGCCAAAACTGTGTGTAATATTTGCGCATATGATATTTTTTCCTGTCAAATTGGTGAACGGTTTTCGGACTAGGTTAGACAATAACACAGTTGGAGTGTAAAAGGTGGTAAAGTAGGATAATTTTGATTCGTAAATTCACTGAACGGTTACCTGTTCACATTGACGTCGATGTAAACTGTAAAACAATCACGAATCATCCAAAGTGAGGGAGAAACATGTTGGAAGACCTTTTCTAAACAAAATACGATGAATTTAGAGATTCGGAAAATCATTTCTATTGAACTTAAGCCTTATCAAACATCTCGTTTTTTATTTATAAGTTTATAGTTTAGCTGCCCAAAAACTTCACTGTATCACTAGTTGGCACTTAGCTGATATTTCAGACTGCATCTCCATCGGGTAGACCTATTATATTAGCCGACTACGTCTATGGTTTTCATTCGATTACACCAGGTTTTAATAAATTTATCGTTATGACATAATTATTTATAAATTGTTCAGTGTAGCCTCGTGTATGGAAGTAGTTTCAAGTTGCACATATTTCATTACCGATCATAATTTAAAAACTTTATCCTAAGCGACTTTAAAAATTTATATTTAGTAAACCAGCTTGGTTATTATTACCAATTGATTGAACCAAAGTCTTTGCCATCCAGATTTTCAAATTTGATTATATAATTCAGAGCTTATTTCCAGTTAGTTGTAACCTTGTTATTACTGAATTAAATACCCACAGAATACAGATCCACTCTTCTTGGCGTGTACACAATTTTTTGTTGAGAGAAGGCAATTCTCAAAGCAAATGACTGCATTTGGCGATGATGCCTGAATTTTAGCATCTGTTTGGTTGGATGCAACTTTTGCCAACAAGTTTCACTACGTTTTCGCGGTACACTTTGAACTGAATCATCAGATAAACATTCCGGCCGGCTGTGAAACAGTATAATTGGCTTGCATAGAAAATCTGATCTGTAATATGAGTGAACAGATTAAATCTTTATAATCCACGTTGTTTCAATTAATAATATACTTTCTTAATTTCTTACATAATATTAGTTTTGAAAAAGGAAAAAAGTTTAAACAAAACAATGCCACATAAAAATGTAGGAAGGCAGGAAGTAACAAGTTTTATTTATCAAATGTTACAGTTACAAACAATAAATCAAAATTATTGTGTTCAGTTTAGATGTATACGTTTACGAATCTGGCAAAACTTAACATAGGCTTAGGATGGTGTCTGCCTTTTACAGTTGTCTTGGGTGAATAAAGTTGTCTGTAAATACTTGCTCGAAAAATACTCGATACTCGAAAAAATGCCAACTACTCGACTCGACTCGAACTCAAAAATCACTACTCCCACACCCCTAGTTATATCTATGAATGTTCTGCCCAAAATTGTTTGGGTCGTTTTTGTTGCTAGGGAAATAAATTTTGATTTATTAATTATCTTCTTACTTTGTTTCAAATTTAGATTTTTAATCAAATTGTTTTAGAACTCTTAAGTACCTACCACAGTAGGTGAACAAATATCTAAAAACATACATTTTTATTAAAATTTTAAATTACCAAAAATAATTTGTCCAAGTAAAACTGAAACAATAAAAACTGTTATTTTAAAAATAAGTTCAACTTTGCTTATAACTGCAATAACTGTTGTAACTGTAATAACAGTATGTTTGTGATAACCAGAAACAAGTTAAGTCGAATGCAGAAATCACACAACCCAAAGAAAGCTCAGATATGAAGATAGAGGATGATGAAGAAGAAGACGAAAAGGAGAAAGGAAAGCTGAAACCCAACAGTGGAAATGGCTGTGACTTGCCAAACTACAGGTGGACTCAGACACTCTCTGATATTGAGGTATGTGGTTGATGTTAATGTTTGTTTCTATCTTAAAAAATTGCCTCAAATATCTCCAGACCTCCACACAAACAATTATGCCTCCAGTCACCACCATTCGTCATCCTCCTCTGAAACTTTTTCTTCCTTTTTGCTAATAAATTTATTAGCAAGTTCTATTTTATTTATATACTATAGAAAGTGATGTACATTGACATTACTTCACAGTAAACACGACTACAGTAAACGTTGTTTATATTCATCATCAACTATTGGCCCAAGTAGATCAGCTGGACTGGCGCCATTCATGGCCTTATGTATTACGTGAACATTTCACTGTAAAATATTTTAGTAATATAATATGGTCAATTGGAGTTTTGTATTTCTACTAAAAATAAATTTGTAGTAATTATATTTTGTTAAGATAATAATATAATCAGTATTAGTAGCTATGTTCTGTCTTGGAAGCAATTCCTGATTGATGGTCATCATTTCAAGAGTTATTTTTCAAAAGACAAAGACAAAAGTTCTTTATTCACACAGTCATAGAGAATGGTGTTGGCGTCAATAATTTAGATTTAATAGGTATAAGTGCATAAGGTAATGGCAACTTAAGTCAAAAAATAAGAATAATGAGTCGTTATATTGCTAAGGGATGTCTATTTCATTTCTTCGTTCCAGGAACTCCTTTTCCGAGTAGAGTGGGTGTTCTTCAAGCCATTTCAGGAGTTGTTTCTTGAAGCGCTTCCCAGTGTCCTGTTTAATGTGATCACTCAGCTTGTTAAAGAAGAGTGCTCCTTTGTAGGTTGGCTTTTTCTCGGCAAGAATGAGATGGTATATGGGGAGTGAGAAGTCAGAAGCGTTTCTGGTGTTGTACTGGTGGTAGTCTCCAAGTTTTGGTTTGTCTGATGACATCACCAGCAGAATTACCTCACTAATATACAGTGCCGGTACTGTGAGTATTTTGAGGTCTTTGAAGGCTTGCCGACAGCTGTCTTGGTTTTCCAGGCCACCTAGGATCCTCACTGCCTTTTTTTGTTGCAGAAATACTCTCTCCATGTTTGCATTTGTTGTTCCACCCCATACTGAAATGCCATATCTTAGATGGGCCTCGAACAATGAAAAGTATGCTATTCTTGCTGCAGTTGGTCCACAAATTTTCATTATTCTTCTCATGACATAGATACCTGATGCAAGCTTTTTACACAATGCTTCGATGTGAGCATTCCATTTCAGGTTCATGTCAAGTGTAATACCCAGGTATTTTGTACTTTCTTCTGTTTTAATGCTAGGTAGACCATCTTGTTCATTTCCTCTTATACTGTATTTCATTTGAACAGTTTTATTATCATTTAAGATTAGGTAGTTTTTACTGCTATACTGCTTGGCTAAGTTGAAAGTCTTGAGTGTTTCTTTTTTAAGATGTTCTTTGTTTTTGTTAGCCAGCGTAAGTACGGTATCGTCCGCATACATTACAGTTTGGCAGAGGCTATCCATATATTGGGGGAGGTCATTTGTCAATAACAGGAAAAGGACTGGTCCCAGAACCGAGCCTTGGGGCACTCCTCGCTTCATCAGAATTGGTGTTGACTGTACCTTGCTCATCGTTCCATTCTGATTGCATTTCAGTTCCACTAGCTGTTTTGTCCCGCTAAGGTAGCTTTTGAACCATTTGCCTGGTATCCCCTTTATTCCGAGGGATTGTAATTTCTTGATAAGTAGGTGGTGGTCAAGGCAGTCAAAAGCACGACTAAAGTCAAGGAACAGGCTGATAACTGAGTTGCCTCTTTCTATTTGATCAATAATATGTTCAACAAGCTGTGTGATTGCTGTTATGGTAGACCTTCCTTTCAAGAATCCATGCTGGTTATCTGTTAAGAGCTTGTTGTAGTTTAGATGTTCTATAAGTCTCTGCAGTATAACCTTTTCAATTACTTTGGAAAAAGTTGATGTTAGAGATATGGGACGATAACTACTTGCTTCTGTGGTTGAGCCGCTTTTGTACTTAGGGTATACTTTGGAAGTTTTCAATTTTTCTGGAAAGATGCCCTCCTGTAATGAGCAGTTTATAATGTGTGTCAAGGGGATAGTAATTTCTTCTTTGCAACTTTTCAATAGTTTTGAGGAGATTTCGTCTAGGCCACTTGATGTTTTTGATTTCATATCTTCTATTATATTTTGTACTTCATATTCTGTTGTAGGTGTAAAATGTAGCTGCTTTTCTATTGAATGATTTTGTGTTAGTTCTGCTATTTGTTGTGTTGCAGGTGCTATAGAATTCTGGCGTAAAGTTTCTTCAGCAATATTGGCAAAGTAACGGTTGAGTTGACGTGCAATTTTTGTTGAGTTTCCAGTAATTTTACCTTCAATATTGAGTGTGAGCTGGTTGTTAGCTTTTGTTTTGGCTGTCCGTTCCCTATTGATAACTTCCCATAGGGCTTTTGACTTATTTTCTGACTCCTCAATATGTTTGCTTATGTTCTGTTTTTTTTAAAGTTTTTAATTTAAGATCATATGCTTTCTTTCTTAGGGCTGTGTCCCTCTTGTCACTCTCAAGTCCTGAGCACAGTTCTTTTTCTAGGGCTTTGGTATATTCTTTTTTAAGCTTTTCCGTTTCTTTATCCCATAAAAAGGTTTTTCGTTTTCGTTTTGCTCTCTTAAGGGTGTATGGACAGGCTGAATTTAAAGACGTTTGAATTATTTCATCAAAGTTTGCATATGCTTGATTTGTATTTTGTTTATTTATGACTGATTCCCAATTCTGTTGCTGTAAAAGAAATTTAAGATTACCTAGGTTACGATTACTGAAGACACGAGTTTTTTCCTATTTTAGGCAGTGTACTGATCAGAGATATACGAAGTTTGGCTAGAAAGAAACCTGATTAGTTTTGCCATAGTCACAAAACGAATGTAATAAGGCTGAATATCGAATGGCTGGTCACGTGACTCCCCCTCCACCACGTCTTGAGTTACGTCTCTCTCCTGCACTCATTCCGCCTGTAGCGTCAGTTATAATTATAAAACCTTTTGCCTCTGTCTTTATTTCTTTACAAACTTGGAAAATCTGCAAGTGAAACATTTATAACCTTACAACAAGTGCTTTAATGTCAAATCCCCTGATTCTCCACAGCAAAAAAGGCACGAATGACAAAATCAAAATTCAAGGCCATGATGATTGTGTTTTTTGAGTTTTGCCATAGCCACAGAACGAATGTAATAAGGCTGAAGATTGTACGGCTGGTCACGTGACTCTCCCTCTATCGCATCTTGAGTTTCGTCTCTCTCGCACTCATTCCGCCTGTAGCGTCAGTTATAATCCTATTACCTTTTGCCTCTGTGTCTTTATTTCTTTACAAACTTGGAAAATCTGCAAGTGAAACATTTATAATGTTACAAAAAGTGCTTTAATGCCAAATCCCTTGCTTCTCCACAGCAAAAAAAGGCACGAATGATAAAATCAAAATTCAAGGCCATGATGATTGTTTTTTTTTTTATATCAAAGGCATTGTGCACTTTGATTGGGTACCAGAGGGGCAAACAGTCAACCAAAATTACTACATTAGTGTCCTGACTACCCTACATGAGCAAGTAGAGAGAAAGCGGAATGATTAGTGGAAAATCAAGTCATGGATCCTTCACTAGGATAATGCCTCGGCTCACAACGCGTTGTCAGTGAAGATGCTTTTGGCAAACCACAACATTACCGTGTTAGACCATCCACCATACTCAACTGAATTGGCCTCCTGTGACTTTTATTGTTTCCTAAAGTCAAATAAGCATTGAAAGGAACGAGATTTGAGACTATTGAAGTAGTCAAAGAAAAAGCGACAGAAGTCATGAACGGGCTTACAGAAAGTGATTTCCAGCAGTGCTACACTCAGTGGAAAACTTGCATGGAGCGGTGTAGAGAAGGAGGAGGGGAGTACATTGAAGGAGATAATATCAAATTGTAAATATTTGTAAGTAAATTTTATTTTCAGCCTCAGTCCGGTTCTTTTATAGCCACACCTCGAAAGAGTTACCTTTCTCTAACAGCAAACAAATGGGACAGATGTTTAATTGATAGAAGTATAGTGTCAAGTAAAACTCTGATAATCGAAAGTAGGAAGTATAACATTTATTAAATTTCAGAACTGAATCTATATCATCTAGTTAACAAAACAATAATCAGACAATTTATATTAACCTGAATAAATCCATATATTGTAAAATAAAATCAAGTACACCTGAGCAGGTACAGCAAGAGCCGTGGGCCAAAGATGCGCAGTAGACTAACGCTCAGACTTAGGAGTGGGGGTAGTGGCCGGCTTAGTTCACTGCTGGCTATCCTTAGTGACGAATCGCTTCGTCGCGCATACATCTAGCGTTCACGTGCCTGTTCTGTAGTTCTTTAGTGTGTTATGTAGTGATTGATTATTGTTATTTTGTTTATATCGATATTAAATGGAAGCTCAGCAGCACCAGGAGGACTAATCCAACTAATTGGAGGACGAAAAGTATTGCATAGCCAAAGTCGAGAGATTATTGCAAACCGGAATCGAACCGGAAATCGACGTAATAAGTGAACAATTAATAATTAATTTGGGAGAAAATTCCGACACAGAAGATGACAATGATGACAGCGAACCAGAAAGTGATGTTGAACTGTGCGACAATGACCTAAGTGGAGTAGAACCCCTGGATTAAATAATCACTGTAAGTAACAACAGATTTTTATTTCAAATAGCTCTATATAAATAATATTATTATTTTGTCATCTATAGTTAAAAGCCATAGATTATTTATATAATTACTAAACTAATATTTTTATATTAACGTAAAAGTCATTACGATAAAGCAGACTGCGTTCAGTGACGTATCGGTGAGGTCGGTGCGGCGAGATGGCCCAGTGCTTCCCTCCCTCTCTCCCCACTGCGCACTACTTCACTTCCCCTCTCGCGCCGGCCACGGCTCTTGCTAGACCTGCTCAGGTGTACATATATGCCGAATAATATTTTTTTAACATTCGTGCGCATGCATGTTAAATAAATAAAGAGCTTGGAGAATCCAAGCTTATGTTGATTTTTGTTATTTTACTCAAACGATGCAGGTAAGGAGGTTGGGTCTCAAGGACATCTTCCCCCACCTACCCCTACTCACAATGCTGGCATCGCCAGCTGTCTATCAGAGCCTAGAGAGGATTGTTGTGGAATTTATCTTTCATTAGGGGAGAATTTCTGCCTGCAGATGAGGTTGTGGTACGTTTTATAAAAATTGCACCAATAGTATTGTAAATACAGTAAAAACCCATAAATCCGAACCTCACCAAGCCGAACTTTTAGCAAATCCGAACAAACGGAGATTGGAAATAAAATTAATAAAACATTGAAGATGAAGAACTTGAAACCATGTTTATTATACAGTGTGAAGTTTAACCTGAAAATTGAATAGTGTAGGATTAATTAACTCTCATTGTACCACACAACGCAAGACCAGTAGCATAGGCCTATCAAAAACCAATCTACATTTCAGAGTAAAATTACATAAATAATGAATCAAACACCGAATTTGATAAAATAGCCTACTGTAAAGTTAAAATAATATGATAACTACAGTATTGAACACTTAATACGAATACTTACTTAACTTACTCCTGTGGCCACTTAAATCCAAGGTGGTTTTTGGCCTCGCCAACAAGTTGCCTCCACAATCCTCTATCCTCTGCCATTTCGATGTCTCCACCAAGACTTCTCACATCCTGTTCCACTTGGTCATCCCATCTTATTCTTGGTCGTCCTAGAGGTCGCCTTCCTGCTGGTTTCCCCATCCATACACTTCTTAACATTTTTTCTTCTTCCCTTCTCCTCACATGACCAAGCCATCTTATTCTTCTGCTTCTAACAACCGCCACAGTATCAGGTCTCTTGTACAGTTCTCTCTAAGCTCTCTGTTCTTTTTCATTCTCCACACTCCTGATTCATAGGTAGGTCCATATATTCTTCTTAAAATCTTGTTTTCATATGTAATCAATCTTTTTTTGTTATACGTTGTTAGGGTCCACACCTAACAGTATAAATATTTTTTAATACGAATACACTGAATAAAAACTGCAATAAACTGTTCAGTGGATTTGCAATTAAACTCAAACAATGGTGCTGTCTATGCATACAGTTGCACAGTAATTAGAACTAGAACAGATGGTACGTATCACGGCGAGGCTGCGCAGTAGACTGTGACTTCGGCAAAATCAGTTGATTGGATTATTTTATTTAATATTGGTAACCAAAGCTCCCAATCACATGGAAGCTTTAAGCTAAGTAGTAGGCAAGGGATTCACCGGTAATCAGCTAGAATTGTAACCAAAGAGTTGGAATATGTATTTTTGTGTTTATTTGTTGATCCACTTTGCTCATGTGACGTCAGGTGTTACGTGACAGACAGGTGCAACAATGTAAGGTCAACTCATTGACTCATCGTAACCCTACTACGTCGTCATAATCTATCAGTAAACATAATGACTACGTTAAACGGTTCTGAGAGTTGTAGGAATGGTTTGAATAATTAGTCACGGTAATTTTTGGATAATCCAAACTTTTAAGGAATCGGAACAGGCTGTCCCCCCAATTATTTCGGATTTGCGGGGTTCTACTGTAGTTTACCACTGCACGTGTGTGTTGTTTATACGCCGGTAGCGTAGTTGGTTAAAGCCCAGTGTATTTAGCTTAGGTTCTCAGTTTGCTCACAATCAGAGTCATAAGACATTTTGAAAGGTATCAGCTGATAACCACCGGCTGTTCATTTGTCATTGAGATATTAATTAATGACACTTTCTAAGAAATAGTCGGTCTTAGTTTGTTCAAACGCCTTCACTCGCACATCTACATTTCATATTTGTCCATCTGTTTATGATCGGCATCTTAACATTGTAACATGTGTATGTTTAGTAAATTTGTATTTTATTTGTTTATTAGGTGTATAAGTATGGATATCGATATAGAAGAACAAATAATACAGGACTTATCTAGCCGAAATAGAAATGAGAGTGAGGATGTAAGTGATAACCAAGTACTTCCACCCTTACGCGAAGATCAACGGGTTAAAAATGAGCTTTTGTTTCAATATGGTTTGTGCTTATAATAATAATAACTATAATGGGTAGTAGTGAACACTGTATGACTATTTAAGGTCCAATCTACTGGACCATTACGGTATTACTAACCACCCGCCCACCCGTACAGGCATGGTGTTACTAACCCACCCGCCCAGCCATACAAGAACAGTGTTACTAACCCACCCGCCCACCCATACAGGCATGGTGTTACTAAATGGTGGTGTTATTAAATTGATGTTATTAAATTGATGTTATTAAATGGTGTTATTAAATTGATATTTTTCAATTTAAAACCACTAAGAATTAGATGAACGTTTTTGCATATTTAATTGTAAACAAACTTTAAAATACTCAGTTTTTACCTAAATTAAATTGTAATCCACTAAAACAATTAATCGCCTACTAAGTGCCGCTTCAAGTGTTAGAACACAATCATTATTATGGACTGAATCCTTGAAATAAAAAAAATTTGTTTTTGGTGTTTTTTGTGAAGCTAACCAAAGGTTTCCTACAAAGAAGAGATGTCCATGGTTTTTATTCATCTAAATGGCCCCTAGAGCAGGTTAGAGACAGTTTCCATTCTAATAATCTGAATAGCTTTTTCAAACAAAATAATACATTATCGGTACCTACAAGTTTAAATCAATTCCAATTGTTTACAAAAATTAAGTTGAATAATAGAATCTTAAAATGAACACTATGCCCAGTTCTGTGATAAAACTCTGATGTGTAAGGATTAGACGACATCGGAGATATGAATTCTAACCAATTTGTTGTTTTTTATCATTAATTATTTCTGTAATAGGTAATTTTTGTCGTTTGGTGCAACATGAAAATGTAGTTAATCACCTCAAAATGAAACGGCAGATTGACTTGTAGGACCAAAATAATGCTTGTGGATATAAGAAAATATACGTTTATTACAGTAAAATTGTTGTGTTACAATTTGTTCCTTGTTGTTTGAAAGTTATTTATTAGCATTGGTTTTTTCATGATGTATGAATCACATTTGGAGATTTCCAATGCTTTGAGTGTTTGTTTCTTAAACACTCAAAGCATTGGAAATCTCCAAATATTATCTTCATATCAATGTTCCTTCATCTTGCTAACAATGCATCCCATATTGATTAGACTTACTTCTAGACCGTTTTGCCATTGAATTTCAGGACGTTTATTGTAGTTGCCATAAACTTTCAGCTTTTTGAATCTTTAAAATGGCTGTATTTAAAGCCTAACCACCCACCCATATATATACTACAGTATTGGCCCACCCATACATGCATGGTAGCGTGTATATAATGGTCTATCTCTACTGTAGAGCTAATTACTAGGGCGGGACGGCCTGTGTGTAGGCCTACATGGGCGGGATGGTCTGTTTGTAGGCCTACATGGGCGGGATGCTCTGTGTGTAGGCCTACTTGGGCAGGACGACCTGTGTGTAAACCTACTAGGGCATTGCAGCCTGTGTGTAGGCTTACATGGGTGGGACGGCCTGTGTGTTGGCTACATGGGCGGGACGGCCTGTGTGTAGGTCTACATGGACGGGACGGCCTGTGCGTAGGCCTACATGGCTGGACGGCATGTGTGTAGGCCTACATGGACAGGACGGCCTGTGTGTAGGCCTACATGGGCGGGACAGCCTGTGCGTAGGCCTACATGGGCGGGACGGCCTGTGCAAAGCCCTACATGGGCGGAACGGCCTGTGTGTAGGCCTACATGGGTGCGACGGCCTGTGTGTTGGCTTGAATTGCTATGAACTGCATATTTATAAAAATTGCTAAGAGATGACAGGATTTGAAAAACACACTGATTTTCTTAATCCTAAACAACACAACCAAACATCAAGATCACAAAAATTGTATTCGCTTTTCGAACTGGATTTATTGGAACAAACACAATTTAGTAAATACAATTTTATCTACCGACGTAGATGAAATATATGTGATGCAATAGGTCATGATGTGCAATGACAGCAATTTAAGTTGCAATGTTGGCCATTAGCGGAAAGGTATCAAAAGTCAGGCGCGTCCCATGTTGGTCACAATCAGTGAGTCAGCCGCTTCTATTCCTAGATTTAAAAAAAACTCTTTTACTTGAATTTTAAACATTGACATCGTAGGTGAATTAAACTTTTCTTCAACATCTTGTGACTCACCGCGACTACCCTGTGGGTCCACATCCACCTTTTGAGAACCCCAGGCCTAAAGCATCAGCACAAACAAAAGGAATAGTACTCTTGAAGTTTCAGCACTCAGCTGTTGATTGTTGTTCAGGATGCTGGATCACAGATAATCTAGCAAATAATGCATTAGCTGTTAATATTCAGGTAAAGTGCCTACCTCATCAAGTCTCAAAAGTCCATCATTTACACTTTCTTACTTAGCAGATAAGTCATGAACAAATATTGTGCAGTTTATCTAAAAAGCTATATTTTTTTCAATGCTAATGATATTTCAGTTCTATTGTAAAAAATTAAATAGTTAAAAGCACAATTGTCTCAAATATTTTCACAGTTTAAACCTGATTAGAGACCATGCCATATAAATTGTCTTGAAAGTCAATCATGTATGTAAATGCATGCTTATGGTGTTCAGCAATTATACTGAATTGTTAGTTGAAAGGCTATCTATCTAGTATCGATCAACAAGGACACAGAACATTGTATAAAAAATATTACACAGCACATCTCTTACTTAAAAAAAAAAAAACTATATCCATGCACATTAGCAGATAAAACTAATATTACAAAGTAAGGCTGCTTTGTTTTAATATTCTCAACAACCAGGTGCTTGAATACAGTGACAAGGTACTTAACCTTGGACTTACCATTACTAAGACCTTGGGATGGGCTGAACAGGTAACATAATTTGTAACAGAGTGTTTGCTGGCATACACAGTTTCAAATGGCATACACTTTACCTACTACTGAATGTCAAAGTGTTGCTAGTAAGGGCTCTAGTTCTCACTCATTTTAATTATTGTGACGTCGTGATAAATGACATGTCTGCCGTCAATGACAAGTCTCTGAGAGACTTCAACGTGCACAAAATTACTGCATCAGATTTATTAAGAAATCATGTAACCCAATTCTATGATCAACTATCTTTACTAAAAATTAAGGGCTCTATGAATTTCACACCATTTCTTTCTTACATAAGGTATTGCACACAAAGTCTCCTAAATATGTGTATGATAACTTCAAGTTTTTGTCTCATGTTAGTGCCCGGGAAACACACAGGGGTGCTTCGCTTCTTTGTATTCTTACTCATAGAACCTCAATATTCAATAAATCGTTTACAGTAAATTCTTGCCGTCTGTAGAGTTCCCTTCCAGTTGGTATGAGGAACATGGATAATTATCATCGCTTCAGGGCGGAGGTAAAAGCCTTTCTCATGCGGGTCCGATGATGGCCGGAAGTGTTTGGCGCACATCTGGAGTATACGTATGAATGTGGTTTGTAAGGAGGTTTTTTTTCTTTTTCAGTTTTTATGATTTGCTATTAAGTTAATAAGTGTGTGAATGAGTGTGTGGTCCAGTTGAAGAGAGTGTGTGTGAGGGTGTAAGTGGAATTTCATAATTTTATTTTTATTTCTCAGTTTGTTAATTTATTTCATACTGTAATTACATATATCATTTCACTGTGATTATTAATATTATTTACTTTAAGATAATAAATTATTTTTTGTATTATATTAGTTATTGTTACTTTTATTCAGTTGTAATTACTAAATTAAAAACAAAATTGTTAATTGTAATTATTTTTGTATCGGGTTAATTGTTAGAAGGGACTTTTTAGTCCCAACTTCGCCTGATTAAATAAAGACGTTTTCATTTCATTTCATACATTTCATTTTATTAAGGCTTCATCTAATACTTGTATATGTGTTATAGTTTTTGAGTAGTTAGCTTACACATGAATTAATTTATAAAACACGTAGTGTAACATTTGTTAAGAAAGTATATTTGAAAATAAATATTACAAAAATAATGTTATGTATATAAAAATTGTCATTTTTAACATCGCCCTTCTTCAAATTGCACATCAACAGCACACTTTTTTTGTTAGTTGCATAATGTAACTTTAAACTTAAAGGCAGCTTATTGTATTAACATTAATACTGTGATCTTGAAATCCAGTTAGGTTTTAGCCTTGACCTGTATGTTCCTCTAACAAGATCGTCCATCCTCCTTAGGTCTGCTTCTATTGGTACCTACTCATTTTTTGTTCTTTGTAATATTATTTTTTGCTACAGTCATCATTCTTCTGATGTCAATCTGTTTCTTGTCAGAGCAATAAAGTTTCTGATGTAAAAGTTCAAAAATAAATTGAACTTTCCTGCCACTTTATCCCAGCGACAAGTTAAAAATACGTACAATAGGCTCTCTCATGTGTCACCATCTCGAAATCTGACAATTATCAGATTTCTGGAAGTACTTTGTATTTGTAAACAAAGTTCTAAAAAAAAAAAATGTACCTAAACTTAAAATATCATGTACAGTATAAATAAAACAGTTTAACAATGATTACTCACTGAATAATAATGGCATAACATTAATTTTTGCAATGGATATATCAGCTCTTCTATCAATTTTTATTTTCCTTTAATCTATATGTAGCTTAATTCAAAATCGAGATGTTGAATGTAACTCATTGATAGTTAGATTGCCAAGATTAAAACAACAATCTAAACTTTGAACATTGTCCTCTAAGTAGACTTATTTTAAAAAGGTTGTTGTTTGTAACCGAATAACCCAAACTTTACTGAAATCCACATTAATAACTTTGACTTTAGGATCGGGCAAGTTTCTTTTGTTATGAGGTGAGATGAGTCACAGCGGTAGCAATGACAGTTGGGATATTTCTTATTATTTACGATTTCAACATGATCATTCTGACCCCTGGTAACTGCTGACTTCATGGCTTCTGCCTTGCTGGTTTTCTTCATAACATTGGTCAGTGGTAATTTGCTGAGTAACTGTAACTAGGAATGGCAAATATTTTCAACATATTGATGTATCGAAAACCAAATAATTATGTAACGATAATATCGAAAGAAAAAAAAATATTGATTTATATTGGATAACTTATATATCGAATTGTAAATGATTTATCTGTTTAAAATTATGCATCTTATGTCATGATCAAAAATACACTCATGTTTAGCTGTCACTATTTAGAACAGCCTACTGAATATAAAAATGAATTTATGTATACGAAACAAGCTGTAGTCTGTGGGGTTAAAATGGGAAAACCCCAAATATAATTCTAAATAAGAATAATTATTATTACACCTTTAATTATTTTGTTTATTATAAAAGAATAATGTAATAGTGGTTTGTAAGGCAACTGGCTGGGCATCTTAGAGTCAGCGTTACCAACACACACACACAACTTTATTTATCCGTTCCATCCGCTGGTCTACGATATACATTTTAGTACATTAATCTCAGGTAAAAAATACAAATAAAATTACTTTATTACTTCAATGCATGTTTTGTACCCCAGAGATGTAATGGTATTTTCCTCGTGGGGAAATTTCCACATAAACGCACCTCACCGATAGGTTTCAAAAGATCACCGTCAGAAACGCTCAGTACGGAGACGTGGAATTATTCCAGGGGTCATATTTTAGCGTGTCATATTTTAATATTGCATTGGGTAGCTCAGCTTTAGGATCAACTGACTAGCAGCTATATGTCCTCATCATCGCCACCCCGCGATGTAAAATAAAATAAAACGATTAAAATTAGTACAAAAAAATTATTCATAAAAATTTAATTATTTGTTTGCCACACCTCAGCATTGACGACAATTAGCTACACCCTAAGTGTGAACAGTGTTGCCTGCTAAGGCTGGGATTACAGGCCTGACAGGTTCTAGGGTTATGATGAAGGTTATTCTGGTTGCTAGCAGAGCGATCACTAGAATAATTTAAAAAAATGTTAAAAGGGCAGAATGTCTATACGTAATATGTTAATTAGCATGTGTGTTCCACCAGTGCTAATGAAATTTAACTTTTAATTTAAATGAATGTTATGTCGAATTAAAAGAACCGTGAACTAATACGTTATTGATGATAATATACGATATACAACCTAAACTTTGCCTCTAATTAACTACGTATAAAATATTAAATGGGTTAGCGTTTTAGTGGCCAACTAATCAAACTACTCACAAATACTCTGTCAACGTGTAGCGTATCGTGGGTTATATGGGAACACCAAATCAGCAGGTCTGGTTGTCAGGAGCGCCAAAAAAGGCAATTTGAATGTGTTTTTTCGAATCATGATGCTTTTCAGTAGAGAGAGTAACGTCAATATTTAGTGATATGATATATCAGACCAAAATATCGATATGACCGATATTATTTAAAGAAAATATCAATATTGATATATCAATAAAGCAAAATGTATTTATCGATATATCTATTTATCGTTGCCATCCCTAATTGTAACTTCCGCTAGAATTTTAGTTTTTAAAACACCAATTACTACAGTTTAGTCTATGCTCAAATTAGATTTCAGATTTCCTAACTCGCAAGTTACTGATAGTGTATGCAAGTTGTTTATGAAGACATTAACTAACTGGTTCTCCTACCTGTCGGTAGGAATGGCAAATATTTTTAACATATTGATATAGCACAATCCAAATATCGATATATCGAATATTAAATGAAACATTGGTATAGGATCGTCACCCGTTCCACCTACTGATCTACAATAAACTACATTTTAGTGTGTTAACCTCACGTAAAAGAACTGAATAAAGTTATTTTATTATTTCAATGCATGTTTTATAAGCATGAGGGGCAATTTAAATGAATTTTTTATTTTTTTTTATTGTTATGATTTTGAGGAGGGAGAATAACGTCAGTATTTAATGATATGATATATCGGACCAAAATATCAATATGCCTGATAATATCAATACTATTGTATCGATATATCGAAACATATTTTTTAGCGATGTTTCCGATTTATTGATATCATTGCCATCCCTACCTGTTGGTGGCGTTTTAAAAACTTTTAAGTTTTAATCAATTTCAAATATTGCTACATATACAATACAGTTAATAGCACAACATAGTACTGTACTGAAAAGGTTCATTATTAACAAACTCAAAAATAAAAAAAAGTCAAAATAGAATAAAATTAACCCTTAGAAAATATGTAAAATAAGGTAGTAACAATCACCAATATATTTATACTTTTATATGTCGGAAAAAAAAGAAAAACAGGTTTTTTTATTACAATTTATGATTGGCCATCATAATTAAAAGAATATATTTCAGCTTCCAAGGTTAAATAACAAACAATATGCAACTTCAGTTGTTTAATATGAAATAAAGTAAAGACAAACAAACTTACAGAATACATTGACTATACTAATTGGCTACTGGATAAAATCACAGCTGTACATACATCGTAAATACAAAGTTACAATACGTTTACTATACTAAATAATCACAGCTGTACATAATATATAATAAATATAAAATACCGGTGTCTTGGTGAATACTGCTTTGTAAAGTCGGCCCTTAACTTAGGGTTGCACGGGCCCTCACTGAAACACAAAATTGAATATCTCAAACATTTTTAAAACAATAATTGCTAGTAGTCTCAAAATATAAATGCCAAATACCATTGGCTAACTAATCACAGTTTCTCAACAAATTGTGGCTTTGGACCATGAAATTTCAAACAAATAAAATTGTTATTTGTTAAACGATATAAAAATATAAACGACCTTCCATCATCTGTTCCGACATCCACTGTTCTATACGCGGACGATACAAATATTTTAAATATTAATAAAGACTTCAATGATGTTAAATTGTTAGCTAAGAGTACACTGACAACTGTTTCTGATTGGTTTAATTCCAATGGGTTCCTTTTAAATCAGGAAAAAACACAAAATGTATTATTTAGTACCAAAAATATGGATGAGGATGATTTGTCAGATTTCTCATATTCCAATAGTGTGAAATTTCTTGGAATTTTCCTGGATAGGCACCTGACCTGGGATTGTCACGTAGAATATTTGAGTCGTAGGCTCTCGAGGGTAATTTTTCTATTGAAGCGTCTACAATCCTGCGTTAAAGGATTGTCGCTCCGCCTTATAATAGATTCCGCCTTAAAATAGATTCTAACTATGTTAAAATTGCCTATTTTTTTTATTTCCAGTCAATTATTAGGTATGGTTTAATATATTGGGGTAATGCCAACAGAATTTCGGAAATCCTTATCTTACAAAAAAAGTTTTAAGAATAATTAACAAATCCCATAACATTGTAAGCCATTGTAAGCCAATCTTCATTAAACTGCAATTACAGACAATTATTAATCTATATATATTTGATATAATTAACTAAGTTTTTAATAATAAAGATATACTACATCTTAATAATACAGTGCATAGTTATACAAGGCAAAAAAGTCAAGCAATTATTGGTTTTAATTGATTGAGTAAATCTATTAATAGTCACTCGGTTATTTGTTTGAGGATATATAATTGTTTTATACCTATAATTGAAAAGTATACAGAGAACACATTTTTAACAAAGGTTTATACCTGGCTGTTGAATAATCCTTTTTATTCTATAAAAAGTTCATTTAAACACAAACAGACGTGTGATGTGAATATAATAAATTGATATTGGGAATAATGAACATGGTTTAGTTTTTAATTTTGTTATATGATGTATTTTATTGATTTTTTTTTCAATAATATTAATATTTTAAAATAGTATCGTTAAAATATTTTTCTATCGCTGTTAAAATATTACAAAAATTTAAATTTATATAGAATCAAGGAACGTTTGCAATATAACAAACAATGTTATGTTGTGTGCTGTACACTTCTGACATGAGGTTGGTGTGATCATTTATGCAAGATAATTTGATTTTTTTTTATATAAAATTAGTAAATACATTTATTATTTATTTATTGTTCATAAAATTACTAAAATAAATTAGTATTTATAAATGACGATTTTGTAAATTCAAAAGAAAATTCCCATTTAGAATGTCACCAATTTAAAGCGTTTCACGTGTAACCAAAGCCAAGTAATCATTAAAAAAATTTTTATTGAAAATCAAAATTGTAGGATCAATTCTGACACCTTTTATATCTTATGATAGTACCAATATAAATGTAAATTAATCAATAAAAATGTGATTATCATAATACAGTAATTTAATGGGAATTATACTTCAGATTCACAAAGATAATGCTTTGTTAACAAAAAATGACATTTATAAAAAAAGATGGTGTAATAATTATTTTCTCAAATTTTATTTTTTTTTTTTCAAAAATGAATGATAGTATATTCAGACATTCAAATATAAGAGGGCTGTTATACTTAGAAATATTAAAAACAGGCCTCTTTAATTTAATCTTTAATTTTTACTAGTTTTTGATTTCAGTATAACGATATAAAAACAAAATCTATTAAAACATACAATAGCTTAACATGTTTGTTTTATGTAAAAAATATTAATTTCTCAAAAAGATTTTGATAACTTATTTGTAATTATTGTTTTTATTTTATTTAAGCTTATTTGATTCAAAAACAGTTGTATGCCGATTTCATTAAAGCAATTCATACTATTTTTAGTTCCATAGTGGGATTAATCCATTGGTTATAATGTAGTGACAAATAAAAAATGTATAACGCTGTTTAATTTACTGAATGTTTAAACAAACATATATGTAGGAACATTTTGTGGAGTAGGTTGTGCAAAGATGAAGGGCAACGATGAAGTAATTATGGACAAGGAAATTATCGAGGGAGTGACTTCAACAAGAGGTGATGAGACAGTGGAATGGATTGGATGGTAGCAATGGGAAAGTAACTGAGGAGCAATAAATCAGTGATTGGATGGGTCCACTACAAAGTTCAAGGCTACTCGGCAATTGTGTTCTAATTGGTCACCTTGGTTTGGTCTGGTCCCATCCTGCCTGATTATGTCAGACCTGTCTACCCCTGCACTTCCTGATGACAGAGACCTTCCTTGTCACCGAAGGACAAAACAGACTATAGGGTGCTCTACATTAGATGTCAAATAATCTTCCGTCATTGCTATTGTATCCAGAAAGAGCTATCAAAATATCTTTAGATTTTGGCAATGTGATAGTTATAATATTAATATTTTTAATTCTTTTCTGCAAGTTTTTTTATGACTATTTGCTAACATTTAGTAATAAATTTTAAGGTATTTCTATGCAATCCAAAACCTTGCATACGTAAACTTGTTGACAAATAATCAATGTTTGCTTGTTATGTTGTTAGTTTTATAGAAAAAACATAACAAAATATATAGTTTGAAGTTTTTATTTTCAACTATTTTTCAAAACTATGCGTATGTATTCAAAAAATATCAAAATACTTAAATACCTCACACTATACAGGCATACTGAAGGAATAGAGGAGCAATTTATTTATTTATAGGATGGCAAATTTTATCCGGTCAGGCGTGAGTAAGGGTGAAAATTACTGAAGCAATATGTAAATTAAAACCAAATCTATACACTCTATTAGTTTATAATGTCTGCCTTTATAGAAAAAACAAACTACGGACAGATATGTAACTGATCAAGAAGAACCAGTGGATTTGATGACACTACAATTTTGTAGTTTTTTAAACTTCATTTACTCTATATAATTTTAATCGTCAACCAAAAAGGTTTAGATGAAAATTTGAACATTGTATTTATATAAACTCAAAAAATGGTCCTATGAAACTTACATTCTTTTTGTCTTATATTTAGGTTATTACATAACGTAATGAACTTACAATCAATGTAGTAGACGGCCAAACAGAGGCCTATGAAAAAAAGTCCACAAACGGAGAGTACAACAGCAGTCAGCTGGTGCTTATGGCAGGTGCGACAGCAGTCCACGGTTGTCTGCTGGGGTTTGCGTGACATACCATTGACTACTGTGAAGTGTGTGGATGAGGCTATTGATGCCGTATCAAAGTGCTTGTCTGCCGCAGGCTGAATCTGAGCCTGCTCTAGCCTCAGAGCTGCCAAATTTGCTGCAGTCAGAAGTAGTGTTCCTGATGAACCACTCTGAAACAATAAATTGTATTGGAACAGCAGCTTGATTTCTATTGGACGAACCAGTAATTCATAGAAGTAATACATGAAACGTCTAATGAGATCATAGAGATATACTACAGTGAGGTCGCGCTAGGCCGACCCCCATAGTAATTAATCCGACTGCCTGCCTGACTTCACTTACTACAGGTCGAGACGTACTTGTCTACTGAGTTTGTAATTTGTGATATACAGTTATACATGTTATGTGAGTTTTACCTCATTGTGCTTTTATATATATATATATATATATATATATATATATATATATATATATATATATATACATATATACATATATACATATATATATATATATATATATATATATATATATATATATATATATATATATTTACATTAAATTTACTTTTGCATTTATTTTAGAGGTTATCTAGGTGCTTTGTATTATTTTTGTGTTTTTTTCAAAATTTCTGAATTAAATTTTGAAACATGACAAATTCAGTGTTGATTATGGTATAAATAGTTTTCTTTTTGATGAGTTTACCACTCTGAACTCCTTTCATTTTTTTAATCCGAATACCTCGTCAGACAAAAATAGTCAGATTATCACAACCTCTCTGTATATGAAATTAGGCCTTTTGTATATGAATATATCTAAACAACTTACTTCTAGAATTCAGTTTTTAAATATGCAAAATTAACAACAACGCTTTCAAATTTGAAAGATAATCTATGATTAGAAATAGTTATTATTCAATAAATCAAAACTTTATATTCATAAATAGTTATATATCTGTACAATATAAGTTTTGTACATTGTATGTATATATCAATACATGGCTAACATAAGCAATACAATAAGTATACTTATTAGATACCGTAATTATGATTATGTCTGCCGTAGTCATGACGCACAATTCCTAACGCTGTAATAAAAAAAATTTAATGTCTTAGCAAAACACCTGCAATCAATGATACCAGTCCTCAGCTTGTCCGGTAATGGGTTGAAGAATCTGATACCATTGCATAAGAAATGTTTAGCATAAAACTTGTTTTATGTTTTAGAATTGGAAGAACATTTCTGTTACGAATTATAACTGAATATTATATTGATGACATAATAGTTTGTTATATGAAACATACAAGTGTTTAGCTAATTTAAATTTGTAAATATTTATAAATCTACAGCTGGATTTAGCCAAGCATAAAAAAAGAAAAAAAGTCATCTACTTCTTCGAATATATACAATTCAAATTTGACTTGATGTTTGCTGAAGACCAAAGTCAATATTAATTCTTCAAAGAATTCAAAATAAAAAAGGAAACTTCTGCTAAACAAAAGTGGTACTAAATATTTGTTCTGTTGTTTTTGATAGTCTTCTACCAGCCCAGCCCGCCAATACAAGAACAGTGATATTGACCCACTCACCCATACACCAACAATGGTATTGACCTACCCATACAGGTACTGTGATATTGACCCACCCAAACATGCATACACGAATAGTGATATTGACCCACCCACCCGTACACCAACATTGTATGGGCGTCTTTATTACTAGGGTGGACTATTCCCGAGCATGAGTAACTATGGGTACACATACAGTAGTATTGACCCACCCACTCATACACGTAAAGTGGTATTGACCCACCCGCCCATACACGTACAGTGGTATTGACCCACCCACTCTCCCATACACGTACTGTGGTATTGACCCACCCACTTTCCCATACACGTACTGTAGTATTGACCCATCCACCCACCTATACACGTACAGTGGTATTGATCCACCCACCCACCCATACATGTACTGTGGCCCATTCACCTACACATACACGTACAATGGTATTGACCCAAGGTTCCTATACCAAAAGGTTGCCTCATTCTCATAAGGCCGTCAGAGGAGACCTCCAACCACAGAGTAAAGCCTCCAACACACATAGCGTGCTGAAAAAATAAAACTACGTACTAAAAACAATTACAGTGTTATTTTAAAGGTTATTTTAGAACTATTTAAACGTCTGGGGTTTTAATATTTATTGAAAGCAGCAAATTATCTCTTTTTATGTGTTGCTGAGTTATACTTAATTAGCAACTACTAAATAATATCAATATTAAAATCAGTCATAGTCATATGAATTCACAATTCAAAACAAAACCAAGTTTAAAATTAAACAATACAGACTGAAGTATCATCAGGAGTACGAATATCAAGTGTTTTACATTGTTGCGGTTTGTTTTGTTTACAGCAGTGAAGGTAGAAAAAAATAGAGCTTAGGGCTCCCTATGAGGTAAATGCTATCTGCGCGATACGATGCGTACTTGTATGAGGAAATACCTCTTGTATTAACCCATCCATACACGTACAGTGGTATTGACCCACCCACCTATACACATATAGTGGTATACAATACCTGTGTGCTGGATTTGCTGGATGGTGTGCTGCTTGAGGGGCTTAACCACTCAGATACTGTTTGTATAGACCGTGCTGCAGCCTGCCTCTCTGAGGAGGAGTTACACGTGCAGGTGGTGGAGTCACGGCACAGCGCAGGCCGAGGAATGAACCAGGCCCCTCTCTCGCTGCCTGTGCTCAACCCATCTTCTATCTGTAAAAGACACATGCCCTTTCTTGAATGAATAGACCAAACATTTCCTAAAGATAGACGCCAAGTAGATGGCCCTATAGATGTATATCTGCGTAATCAATCACAACACCACACAGTCATTCAGAAGGTATCAGTTTTGGTAACGAGTTTGCGTTCTCATTGCCTAAGTTATGATGTGCTGGTGAGTCAAGGAAGATGATTGGTTGGTTTCCGTAGCATGAGTACGCATTGCATCATAAACCTCAGCCTTGAGGCTGTAGCCTGGCCTCATCTTTGCTATGTCTCATTGTTTCATATTTGTTGTCAGTTGCTGATCTCATTCTTCCGCACTTTGATCTTCTGTTAACTGAGCATCTCCACTTCCTTAATTGCACAGGATTGTTGTCTTCTTAAAGCTAAGACCGAGTTAATGTTTAGTTAATGCTTGGTGGAAAATGCTTTAATTAGCCTCATTTAATTATCATTAATTATTTGTTCTTAAATATATATGCACAATATTTAATTAGAATTGTATCATTTGAAATTAAAAGTAACATTTCTGCTGTAAAGATGATTTGAAAATTAATGAAACTAAATAAGTTATAGTTTTTTTAGTATTTTAAAAATTAGGTTGTTGGAATGAGTACGAACATTATTTTTAGTGGTCTTTTTTTGTTCATTATATTTTTTAATTTATTTCTCTTTGTGTGTAGGTTTGATACTCAAAACTTGTTTGTGTTAAATAAAGTTTGATCATTATACATCTCATAAATAGAAAATTAAATTAACTTGTCATCCATGTATTCAAATTATGAATGGGCTATTATTTTATAAAGCTACTAATTTACAATGAAAACAAAAATATAAATTATAAAGCTTCTTTAGTAAAAATCCTATTATATAAATTAATATTTCATTTATTGTATCAAATTGGCTCAAACTGCAATTGTTAAAAGTTCCATGGCCGTCCATAAAATTGAACTTCAAATATAAGCAATAGCAGATGATATAAAGCAAGACAGAATAAACAAACTGATTTAGGGGTTAAACATTTAGTAAAATAATTTTTTTTATTGTTAAACAGATACGATTCCTAAATGTATAGTATTCAATTATATGAGAGATAAGAAAAACAATGAAGTATAGCAGAATATAACATGGATCTTTTCAATTATACAACTTAACATTTATATCAAAGCCTTTTACTTAAATAATTCTATTAAATCATATTATTTTATTGCTAAAAAAATTGATTTTTCATTTGCCACTTATTTTGACTTATTCCAATTGATAATTTTGAAATTGTCTAGATTTCTATAATTCATAGTTGATAATAACTTTCAATATGTTTTTCGCATATAATTAGGAACAGAAATTGAGCATTGACAAAAGTTGATAATCAAAACTGACGGATCACAATAATTTTCAAATTATAATTAGATAACAACATTTCAACAAACAAATCTTATTTCCTACTGCCAATAATTCAAAGGTAGAACTGGTACAAATGAATAACCTGATAGTTTATCTTTGTGAAAATAGAAATTAATGTATATACAATAAATATGCTTTATATTTTTTAAAGGTACATAAAGAATAAAATATTATTTTCAAAATATTTTCAAGAATATGTACTTAGACTAGGAAAATGAAATCCGCATAATAACCACCATTTGTACAGAGATTAATTTTTAATTAATACCTAAATTATCAAATAAAAAATATTACTAGATTAAATATTATCTATCAAATAAATTAACAATCATACTTTTTTGCATCATGATCGAAAGACATAGTTTAGTTAATTTTACTTTCTCCCATATGCGTTAGCATAGATAAAGTATTGTGATCGTCCAAACAAATTTTTTTTACAAGCTGGTCTAAAAATCCATTTTAGGGTCTCCTGAATAAAAAAAGTGGTATTTTCAAACAAAAATGTTGGTGTCTGTCTGTATGTGTGTCTGTGTGTGTTTATATCAGCTTGCTGGAGACCAAATAGATGGATCAATTTATGTAGGTGTATTTAGCCAATATCTCCAGACTGTTTTTTCACTTTTTTGAAATTTTATTTTTTTTTTATTTTTATAGGCAAATATCATACAAAAAAAGAATTTTCTCAAAAACGGCTCTAACTATTTTGATTAAACTTCAGGAAAGATGTGAATTACAATTAAAAACATTTTAGTAAAAACGGCATGTCTCTAACTTGACTAGTTTTTGAGTTATGGCAAAAAAAAAAACATATTTGGGAATCAAATTGGTAATTTTTTTAGTTTAGATTTTTAGTGTTAATTTTTTCAGATGTAATAGCTGTCACAGAGTTATTAAATGTAACAAATATTGGATCATTTAACAAATATCAATTTTATTCATCATTATTATTATTCATTATTCATCTCTAAGACGCCGATCGTAGAGATATGGGCGAATATGAGGCATGAATGAGTGTGATGAGTATAGATGAACAAGTGTAGTCATTGTTACTACCTGAGTTCGACTTAGCTCAGAAAGGACTATTTATTAATAGCCCAATAGCCAGGGCAACTATGGGACCTACAGCTTTACGTGGAATCCGAACCACGTAGTGTTGGTCTGATTTTCAGCTGACAAGTTTGACACTTAGTTCTCTTCCCCACACAACACCCGAACCTTGACTACCATTCAACACGGACACTCCAGACTTCTCTAGTAGTGTCTATATTGATGACAACCATTGAGCGGACGCCATGTCGCTATTAAGAGGACCGAGCATCTAACCTATCGCCTACAATCTCCCAAACACTTTGTCCCCAAGTAGCTGAGTTACAGCACTGCGCCACCAGTGCCAACATTTTTTAAAGTTTTAAAGTTAACAATGAAAATATCTTTTAGTATAATCTCTTAGTTGAGCTGCATGCAAGATAAGTGGGGCTTAGGAGTTGGCCTTGGAAGGTCAGGATAGGAATGCAGATGACCTGCAGTGGACCAAGGGTATTTTTGATTGCTCATCATTATTACATAGACAGTTATATTAGTAGCCTTTCAAGCAATGTGTTAAAGGCCTTGTCATTACATAAGGATACTTTAACTGCCTCACATCAGCCGGGAGCTTACAACTTGAACATTAGAGTGTCAATCTTTCTCCATCAGTATTTCCTTTCTACACAACTCCTTGGTCAACTCTAACTGTAGGCTTTGTACAAAATTATTTTTATTGTGATCCTAACAATATCTTGTCTTGCTTCCTTTCCATACTTATGTACTTGGTGATTAAAGTTTTATGTTTCCCCAAACATTAAGGGACAAAAAGAGTTTCCCCAAAATATTTGGTCGCTTGTTTGGGTAAGGAGTTTTTGTATTGTGACTGTTTCAAAGCCGAATGTAAATTTTACTTTGATATCCAGTTGCAGTGTATATGTTAAGTTGTTTTAGTTGTTTCCTTCCAACATCATATTTATTAGCGTCAAAACTTAAAAGCAATCATGAGCCGCATGCTTTTCCCGCCAGGATCCGTCGTCGTCGACCTTCTCCTCTATCTTCCCGTTCATCATCATTAGGCGATCGCGAAATTACTGAAGAATGTTGGAGGATGTTTGATACCGTCTTGCAGACGTTATATTCACGCGATTTTTGGGAATTTATTTTTTTTAGCACATCAATGCAATTCAGGCACGGATTAACAGACCAATAGATGTTAAGATTCTCCACTATACTGTCCTTCATAGGTTTCCTTAAAGAGCTCAACAAATCTACCATGATTATTTAGTCAAAACCTGTCAAGCAAAAGATATTGTAGAAGTTACAGTAAAAGAGCCTATCCCAAAAACCATGATGTTCTAACATTTCGAACTAAACTCAATGTTTTAAAAGAGTGAGTGGGGCATAAACTAAAAGTGTTCTTGTCTAGAATCTAAACACGAGGTTTGAAAACATTGGGAGGGGGGGTCGTTTGACAGAGGGTTTGGTGGTGAAACTTCCAACAAACCGAATCCCAATAATAAATAAATTACTTTAGTAAATGTCATCTTTTACCATTCTCAGCTCTTAAAAATAGAGCTATAAAGAAACAATTGTACGACTTTTAAAAAAGATATGGGCAAAAAAACATAATTTTGAGTAATTTTACTGTCTCGTAACGTCCGAACACGCGAATCATCTTCAGCGGTGAATCGCTGCAATACCGGTGGCTGAGGGCTGCATGGAACATCACTTGAACATCGACTAAGACAAACTAATGTAATATTCTGCAAATCGAGCATTTCCAATCCATTAGGGCATACCCAACCACAACTTCTTTATATAGAACAATAGAATAAACTAAAAACAATGTATCCGTTTCTAAGAGTCGGAAATATATTAGTTCACCTTAGGTTAGGTTAGAGTTAAAAATTAAATATTAATGATACTATTCAGTTTTGTGAATTATTCTGAACTACTCACTAAAATAAAAAAGGACACTAAAAAGGACAATGTAACACCACTGGGCATCCATATTGATTGCAAATGGTTCAATATATTCAGTTGATCCTAAACAGTTAATTTTGTTTTGCAACTAATCATTATAGACTAGGAGACACACCTGCATGCTTCGCGTGCCAACCCCATCACTCACTGCACTATGTGACATCTCAGCCCTCAGCATCTGTCTGTGACTTTGACCACAAATATTAGTAGGTAGGCTACACTGTATCAAGTAAAACCATAATATGTCAATTTATTTACACTGGCTCATTCACTGCACTTAATTCCATTGATTACCATTGAAACCTTAAAGGGCAGTGAAGTGGAGCCCTACAAAACCAGTCTTAAAACCCCCTGGGAAAAATATATAACGTCTCAATGTTTAATGAGAAAATGGACAGACATACATTCGTTTTTATACTGTGTAAATCAAACTTCCAACGAATATAAACTTATTTTCTAGCATTGGGTAAAGCTTTATAAACTTTTGAATAATGCAAACATCATTATTTACATTCCAACAGCTTTTTAAAGTTTGGTAAAGATCATTATTGACATTTGAACAGCTGTTAATTTTTTATTAACTCAAATCTCTTTCCATATTATTCTTATTCATTTCTAAGATGCCGATCGTTGAGATATGGGCGAATATGAGGGGTGAATGAGTGAGATGAGTGTAGATGAATGAGTTTAGTCACTATCTGAGTTCGAGTTAGCTCAGAAATGACTATTTATTAATAGACCAATAGCCATGGCAACTATGGGACCTACAGCTTTTACGTGGAATCCGAACCACGTAGTACATGGTGTTATGGCTAAATAATGTACTTGGAGGGCTTCCTTTGCTCTTTAAGGTAAACATATAGTACAATGACGACCTAATTCCTCAACTTCAAATAGGGGTGAATTTTTGACACCTCAATCGTTAAAATAGATTTAAAACGTGAGAAGATTTACGTTAGCAAAAAACTGCTTCACTTGTTTTATATATCTATGTCAATTGTAATGCATAGTTTCGTTAAGTCTCCCTGGCCCTAAAGCTGGTCCAAGTAATCCGTGGACCATGACCCATGCACAACTGCAGCATGAGCCATGAAATCAATTTGTTGTTTTCATTCTCCTTCAGTTTTGTTTCCTTCCTTCCTGTGTCCGTCTGTCTGTCCTAGAGTACCCAGCTCGTCCTTGCCGCTTGAGTGAAACCTACCATTCTTCAGGTCACTCATCAATCTATTGCAGACAACAGTTGCCAAAAATATTACTCAGACGCCTTCTCTTATTACTGTTTTTCAAACAAATTTTTACCTTAGTCGCAAATTTTGCACAGTCCTCGAGCATTATCATGTTTTATCATATTCTAAATAATGCAGTGTCTCATTCACAATTTTACAAAGATCAATAATCTTTATAAAATGGTGTAGTTTGTATTATAACAATTACAAACATGTTTTAACATTCGTAATTGTGTTATTAAACGGCGTTGGTAATTATAAACTTTCGAGATGCCTTTGAAAATACAATTTCTTGTTGAAAAGTGGTGAAATATGAGTTTTTAGTTCAAGATGAGATTGATTTTAACCGCGGAAAACTAGTTTTTTCACCGAAAAATCGAAAACTAGTTTTTTATGTGATAATAAAAAAACAAACTTAAAAAAAATCAGAATTTTAAAACTTTTTCGTTTTACTTCTTTTTTAGCGCTGAACACTAATATATGATTGGTTTTTCAATCAAATACATTTTTCGGCCCGAAAAATACACTTGTTACTTACCTAACAAAACGTTAACTTATTATAATCGTCTGTAAACTCAAAACAAATTCGTAATTTGTCTTAAATTCGTTGCCTGGCCTCCGTGACGGCCTGCCGGCCTTCCCTCCGCCGGGAATATACGCAAATTTGTTTTTGTTGGCTAGTCATAGCTCCTATTAACATTTTTGCATATGGCCACCATGGTGATTTGCCGAGAAAGTAGTTTTCCCAGTGAAATTACTCAAAAATGTGTTTTTTTGCCCATATATTTTTTAAAAGTCGTACAATTGTTTCTTTATAGCTCTATTTTTTAAGAGCTGAGAATGGTAAAAGATGACATTTACTAAAGTAACTTATTTATTATTGGGATTCGGTTTGTTGGAAGTTTCACCACCAAACCCTCTGTCAAACGCCCCCCTTCCCAATGTTTTCAAACCTCTTGTTTAGATTCTAGACAAGAACACTTTTAGTTTATGCCCCACTCACTCTTTTAAAACATTGAGTTTAGTTCGAAATGTTAGAACATCATGGTTTTTGGGATAGGCTCTTTTACTGTAACTTCTACAATATCTTTTGCTTGACAGGTTTTGACTAAATAATCATGGTAGATTTGTTGAGCTCTTTAAGGAAACCTATGAAGGACAGTATAGTGGAGAATCTTAACATCTATTGGTCTGTTAATCCGTGCCTGAATTGCATTAATGTGCTAAATAAAATAAATGCCCAAAAATCGCGTGAATATAACGTCTGCAAGACGGTATCAAACATCCTCCAACATTCTTCAGTAATTTCGCGATCGCCTAATGATGATGAACGGGAAGACAGAGGAGAAGGTCGACGACGACGGCTCCTGGCGGGAACGTCTCTTCCGACAGCCGAGGCTGAGGTCGCCGGTGAGAGGAAGCTTCTGATGCCGTAGTAGTGAACGAGGATTAGAAGACAAATTACGTCAATGGAGTTGTCACAAAGGCGTTTAGACAAAATTCTTCAACCAAATTGGCCTAACTGTTACTCTGCCATTTTTTACAGAATGTCTTAAAATCTAATTTTCTGCCTAGGAGGTATGGCAGTATGTATGATAGTCATGTTCCAGTAACAGCATTCATATTGTTCAAACATTTTCTAGATATTTGCGATTTTGAAGAAAAAGTGTTAACACATGCACTCAGTAGTTCTACTTTCACTAATTGGATCTAATTAATCTAGTTATAAGGATTCACTAATGCCCCAACTGGCTGTAACAAAGACTACTTACTGTACTCTAAACTTAGTCTAACAACTACTCACAACCACTATATATTGGTTCGACTCACCACTACCCTAAGTTGATTCTAGCATTATAGCAACGATTCATCACTGACCGCAACTTGTTCTAGCAAAGATTCACTAATAAATACCATCATCTGGTTTTAGCAACGATTTACCACTACTCTCAACTAGTCATAACTACTCTCTATCACTATATATTGGTTCTAACAACGAGTCACTACTACCCTAAGTTGATTCTAGCAACGATTCACCACTACCTGCAACTTGCTCTAGCAAAGATTCACTAATAAATACCATCAACTGGTTCTAGCAACGATTCACCATTACTCTCAACTAGTCATAACAACTACTCACTATCACTATCTATTGGTTATAGCAGTGTCTCACCACTACTCGCAACTTGTTCTAGTAAAAACGATTCTCCATTAATTCGACTAGAACTAGTTATAACAATTCACAAACACCATAATCTAATTCTAGTAACGACTCCCTACAACTAGATCTAGAAACTACTGTCAAAATATTTTTGCAAATGTGTACATATATGTTCATGGCATAGTACTGTGAGATAAGGTCAGTGTGGTTCGTGACTCGGTGTGGCGAGAGTGGAGTGGACGACCTCTGTCTGATAACAAGTGAGTAACCTTGATGGACCTTGTTCAAGATGTAGCGTGCCGTCTTCTTCGTGACCAACATATCTGTAGCCTACACACTTGTGACTAACAAACTGTCCACATTTATGTCTTTTATTAAGCAAAATGGTGCGAATTATTGGACTTTTGGTCGTGAAGGTCAAGCATACTTAATTGTCATTTCATCAACCTTTCCTAAAAGTACCATTTTAAATGTAATTTTATTTACAACTAGGGGACACCCCTGCACGCTTCGCGTGCCAACCCCAACGCTCGATGCGCTCGATATACACCTCGGCCTTCGGCCTCGGCATGTGACTTTTGATTATAAATAATAGTAGATTGATCAACTGTGTAACGTAAAATCACAATAATAAATTTATTTACAGTATCTCACTCACATTACTTGCTTTGCTACCTATTTTAGTATAAATACGCAATGGAATTAATTGGCATGTTTCAAACGTGTTCATTTTATTTGTTTTTGTTTAACAGCTAAAGATTAAACTCATAGTATAGTATTAAAAATGCATCTATCAAAGAGCAGCTTTGTTCTGTGGAATCAATAGTATAATGTCAAACATACAAAATAAACATGTTTATTTTATTTTTAAAATAGCTGTTATTAATTTACTAAAATCAACCCAATGTTATTCTTATGGAGTAATCTTTTAGGGGTGGTTTCTACCCCTCAGGAGTTCTTGATCAAGATGAAAATACTTTAGTTGTCCTATTTAAGTTCTAAAGAAACAGTGTACAAAATTTCAGCTCTCTACCTACATGGGAAGTTGGAGAATTAGTGATGAGTGAGTGAGTCAGTGAGGATTTTGCCTTTTATAAGTATAGAAGATAGATGCTCAGCAGCAATTTAAGAGTTTACGGAGGCTGTCGGTCATGTTGGTTTTAATTTCATGAGAACAATGTTATTTGCGAGTCCATATTTTTCGTTATGTATTGACCAACAGTTGTGTACGAGGTATCATTTTAAACTTTATAAAATTGCGCATTGGGTTTGCTTTTGATATTTTGAATACATACGCTTAGTTTTGAACAATACGTGAAAATAAAAACTACAAACTAAATATTTTTTGTATATTTTCTATAATACTAATTAGTAATTCGCAAAGCAATTCCAACGCGCAATTTCATTTTTGATCAAATGCAATTTGTTTGGAAAAATACGTTTAAAATTACCGTTTTAATTTGGATACGCGTGATCGTATGTCCGGTTAGAAAATTACATTGTTCTTATAGAATTACAACCAACGTGGCCGACAGCCTCTGCAGACTCTTATAATGTCAAATGATGTTTTTGTTATGTACGTAAACAGTTTTTTTACGTGTTTATTTATTTATTCATAAGACGCCGATCGTCAAGATATGGGCGAATATGGATTTCGAATGAGTGTGATGAGTGTAGATAAGCGAATGTAGTCATTGTTACAAACTAAGGCCGACTATTCCTTAGAAAGTGTCATTAATTAATAGCCCAATGACAAATGAACAGCCGGTGATTATCAGCTGATCCTTCTCAAAATGTATTGACTCTGATTGGAATCGAACTGACAACCTTTAGCACATGAAGCTGGGATTGAACCAACTACGCTACAATCTTGTAATGTTGCAAACAATCTTGCATTTTGCAAAATAAGGTGTATACTTTTATGAATACTCTACCATAAGCGTACTTAAATGAAGTTTTCTGAGAGTACTGTAATTGTAGTCTATATACATGAGATATTGTGATTATGTAGTTTACATTGCTCGTTGTAAAAATATTTATCCAATCTTTTAGTTATTAAGGGTCACAACTTTTATTTGTAAAGTTTTGTAGTTTGCATGTCATAAACCTTCACACTGGTTTGTAACCCAACGTGTGAATTATAGCAGCGATGAGTCAAGTCGATTTAGCAATACCTATTGAATGCGGGCTAATTATGCACCTGGACAGGCGTTCATAAACTTTAACGGGTGCAATAAGGGTTTCCAAGACAATTCACCCATCTGCTGGGAAATAAATAGTCCTTATAAAGCTAGTATACAATTTATTATATTTCAATACTACGCCATCATGTTGCAAGCCTAATGAACATCACACGTACAAACTAGGTACGCCCTTGAATACGGTCTACCATTTACGGTTTACTTTCATTAGTGTTAATTACGACTTTGGACTGTGCGCGAACTAACCTACCCACTCAACAAACTAATTCCTCCTAGGTTCCTTTGTGATCCTCAAAAGTACATTTACATGTCAGCACTATACATTTCGGAAAATAAAAATCGCTGAGCCCTTTTTTAAAACAGAAATAGTTGTTATTTAATTTAAGCGCTGTTTTTAACCGTTACTTGTATAATGAGCTAAGTTTTAATGTTGACACGTCATCTATTGAAATATTATTGTAGTTTGACTGCTCCATATCACAACATTAGACGAACGAATGTTCAATAAATGGACGAATACCTTATTTTATAGTACATTTATATATACATCTTTTTTGGTTATTTGGAATTATGTTGATTATAGTAAATCAACATGGAAAGAAGTGAAACACTCCTAATTATAATTTTTCACTTATTGTTTAGTTGAACCCTTGATTATTATAAAATCAATATTAGAACGTACTCGGCAACAATTTGTTTTTCTATTGATGCACAACAGCTTAAAAAGAAAACAACATACGGTATGCATTTTAACTATAGGAAACATACAAATATCATTAATCACTTCCTGAATTTGTAATGAAAGAGCAGAATCGTCAATATTGGGAGTTATGTGTTGGTTTTTAATGTGATAATCAGGTATATCGGCTCATAAATTTGACAGGATAGTTTTGTAGCCATTGAATTTACTGTTAAACAGGAATTCCACTTTATGTCCGGGAAGATGGTGTCTTGTAGTCGTGTCGGGGAACGCGTGAACACACCTGCCACAGAGGTTCAATAATTTGATTCAGCGCGTAATACAATCTAAACTAACTCTAACCTAACCTAAGGTGAACTAATATATTTCCGACTCTTAGAAACGGATACATTGTTTTTAGTTTATTCTGTTGTTCTATATAAAGAAGTTGTGGCTGGGTATGACCTAATGGATTGGAAATGCTCGATTTGCAGAATATTACATTAGTTTGTGTTAGTCGATGTTCAAGTGATGTTCCATGCAGCCTTCAGCCACCGGTATTGCAGCGATTCACCTCTGAAGATGATTCGCGTGTTCGGACGTTACGAGACAGTTATATCAGCGGGTCAGGAGAAAGTGGTAAGACGCTAGGTCAAGGCCAGCGTTGGCGACATTCCTCGCCAAGAACGGCTGCGGGAGCGAGGACTGGTGTTCCTTGAACGTTGAAAAGTTCACAGTCAGTGCAGCATCAGGAACTGCAGTTTATGTAGGTCATATTTGAATAAAAACCTTGAGAGAAGGTCGACCACATAAATTTTATTTTTGTTTGCTTTTTAGTTCTGTGTAGGTGAAGCGTTCAATAAGGGGAGTTGTCTTATTGGATTTTATTTATTAACTGATCTTATTTTCGGTTATGAACAGCCGAAGTCCTTTACTTTTCGCAAGACATTTCGCAAGCATTACATAGAACACGGGTGGGCTGACGTAGTTGAAAAATAAATCAGGACTTACTGTTGGCGGTGTCGAATTTTTATGGATACTTCAATAAATTATACATGTTTAGTGTTTATGACATTTTTTACAAAGCCCCTAAAGGTTATCTTATGGAAATTATTAAAGCTTTGATATGTTTGTAAATTATGTCGATATGACAAAGCAAATAGACGTCGCTGTACATTTACAAAGCTAGTTCGTATAGCTGGGGAAAGAATTGGGCACCAAGCTACTTAAATTTGTAAAGATTGTTCTAATTTAAGGAGTCCTGAACTGATATTAAGCCTAGCTAAAACCTATTCTGAAAATCAGTGTACAGGAAATTCTACACCAATATTCCATCATTGTTGGACAGTTCAGCCGAAGACTATCAGATGTATCGGACTACCCAAAACGGTTACAAATGTTGGTCTATTGTCTGATTCTTTTTAGAGTCCTATCCTTTAAAGCAGTCTCTTGTCTACCACTAATCTAATTTTTATAGGTAACAGTTTTGAATTATGCTGACTCGTACATTGAATTCTATAAACAATTTAGAAAATCTAAACAAACCTAGTGAATTACATTACCAGATTGGAGATGGCTTGAGAATGAGGACTGTGACTTAATACAACGCGTGTTTTCATTGATAAACAATTATTGGTCATCGCGAAAACTCAAGAAACTTTATTAAAAAGTTGAATGGTATACTAATAAAGGTAGTTATTTAAATTTTACCTAAATTGATAACAATTACATTTGCTCAGTTTATAAAAAAACGATTTGGGTGTTTAAATAAATAAACTTCATTCAAGTTATCTTTAAATCAGTAATTCAAGCGCTTTCAGGATTCAGCTCAGAAAGTATGGTCACTGGAGCGTAGCCCACATCCTTATGTCACGTGACACCAAATACATATCGCATGTGAAGATCACTGGTTGTATTAAGATTTCAGCGTCAGTAGTTAACGTTTTAGATACTAAACAGCGCTAGCGATCATTTCTTGAGGAGCGCGCTCTTTCTTGCACTGAAGGCGAAGGACGTAGGCACCTCAGCGGCGAAGGGGAAACGTTGCACATAAGAAATAAACTTATTATTTCTCGAAGAACTTCCTGAGAATAAAAAAAAAGGAAAATGAACAGTTTTATTATGACCGCATTAAACGCCTCAGTTAGAAGCAGACTCGACTAATGTACACCTTTATAAATCTATTGTAATAATTACTTCTTTTATCCTTGAGGATTTATCCGTGAAGGGGGAATATGGGGAGGGACTGACAAGGTGCTAGCACTGCCTTCCGCATAGCAAACTGCATAACTCAATTTTTACTTCTCAATACCCATTCACCGAGTGTTTCTTATGTTTCTTTCTTCCCTGTGCATTTATTAAAATATTCAATGAACTCATTCATTTCTAAATTTTTTCATGTGTTACTATTCGGATAAATAAGTATTTATTGTTCCTCGAATTCGTCCAAATATTCATTCATCATTAAAGTTCATCTTTTTAGATACAAAATAAATGAACAAGTGCAGGTTTTCAATTGATAAGTTCAATTTAAAATTTAAATTTAAATTGATAACTTCTACATCATATTTATGTTGGTTATTACATTAGTGAACAGGAGTCAGGATGTGACATCAGCAGTGAGTCGCTAAAACAAGATTGGGGACTGTTGGCAGTGAAACCGCATGGTGTGGCTGGTTAGGGGATGACCTCATCGTCCACGATAGATTGGAGAACGGCCCGGAGCTCGTGGAGAAAGTACGACAGATCATCACCGTACTGGAGCACAACTGTCTTACGAGGTACGAACCTGGGTAGAGCTAAGATCGGATTTGAACGACGAAAGTGCCGTGGAATTCGATGGCTTCATCTTGAGAAATCAGATCAGAGGAAAAGAATATTTTCCCTTTACGTTTGTAAGGCATCGTCGATTCTTTTTCACGTAGTGATATGATCTTCGTATGTTTTAATTATGCTATGTGTAGAAAGGGACTCAATTATGTACTTCTTAAACCTACATAGGAACCCGTTACATCTACTGTTGCTTTTCTTAGTAGCATGATTGATTAAGAGTTTAGTTTAAACATCAAAATTGCTGTTTTTCTTTATGTAAAGATGGTAGTTGTTATTAGGAAAACAACGAAAAATAGTACAAATTTTCGCCTGCCTATCACCATTAGTTAGTATGTACCACTCAGGTAGCTGTTCCCAATATTAAAATGTTAAAGCTCATAAGTTTCTGTTTTTAATAATTTCAAAATTAACGTTTTGAATGCTAAAAATACTTAATAATGCGATAATGCGGCAATACGTTGCAGTTTGTTGAGGACAAATGAACATTTTTTTGTGTGTTTGGGGCTCTAGTAGGTTTCTTGATAAAGGATATTCTCTGTGACATGAGGACAAATGGTCACTTCATGTGTGTTTGCGACTCTAGTAGATGTTTTGTTGAAGGATATTCTCTGTGACATTATTTGGACGAATGGTCACTTCATGTGTGTTTGGGACTCTTAGTAGGTTTCTTGTTGAAGGATATTCTGTGTGACATGAGGACAAACGGTCACTTCATGTGTGTTTGGGACTCTAGTAGGTTTCTTGTTGAAGGATATTCTCTGTGACATGAGGAAAAAAGGTCACTTCATGTGTGTTTGGGACTCTAGTAGGTTTCTTGTTGAAGGATATTCTCTGTGACATAAGGACGAATGGTCACTTCATAATATGTGTTTGGGGTCTAGTAGGTTTCTTGTTGAAGGATATTCTCTGATATATGAGGACGAACGCACAGAAATATTTGCCATCGGAATTTTGGTCGAACCTTTGTTCGTGTAACGCATCACGTGTCAGCTCACATGTGATGCACAACCTTCACTGAGTTCCCCAGAACGTTCCCAGCGTGTCAGGTGACTCTCAGGCGTGTTGCACTCACGTCTTCCCACCCAAGCCAATTATTGCTATCTGCAATACTCGCACATTAGGCCAAGTCTTGATTTTTATCATTTACATTATTTCTCGTTAGTGTACATTTTTTGAATAAGTCAATATTGTATTAAAGACGCCGAAGGTTAGTGATGTGATTGTGAAATTGGTATTGCTCATGATTTAACCACGTTTAAATACATGCGTTATTAAATAGATATTTTTCCAATACCGCCAAAATATTCAGAACGTGTTAAGAGACAGTGCAAGATTTGACTGTCAAGTACTTTTACCCACTGCCAAGAAGACTCTCGACCGTAAACAGACTAACCCTCTCTCTGATTCAATTTCATTTTGTATCATTTGAAAATATTACCTCACACGACTATATTTATTCAGTTGCCAAGCTCGTTTTGAACTTCGTCGTTTCATGGCGTTGACCGTTGTCTCTTTCCTCCTTCACCAATCATCGGGCGACGTTTTATTATTTTTCGTTATTAAATAGATAAAGTGAAAATGATCAGTCCTCATTCCGTCGGAGGAGCTTAATGACTAAAAAATATCCGTAATTCGTGAATAATAATGTGTTTTGTTGCGTTAACATGATACAATGTTATGGTAATCGTCATTGTTTTTTAGCTAAAATTTTCTACTCATCCCAATAGCAAACTTCCTTTCAGATATACAATTTCTTCATTCACTCTCTCCGACTCATTCCAGTTGTCCCACCCTTTCCCCGATCAGTCTCCCAGTTGTGTGCCATGAAGTCGTCTATACTGTAAAATACGTGTTTGGCCAGTGTTGTTTTTAGACGAGTCTTGAATGCCTTCGGCATGGGGGCACTTTTAATCGGGTTCGGCAATTTGATGACAAAATGAACACCTGCCTGAGAAGGCAAACGCTCGTGAGCTAACGTCCTGTGTGAGGTCTCCAACATCACTACGACCACAACATAGAATACGCGTGTGTGCATTCTTTGATACACCGTACCGTATATCCGCTTTGTTTCTCAAATAATTGAGAAATACTTGTGTGACTAATTAAGTGCGTGTGGCTCCAGAAATCCGATGCCTTGTGGGCTTCGTATAGAACTAAAGGAAGTGTGGCTATGTTGCTTTTTGGAGCAGAGTGTTTTTTTGACTGAGTTATAGGTTATTTCGACATCTTCACTAGTGCCATGCTGCTCGGTTCTATAACTGATGATCTTAACGGATTATTCAATACTTATCTTCTTATTGTTCAATATTCTTTTACCTGTAACTTCTGTAAGCCTCGGAATGTTATACTGGATCTGTATCCCTCTCTTCCTTTATACAAAAACCGTTTAAAACAGATTCATACTAACTTAGCTAAAAAGCCACTGTCAACGTTTTATATATCCTTTAAGAGTCTGCATAGGCTTTCAGCCATGTTGGTTTTAATCACAT
The DNA here is from genome assembly GCA_035578905.1 of Stictocephala bisonia. Classification (NCBI taxonomy): domain Eukaryota; kingdom Metazoa; phylum Arthropoda; class Insecta; order Hemiptera; family Membracidae; genus Stictocephala; species Stictocephala bisonia. Next base: position 937,763 of record JAQJVL010000078.1, read on the forward strand.
AAGAACAATGTTATTTTCAACCCGGACACACGATCGAACGAAAGAAAATATGCAAATTCCTAATTAGTTTTATAGAAAAAACATATAAAATATATAGTTTGATTTTTTTTATTTTCAGTTATTTTTCAAAACTTTGCGTATGTATTCAAAATAACAAAAGCAAACTCAAGGCGAAATATGATAACGTAATTACACCTCATACACAACTTTTGGTCAATAAATAACGAAACATATGGCTTCACAAATAACAATGTTCTTTGGGATTAAAACCCTAAGAGACTGCTTCTGCAGACTCTAGTGAAACACAAACATTTATAGAGCCTATTGCTCTGGACGTGTGACTCATAGTTGATTGTGAAGAAATTGAAATCACCATTAAGTAAGCATAGAAGTTAAACGAATTCATCAGATAAAAATATACATATATATTCTGAAAAAGTGAAGATAGTAATGAAATTCTGTTTATCTTGTGGCTGTAACAAAATAATATTTCGTAGAAAGAAATAGTAACGCCTCATAATAAGCATCTAATCGTGCCACTGAACATAAAAAAACGAGCAAGGAATTGTAACAATCCAGGAATGTTGTATGTGCCTGTAAAACATAAATTTGAAGGAAATTTCACATGCATTTGTGCTCAGGCGTGAAGTTAAGCCGTCGGTACCATGCAACTCGACAACTACTCCTTACAGTGTGCTCTAGTCTAGTGCTGGGTGACGTGCAGGTCGACACGTGTGCTGATCCGATATCTGTGTGTGTGACCACCGGCCAGCCTCAGCTGCTGAGCACAAAGCCGAGACCTTGACGTCCTGATAAGATAACGCTCGGTGTGCTGATGGTATGCTCTATCTCTGATGACAACTGTTTTGTGACGTATTGTTCTGCGAGTGTTTCGTTGGTAATTTTTAGTCGCGAATGTGCGACAACAACAGTTGATCTTCTATTCACGTACTGTTTCCCCTGGTTTATTTCATATTTAGAAACTATGTTGCGTAAAAATTAAACATATTATTCCAGAACACCAGAGAAGAAAGATAGGGAGGTTGTTGCATCCAATAGTGTAGAGTTCCCACCCTTTTTATACAACGCCCCCTCCTGTTAAAATAAAAAGACTCTCATGCCCCCCTTCAAAATAAATTTTATGTTACGTTTGGGCATATAAAAAAAGAATTGTATTGAAAACAAAATTATTTACTTTCTATTTTTCCTAGAAATATGATATACATTTTTAAAGTTTTAATTTACTAGGTAAAAAAGTATTGGTAAAAGAAAAAGAAGTGAGTCTGTTAGTGTTGTATTTTCACTGGTCTCATATCATAGGTTCGCATTTTTTCCTACTGGTCTTGCGCCATCTTTGACTTGACTTCACGTTGAATGGGTGTCGAGGTATACAAATTTATATAGTGTCAATTAGTTAGTTAGCAACACCATTGCCAGTCCCCCCCCCCGTTATTTTCTCTAAATACTGAGGGATAAACGTTTTAATTAGTAATACAAATTTACAAAGGTTTGTATTAGTGGTAACCGCATCTGAGGCGTTCGGTGCTGCCATAAGAAAGCGATCCCTGTTTCTTTTTTCTCTGTGCCACAACAAAACATCACTGGATCAGTGCATTCCGTATTAGAATAAGAGATATATTTTACTATTAAGTAGAATTTGTCTTAGAAACAGATTTGTTTTTATTTTGTCTAATTAGTAAAACTGTCAATTTGTTATCAGTTATTGTGATAAGTAAGCAATTTGAGGTTATAAGATTGTTGCTTTCATATATTTTTGCGTTCCAATCTCTTAACATCTCAATTTTTACATATTACTATGAACTAAGCCGACCATTTCCGAGTGTACCCCCCCCCCTCCACAAGGCACCGGGGGAGTTTTAGACTTTTTACAAAAAGACTAAAATAGACTTAGTTATAAAAAATAGATAAGCATGGTTTTACTTTCGCCCATATGCGTTAGCATAGAGAAATTATTGTGATCGTGCTAATAAAATTTGTTTACAAGTTGGTCTAAAAATCCATTTTAGGGTCCCCTGAAACCAATAAATAAAGGGGGTTTTGAAAAAAAATTGGTGTATGTCCGTATGTTTGTTTGTGCAGTTTGCTGGAGACTAAATGGATAGGTACATTTAATGAAATTTGGTATGTAGGTGTATTTAGCCAAAATCTACAGACATTTTTGGCTTATTTGAAATTTTATTTTTTTTATGGGCAAAAAATATAGAACATTACAATTTTCTCGAAAACGGCTTAAACGATTTTGATTAAAATTTCAGGAAAAATGTGAATTACAATTTAAAAATTTTTAGTAAAAACGGCATGTCTATGACTTGACTAATTTTTTAGTTATGGCAAACAATATTTGGAAATCAAACTGGTAATTTTCAAAGTTTTGACTTTTTAGTGTTTAATATGGGGAGCGTTTGTTCCAATTTATTTTCTCTCGAGAATCTCCAGTAAAGGAATCCTGCGTTTTCCACATGGATCTGTGTGCATCCGTCTTCCTACCGCACGGCCTGAGAGCCGACTTGCGGAAGGTGACGACCTCGCAGGAAAGTAGGGCTGGTGCTGCATTTAGCGCTGTTGGTGGCGAAACGCACAATTAGCTCCCGCTAATTGGTCTCCGTTATCAAAACAAAAACCTTGTGCTGGTTGTGCACAAGGCCCGCCCCCGTGGACTTTGTTGTAGTGCAGGAGGATACTATTCAGGAACATTTGCAGCTTGAATTTTGTTGCAGTAAAAACATTATATAATAATGTTTGGCACCGCTGTCTCACAGTGCACACAGCGAAATGTTAAATATCTTCCCCGGGTTGGACTTAAACAGGTATTCTTTATCTGAATTCAGCATTAAATTCATCTGATGAATGTTGTGATAGTTTTTTTTTTTAGTTTTTTTTTATAATTATTGTAACGTCTTTTAGATATTCGTTACTTATTCAGCAGTCCTCCATCCACTTTTATTCATGTATTTATCCATGTATGTCCTTTAGAAAGTAGTAGGACTTTAGTATTTCGTGTGAGTCCATGAGGAGGGTAGCTACATGGTGGGGGCTAACTACACTAATATGTGGGGTAAGATTGGTGCCTGGTACACTTGTTATGTTTGTGTAGGCCAGACTGCGTGAATAAATGTCGACTTTGTTTTTATATTGTTTTCTTAACGTTGAGAGAGTTTTAATTTGTCAATTATACAAATAAAGCTCCTCGGATTATTTTTTTTATATTAATACACAAGTATGACTTAAGAATCATCTGATGTCCATTATTCACAATACCACTGGCGAATATTATTTGTTCTTATAATAGTCTTATTTATGCTTGTTAATGTAAACTTCAGTAATAATGTAAATTGTTTATAATTTTGTTGGAAATAAATATGATTGTATTCATCAAATTAACATTTTTGTTCCTGTACATTCAAGGCTTCCTCATCAAAATGAAAGATTATTTTTAAACTGGTAAACGCAATTTTTAAAAATTATTATTTATTCTTAAGGCCGATCGCCAAGAAATATGCGAATATTGATTTCGAATTAGTGTAGATTAGCGGGTGTAGTCATTGTTCACAAACTAAGGCCGACTATTCCTTACAAAGTAATTAATTAACAGCACAATGACAAATGGACAGCCGGTGGATAATCAACTGATCCCTTTCAAAATTTGTTACAACTCTGATTGGGATCGAAGTGAGAACCTTTAGCATATGATGCTGGGCTTCAACCAACTTCGCTACCGACCAACTACTGTATAGAACTTGTTGACAGCAAGTTGTTTGTAGAGTCATCCGTCTTAAGGCCTACAACGGTAAGGTTAGCCTTGTGAACTGGTATCACTCTCGAAGTTCACACCTTATTACATGCAATTGTGACACCTTCGGGTCCAAGGTGACTTGTTAGCAAGGGTCTATTGGCCAGGATTACTTAATGGCCCTATTTCGCTTTTGTTGACGCTAATTTTTAATGTTGTAATTAAGATAAGTAATTGGAAACTGTCGTATTTTCTTGTTAAGGTTAGACTTGTAGGTTGTTTATTTATATAAACACAGTCGATTAACGTAGTGTTGTGTAATTTGTAAGCTGGGCTAAGTTGTCGGTATTGTTCGGATTTCGTTGTATAACATTTAGTTAGAAAATACCATTCTATCACGACGCAATTTATTCTTGGGATTCTTCTTGTATGTCCGATTGTACAAAACGAGGTCCAAATTCATATAGTATATATAATGAAGTGATAAGTATGTATTTATCAAATTGTTATACTTTTAATTGTTATTATTATAATTTTAAATATTATTTTTATGAAACACTGATTTACTATTCCCCTAGCATCAATTTTGTTTCATTAATTTTTTTACCCCGTACGTTTAAGACGTACTTGTTTTAACTTTGCATTTTCTCTAAGATTCTTCTTCAACGATCCTCAATTTAGTTTCCTATTAGTCTTCAGGTATTATCGTTTTAATACAAAATGTAACTTCTCTAAGGATTTGTAAAATTCAACGTAGGCTTTCTTCGGACTGACTGACCATGAGGGAAGAATCATTGGAACGACAGTTTTCATTTTGATGAACTTTTGAGAGCCTTGACTTAAAAAAACACCATAGGCTACTTCAATTTTCTAAGATTTAAGCTCTTTATTTTTATAACACTATCGTCTAATATTGACGGATCAGGATTTTTCCATTATAAATTTAAAATTAAAAGAAAACACAGGTCAGATACACTCAATTTGTAAGCACAGCACTTGTTTATTTGCTAATTTGTTATTGGTCCTCCAAGCCGGATGAAATGTTCTTCAAGGAGACTGCCATTAAGTCGTGTAATGATCGCAATTAATGTCACCTCACTGTCACTTCATTATAGCATTCAGCATAACAGGAGGTTTGTTAGTGGATTTATTGTCATCAACTTTGTCTGAAGATGATAAATTACTGTTCAAAACCATTCTGCTTTTAGTTTATGACATTTTTACTCGTCATCCTGTCAATGTAGAATAAAAGGGGTTTTTAATTTTTTATATTTTTGTTTTTTTTTTGTTGCCATTTAGGTGTTTCCTTTTTTTTTTTTTATTATTATTTATAGGAATACTGTTATACTATGTTCTTTTATTTATTATAAACACAGTTCTTATGGTATACCAAATAAATTGAATACCAACATCACCTTTGGTTTGTTAATTTTTTTAGGTAATACCAATTAGTTGTGGTTTTAAGTAGAATATACAATTTCATTAAATCTATTTATGTGATTTTGTATATATTTACTACGTCTTTTCATCTCTTCATTAGGCTTTGCTTAGTAACGTAAAACATACCTAATGCGCCCTTAGAATTTTTGAATTTTGAATTAGATTTAGAATTAGAATTTTGGAAAACTTTTTTACTTATTCCCCTTTTTTCATAACAATAAAACATTAGGACATTTTTGTTTTGGACTTGTCGCACTCCATAGCAAGTGTCGTGAGATCAAGGGGGTTTTCGTCAAACGATGGATGCTCGTCAGTACCTTTCGTTAGTGGAGTAATAAAAATAAAATTTTTAAATTGATTGTTAGTACAAATCATTTGAAAATAAATATTTCATATGTTGCTGAAGTGATTAAGGTCTTATACCATTAGGTATGTTACAAGATTTGACAATGTTGTAGTGTTATATGCATTACATTTAAAAAACTAAGAGTGCCAGTAATTCTTGACTTTTGGCTGTGACTCTTGACTTCGATCATCGTTGCACATTTATTTTTATTTTTTTTAAGTTTGTCATTTCGCAATACTATTGAAGCAGTGCAGTAATTCTAATAATATGTCTTAAAATATTTAAGGAACGTTAAAATCTAAAAGTTGTTTTGATTAAAATATAAAATATATAAAAAAGTATGAGTGTAGTTAATGAATTGCCAGTCTTTCGCGTGTCATTACACTCATAAGGTCAACAAGTACTGTTTTCTCTTATCTGTACACTCTTCCACGGACCACACCTCTTCTTGTTCTTCCATTGTTAATGCACGACTAGCACCCGACTTTCAATACCAATTACGTTTCATTCCCCTGTCTTCGAATCTCTGTTGTGTTATTGTTTGGAATGATAATGATCATGTAAATTAATATATGTGGCATTGAGCACCACTTATATTGACTTAAAAGCTCATCGGCCTGGTTATTTTGTTTTTATATAAATCATTATTTTCCCATAGAAATGCTTAAGTGAAAAGAGAAGTGTAAGTTAGTAATGAATAGATTTTTATCATATATTGGGAAAATAATTAATTTTTCCAGAATGTGTGAATTGTTTAAATTAACTTTTATTTTTTAACTGTTTTCTAAAGGAGCAGATTTAATAAAAAAAAGAAGCATCGTCAAATGAAAATGGTTGATTATCGACAAACCAGGCAACAATGGTTGCCAAACTCGCAATAAAGAGTGAGTAATTCTTAAATATTTACATACTTTGAGTAATTGCCACTAAATTAGCAAATATAAAGTGATTGTTTCAGACTTAAAACGTAAAATAATCGTTAACTTGACAAGTAAGGAGTAATCGTGGCTGAAGTGATAAAACTAAAGAAACTTTTCATAAATATGTTAGGCGTAACCGTTGCTGAATTACCATACTTAAAGTAATCTACTAGAAATTTACACGTAAGGAGTAATCGTGGCTGAATTGCCAGACACAAAGTAATCGTTCATTATATGTCGTATGTTTTTTTTTTTGTCAGCTACCATTATTATTATTTTAATTTCTAATTATTTAAAAGCTGGGTTTTATAGTTGGACAAAAAGTTCATTAATTAACATGTAAGGAGTAATCGTGGCTTAATTAAAAACCTAAAATTACTAAATTGGAAAACATAAAATAATCGTTTCTGAATTGACAAACATAAAGTAATCTTACATAAATTGACTAGTAAGGCGAAATCGTGGCTTAGTTAGAAAAAAGAAAAATCCGTCGCTAAAGTCACCGATAGGGCGTAATCGTTGTTAAACTAACAAACGTTTAAGTAGTTCTAAAAGTTCAAAACATTTTACCATCGTTATGTATGTGTAGATTAATTATATGTGTGAAATATAAATAGTTTTCACAAAATGCACAAATATATTACAATACGAGTAAAGAATGCACAAATATACTACAATACGGGTACAAAATATTCAAATATATCAAAATATAAGCACAGAATGCACAAATATATTACAATACGGGTACAAAATGCACAAATATTTCAAAATACAAGCACAGAATGCACAAATTTGCTATAATACAAGTAGAAAATGCACAAAATATAAGCATAGAATGCACAAATATACTAAAATAAGAGTACAGATTGCACAAATAGATCAAAATATACGCACATGTTGCACAAATATACTAAATATATTTGTGTTGTGTGACGTTCGCTTGTTCTGTTAACGTTTATCTTCAATTTATAAACTTTGGAATGTTAGTCTATTGTTATGCTTTAGCTTTCTCCATCTACACATTGTACGTGTTCCTTAATTTAGAGAGAGGAGTCTAGGGAAAGAAAGAAAACTGACTTCGTCTATCACCTGGTGACACGAACCGAGGCTGAGGTGCTCACTCTGAGTTCGCAGATTACTTCCTTATAGCGCCCCATAGGAGAGGGAGCAGAAAGTGTTGGTGTTTCTTTTGGAGGGTGAGGGGTGGTTGTTGTTTGGTCATGGGAATACTTACAGCCAGCTAGCCAAAAAAGGCAAATAACATTTACCTTCAATATCGTTATTATTTTCACGTGTGTTAGGTAGATTAAATTATCAATTTTCAGTGTTTTTGCCAAAGAATTTGCTCAAAGTCCATCTCGTGCTAACTTAGCGAGTTTTTGTGGGTAAGTGAAGATTTCAGTCTAAAACAATGCTGATTTTCGATCACATTTTAGTCTAAATAATGTTAACATTTTCCAGTCCGTAAAAATATTGAATTGTCATGAAACTGTCTAAATGTCGAAATCTAGATTGTTTTATCTGTATTGCCAACCGTGTAAGCCTTCGAGATTACAGAATAATGGATAGAGAAGACACCTTCAATTATAAATTGGTGTTGCAGGTTGTACAATGGGCAATTATACGAGTAGGCCACACTTGGTGCAATATACAATTATGTTACTATATTCCTAAACGAGATTAAGCTACATGATGTTTTTTATTGATGTTTGTTCAAGTGTCAAATAGTCAAGGTTAGTTTGTTTTATGTGATAGTTTTATTTAATCTGACCTGATAGTTCATTGGGATCGAATTTAGAACCTCTAGTTACCTGCATCTCGATTTGATTGTTATTGCATAAGCTCAGCAGTGGTGAGTTAATGTTTTAACGAAAATGTTACCAGTAGAGTTAAAAGTAGTTTTTGCTGTGGTACCGTACTCAGTTCGGCTCGTATAGGAACAACATAATTGTGAAAAAGATACAAAAGAAAGTTGAAAAACTCGTAATAACACATGCTGGGATTAACCAAAAACATAAGGAAAATTAAAATTTATTGTCTTTTATTTTGATCGAATTTAGAGACAATGAGCATTTTGTTAATTTTCAAACGAGTTTGCAATCTTTTGACAAAGTTTCTAGGTGTAAATGAAGTAGCAATCCTTATAAGTAATACGTCAAGCAGTGTTTTATCAACGCAACTCCTCCCTTATTTCTTGACCAATTTACACGTTTGAGGTGTCAAAAAATGTCCTCTTTTTGTAGTTGTGCAATAAGGTATTAATTCTTCAATATTTTCATCCACGAGAAGCCTTCTAAGTAGGTTTTTCGGTCATAAGAATAACAAGGAGAGATTTAAATGAATCGAGAAGTAACAGGTTCGAATGTAATCAATGGTGTTTGCAACAATAAGGATGTTAGATCTTTTATAATTCTAATCCAGAGAAGTTTGTAAGCATGGTTTTATTCACATTTGATTGTAGGGCTCCGCTTTTCTGGACTTGAAGGTTTCAATGGTAATCTATTAAAGTTATATAATTAATCTTCAGCTGTTAAACAAACACAAATGAAATGAACTCTTTTAAATAGGCTCAGTAAGATCATTGGATTGTTTATACTAATAAATAGGCAGCAATGCAAGTACTTTGAGATTCTGTAAATACATTTAATATAGTGACTTTACGTTATACAATTAACTACTGTTATTTGTAGTCAAAAGTCTCAGGCCGAGTGACAGAGTTGGCAGGAAGCGTGCAGGAGTGTCCCCTAGTATAACCTTATTGTGTTAAGGAATAACCGATGCTCGTGAAGGCTAAAGTGAAGAATACTGGTTTAAATGGCTGTTTATTTCGGGGGCAGGGAAATATGGTCGACCTTTTGTCCAGGAACTAAACGAAGTGTTGTAAGTCCTTTGAAGAGATACAGTCTCGTCTGTTGATTTTAAGTTTTCTCGGACCAAACTGGGTGAGCCATAACTCGGGCTGAATGTTGAACATTTAAATATTCTAATTCCGCAAAGCAAATCGTGGTTTCTTGTGGTGTCGTCCTGCCTCCAGAATCCGGTTTAACACTCATCTCCCAACCTCGATCAAAATTATTTAATATCCAAATGGATTCTGTTTTCTTCAGTCTCATGAATATATTTGTCGGTGCAAATAAGTCCGTCACAATTTATTTACGTCTGGATGCTTCTCAAAGTCTGTTCAATTATGTAAATGCAGCGGATATATATCCAGAAGAGGAGAGACCGCCAGAACTGGAAAGTGGCGTTTCCTGCCCCATTTAACTTATCCAAGGACAGATGAAGAATACAAGTTAGGCTGTTTAGATTTAATCTCCTCGCATCGCTTTTGGTGTTGATTTTCAGAATGCAATTCGTTAAAATAATGTTTAAGTCATTGTTATCATTCGCGTAGCAATAAAAATGTGTGTGGTTGTACTCACTAAATCTTGATTTACAAAGCTGCTTCTAATTAATTTCAAGTATTGAAATTTGATGCACAATTTCAAAATTACAACCGAGATAGAATATTTTCAGATGATAACCATGAAACATTTGGCGTTCGATTTAGCTGTGAATCCTTTTTTCTCGATTAATTGTTCTAAAAATATAGTTTAAACTTAATTTATTGCATAACTTAAAATATTTTGAAACTTAACAAATAAAAAGTAATATATCGTTTTCTCATTTAAGAGCTTTCATAATTACGGCAATATTGAAATAGGTAGATTAATTGGAAAGGGATAGTTGATTCAAGAGATACATTTAATTGTTTACTGTGAAGTTGTTGATAGTTGTACATGAATAGTTTTGTGGTTCTATAAGAACGCTTACCACCCTGGTGCAATTGAAGCCTTTGCATGGGTCAGCTTTTGGATGCGAGGCGAAACTCGTACGTTAATGGTTGTAAAACTAGACACAATACCGTATCAATAGCATAGGCAATATACTTATTTCATCCGATCGATATCCATTAATCTCTATTGCTGAACTCTATGTTCGACCCAACCGATCCTCCCTGGAGAGTTACTCACGTAAAGTCACGGCCTTCACCTTTTTACATATCTTCCCATTGTCTACTATATGAGTCTGTAAAAGTGCACTTGCATGCGTATCAGCCCATTTCGCTATGCCCATGTCCGGAAGGCATGAGGAAACGATCTCTTAGTGCACCTCAGACCTTGGAGAATAATTTCCCCCAGAGTTCATGCAAACCAGGGTAGTCCTAAAGGTCTAGACGTTTCGGACCTTTGATTTAAATACGGTCTTTAGAGATTTTCAAATTTATGTTGAATTTATTCTGTTGTTGACTCTTCATAACTGCAGCAGCTTCAATTTGTGACAACACTAATTATCATTGTTTTGTTTTAAGTACGTTGATAGCATTATGTCGGTTATGTAAGTATGTACACATGTTATTTTTTCTCTCTACTTATTAGTTAGTTAAAAAGAAGAAAACATGATATTATTGTTCTTTCCCTGTCCTGTAAGTTTAACGAATATAAATAAATTCCTAAAACTAGTCCGTGTTTGGTTGTTTAGAGATTGTGGAACCAATTTTTAATAAAAAATAAGGGGACAATTTAAATAACAATTGATTCAGGAGGCTTTAGATGTTTAAGCGCATGTCATTAAATTTTATGTATTGCCAGTGTAATATTATTTAGCTATGCTTATTTATTTATGGTATAAAAGTGCGTGTATTATTTCCATTCTGTATCAGGGAAATACTTATGGTTTTTGTAAAATGCTAAGAGTATATTTTGGGAGGAAAGACATAATATTATGTTTAGTGATATTATTTCATTTCTTTTGTATAATGCCAACTAAACGTTGTATCTGTAAACAAAATTTAATTAGTTGTACAATTAGTGTAAATACGTTCAATATGATATTATATTTCAAAGCTTCATTATTATTTTTCCTTAGAGACTGCCAATATTGTTGATGTGAATAAGAGCACTCAATTTGCCTGAGATGATTCATATTTATCATTTATTTGTTTCTATCATAAGTTTCATGAAATCAATATACAATTACTTTCATTTTAGGTGAAAATAAAAGTTTATCATTGTTTGAAAATTAATTCAGATGTGGGTTAATATTGTTTGTTGGTTTTGAACTTGTGAATATGGTGGCTTTGCTAAGATAAAACACTCATGTCTCCACGTCTTGGTGAATAATAACATTCCATACGAGTTGGTATGGATAGAAAAATATTTAAATCAGGATCAGGTTTTTAGATCAACGCATTTCGGTTTTAGAGTGACCCATTGAGGAGTCTGGCAATGAGACATTGAAATCGATTACCTAGATGAAAGCTTGTGGCTGAGTGATTCTGCACGCCTGCTCCTGCGACCTTGCTTCCCGCGCACTCCTCTCCCAGAGTGCACTGCCCCGATACAAAATCTGCCGTAGGCTATATCCCGTGTGCGAGATTTTGCACGCCTACTCCAGCGACCTTGCTTCCCGCGCACTCCTCTCCCAGAGTGCACTGTCCCGATACAAAATCTCCCGTATGCTATATCTCATGTGCGAGATTCTGCACACCTGCTCCTGCGACCTTGCTTCCCGCGCACTCCTCTCCCAGAGTGCACTGTCCCGATACAAAATCTCCCGTATGCTGTATTCCGTGTGCGAGATTTTGCACGCCTACTCCAGCGACCTTGCTTCCCGCGCACTCCTCTCCCAGAGTGCACTGTCCCGATACAAAATCTCCCGTATGCTATATCTCGTGTGCGAGATTCTGCACACCTGCTCCTGCGACCTTGCTTCCCGCGCACTCCTCTCCCAGAGTGCACTGTCCCGATACAAAATCTGCCGTATGCTATATCTCGTGTGCGAGATTTTGCACGCCTACTCCAGCGACCTTGCTTCCCGCGCACTCCTCTCCCAGAGTGCACTGTCCCGATACAAAATCTCCCGTATGCTATATCTCGTGTGCGAGATTCTGCACACCTGCTCCTGCGACCTTGCTTTCGCGCACTCCTCTCCCAGAGTGTACTGTCCCGATACAAAATCTCCCGTATGCTGTATCCCGTGTGTGAGATTCTGCACGCCTGCTCCTGCGACCTTGTTCCCGCGCACTCTTCTTCCAGAGTGCACTGCCCCGAGACAAAATCTCCCGTAGGCTATATCCCGGTGTTGCGAGATTCTGCACGTCTACTCCTGCAGAATGTAAATTTATAATTTTCCACAAACTACTGTTACTATGCTGTACCTCTGCAGAGTCTTAAGTTCTGTGATGGCGGTAAATATATCAGATTAAAGTAAGTTAAAACTGTTGTGTAAGCATCTTAGGTCTCATTACGGGCGATATGCAAGGTGGAATGATTACAACACAGTAACATACGTATCAAGTCGGTCATTTTAATCTGTGATTTGCATTCAAAGCGTACACCAGTGATACAAATCAATGTTAATTTCGTGTCAAAACCTGCAAGTAAGGTACGTGCGTTGAATTAATCAACCTTATCATCTGGTTAATCAACTTTTAGTGTTACCACTATACAATATACATTTTCACCAAACACGTAAAAAATCCAACTTATCAATGAAAAATATATCAACGCCCTTAAATACATCAATATGAAATCCAGAGACTTAAACGGTCGGTTACTAGAAGGCGCTATCCAACTACTTGATTCTAAACTGTTTCTACTGAGTCCATCACGTACAAAATGTTGAGTTATAATCTTCAAAGATTTTAAAATCATTTCCACCGAAGATTATTTTCAAACTAGGTATTCATGAATCACATTGTAAAACAGTATATTAAAACGGTCTTTTGTTGCGTGTCTCCCAATCACTTTCGTAATACCATAGCGAAGCTACTTGTGAGCTTCAATAGGTAAAGGAGACTGAATTGAAATGACTTATAGATTCTGCAGAGGCTGTCAGCCATTAGTCTTTTAGTCCCATAAGAACAATGTTATTTTTTAACCAGACCTACGATCACACGTATCCAAATTAAACAATTATTTTTAAACAGATTTTCAAAAAAAATTGTATTTGATCAAGAATAAAATTGAACGCTGAAATTGGTTTGTAAATTCCTAATTATTTTTATGGGAAAAATATAAAACAGTTTGGAGTGTTTATTTTCACCTTTTTTTTCAAAACTAGGTGTATTTACTCAAAATATCATAAGCAAACCCGATGCGCAATATGATAACGTTTAAAATGACACCTCATACACAACTTTTGGTCAATAAATAACGAAAAAATATGGATTCGCAAATACAATTGTTCTTATGGGATTAAAACCAACATGGCCGACAGCCTCAGCAGACTCTTAAACAGTTTATCTGGTGAGCGTTATTGAGAGTATATAAACTATAGGCAATGTTAACATGGTTTTACTAATGATTACAGAAACAAACAGACAGACCAAAGAAATGTATGTGCTGCTATCTAAAAGGATTCAAATAAGTGCTTTGTTGACTGTTTTGCGTATTATTAGCTTACATATTTGTCACTTTTGAGTTTAAGTGGTAGAGAGGACTCAATAGTCCTAACCCTCATCTCTAAATATTGTAATTTTTCATTTCACTTCGGTGTGAGTTGAAGCGAGATCGAGAGAAAGACTGCTAGCGACACCTTGAGTTAGAACAAGGGCTAATTTCATAGGACACGAAAATCGGCTTCACGTGACCCATGTAATCTTACAGTTCTTGTTTCTAAGTTTTTTTACTAGAAGTTTAATAAAACAGGCGTAGCTATATTGAATTGTCTAACTGGTATTAATTAGAAGATTCGTAGCTTGTCACACGCAAAGTTAGTCCTGTCTGCACTAAATAGATCGAACGTAACTAGTGTTTGGTATGTGATGTGGCAACGTCGCACCTCCACCGAGAGTCGGACAACTTTTGTATTCCTTACTGTAAGCATGAGCATGGTGTGAACGGACTACCTTTCGTTACGCAACTCTCTGAATTCCTTAACGACATATGACTTATCTCTGCTTGTCGCTTAATAGTGTTTCTCTTTCATCGCTATCTTGACTAAACACCTAATCCTGATATCTTATTTTTCAAAAACCACCTACTCCTTGTGTTATGTGAAAAAATATCGATCATTCAAATCCTGTGAATGTTATTATTTCATTTTCTTCCAAAAATCTTTTCACATAAGAATTATAATTCTCGCAGATGAAATGTCAGCCTGAGACCAAGAATGGGTTGTAACATGTCACAGCAAGATAGGTTGCACAACTATAGTAGGCCTAACAAAACATAAATTAGCTATAGTAATCTATATTGTAAAAATATGTATGACTTGCAAATGGTAATTTGAGAAATAAGTTACAATAGGTTGGTAAATTTGTAATGTGATGTTGCATTCGGTATTTTTGACGGGTTTCGTTTTTCTTAAACATTTTTGTTTTCGGGGCAGTAGACATTTTTCGAATTTTCCAAATTCTAATAGAGTTCCGGGTTTGGAGAATAAACCTTAAATTTAATGCTATTTTGAATTTACTAAGTTCTAGGGCATTATAAATATTCATATGGTTCCAAACATTAAAGATTTAGTCTGATTTTGGATTTTGAAGTGTAAATCAAATATCATGAACTTATTACGACTAAATTAAATCTAGCTTTTGATGTCATCATCCTTCGGTTCCGAGGGAAGACAATAAACTTGTCTGTCCCGAACCGTATATTCAAAACTAAATACATCAAACGTTTGGATTTTGAAGTTAAAATGATATAAGAGGAGCCTGTTAAAAAGCTTTTACAACTTGTATTTATGAAGTTAGCTTTTTTAGTTTGGGAGTAAGATGGAATAACTGTGTTGTTCCTATTGGCAGTCTTCCAACCAAGATATTGACGATGTTTGGATTTTTCTTGACGTTTAAACCAAAACCAAAGAAATGGCACGTTTTTATGCTTTAGGAAAATACCTAAGAAATAGTGTCACTTAGGCCTACTCTAGCGTAATTATAGAATATATGTATTTCTGAATACGAAGAGGTAAAGTCAAATGATAATATTTTAATGTACGTTAAAAAGTCAAAACTGTATTTAGTCGCCGAGTCACGAGAAGTCCTCTGAACTTCATGCCTCTGTGATATTGAAGGCCTGATTTCCATTGAAACAGCATAAATCATGTAGTGTACATATCATAGTTAGTAATTACGACAGGTACACTACACGACTTGTGCTGTTTCAATGGAAATCAGTGCCTTCAATATCACAGAGGCATGAAGTTCAGAGGACTTCTCGTGACTCGCCGACTATATTGTACAAATCATCGCATGTAATCTAGAAGTTTAGTCAGTGTGAGACTGGTTAAACACAACTGTTGAACTGTGTCCAGGCGTTAATAAGTTATCGACATTTGTAAGTTCATAAAATGTCATTTTTAAAAAATGACAAGAGATTATTTTTTTTAAGGAATGAAAGCAGAAAAGGAGCTCATAAGAAAACGATATTGTCGTAAAGTACAGATGTTCCGTTTTGATTACTTCAGCCTTGGAGGAACGGTAAATTATCGATACCTGCCTGTGACGTCACACGGTCATAATACTTAACGTCATAAGGAAGACTCCATTGTCAAGTGTGCTACTGAAATGGCTTGGTCATATACCTGGGAATAGTAATTAATGACACATTATCGTTGATTATGTGGGTGATAGAAGACAACAGTAAAACTTAATTACTTATGTAAATGTATAATTCCTTCAGTAAGAGGAACTTCAACAGTGTTCGCCAACCTTGGTCGGAATGGGAGAGTGGTAAAGATTCACCTGCCCACCTATACACGTACAGTGGTGTTACTGTAACTTCAACAGTGTTCGCCAACCTTGGTCGGAATGGGTGAGTGGTACAGATCACCTGCCCACCTATACACGTACAGTGGTGTTACTGTAACTTCAACAGTGTTCGCCAACCTTGGTCGGAATGGGTGAGTGGTAAAGATTCACCTGCCCACCTATACACGCACAGTGGTGTTACTGTAACTTCAACAGTGTTCGCCAACCTTGGTCGGAATGGGCGTGTGGTAAAGATTCACCTGCCCACCTATACACGCACAGTGGTGTTACTGTAACTTCAACAGTGTTCGCCAACCTTGGTCGGAATGGGCGTGTGGTAAAGATTCACCTGCCCACCTATACACGTACAGTGGTGTTACTGTAACTTCAACAGTGTTCGCCAACCTTGGTCGGAATGGGCGTGTGGTAAAGATTCACCTGCCCACCTATACACGCACAGTGGTGTTACTGTAACTTCAACAGTGTTCGCCAACCTTGGTCGGAATGGGCGTGTGGTAAAGATTCACCTGCCCACCTATACACGCACAGTGGTGTTACTGTAACTTCAACAGTGTTCGCCAACCTTGGTCGGAATGGGCGTGTGGTAAAGATTCACCTGCCCACCTATACACGCACAGTGGTGTTACTGTAACTTCAACAGTGTTCGCCAACCTTGGTCGGAATGGGTGAGTGGTACAGATTCACCTGCCCACCTATACACGTGCTGTGGTGTTACTGTATCTTCAACAGTGTTCGCCAACCTTGGTCGGAATGGGAGAGTGGTACAGATCACCTGCCCACCTATACACGTACAGTGGTGTTACTGTAACTTCAGCAGTGTTCGCCAACCTTGGTCGGAATGGGTGAGTGGTACAGATTCACCTGCCCACCTATACACGTACAGTGGTGTTACTGTAACTTCAACAGTGTTCGCCAACCTTGGTCGGAATGGGAGAGTGGTACAGATCACCTGCCCACCTATACACGTACAGTGGTGTTACTGTAACTTCAACAGTGTTCGCCAACCTTGGTCGGAATGGGAGAGTGGTACAGATTCACCTGCCCACCTATACACGTACAGTGGTGTTACTGTAACTTCAACAGTGTTCGCCAACCTTGGTCGGAATGGGAGAGTGGTACAGATCACCTGCCCACCTATACACGTGCTGTGGTGTTACTGTATCTTCAACAGTGTTCGCCAACCTTGGTCGGAATGGGTGAGTGGTACAGATTCACCTGCCCACCTATACACGTGCTGTGGTGTTACTGTATCTTCAAAAGTGTTCGCCAACCTTGGTCGGAATGGGTGAGTGGTAAAGATTCACCTGCCCACCTATACACGTGCTGTGGTGTTACTGTATCTTCAACAGTGTTCGCCAACCTTGATCGGAATGGGTGAGTGGTAAAGATTCACCTCCCCACCTATACACGTGCTGTGGTGTTACTGTATCTTCAACAGTGTTCGCCAACCTTGGTCGGAATGGGTGAGTGGTAAAGATTCACCTGCCCACCTATACACGCACAGTGGTGTTACTGTATCTCCAACAGTGTTCGCCAACCTTGGTCGGAATGGGTGAGTGGTACAGATTCACCTTCCCACCTATACACGTACAGTGGTGTTACTGTAACTTCAACAGTGTTCGCCAACCTTGGTCGGAATGGGTGAGTGGTACAGATTCACCTGCCCACCTATACACGTACAGAGGTGTTACTGTAACTTCAACAGTGTTCGCCAACCTTGGTCGGAATGGGCGTGTGGTAAAGATTCACCTGCCCACCTATACACGTACAGAGGTGTTACTGTAACTTTAACAGTGTTCGCCAACCTTGGTCGGAATGGGCGTGTGGTAAAGATTCACCTGCCCACCTATACACGTGCTGTGGTGTTACTGTATCTTCAACAGTGTTCGCCAACCTTGGTCGGAATGGGTGAGTGGTACAGATTCACCTGCCCACCTATACACGTGCTGTGGTGTTACTGTATCTTCAACAGTGTTCGCCAACCTTGGTCGGAATGGGTGAGTGGTACAGATTCACCTGCCCACCTATACACGTACAGAGGTGTTACTGTAACTTCAACAGTGTTCGCCAACCTTGGTCGGAATGGGTGAGTGGTACAGATTCACCTGCCCACCTATACACCAAGGTTGGCGAACACTGTTGAAGATACAGTAACACCACAGCACGTGTATAGGTCGGAATGGGTGAGTGGTACAGATTCACCTGCCCACCTATACACGTACAGTGGTGTTACTGTAACTTCAACAGTGTTCGCCAACCTTGGTCGGAATGGGAGAGTGGTACAGATCACCTGCCCACCTATACACGTACAGGTGGTGTTACAGTAACACCACGTGCTGTGGTGTTACTGTAACTTCAACAGTGTTCGCCAACCTTGGTCGGAATGGGCGTGTGGTAAAGATTCACCTGCCCACCTATACACGTGCTGTGGTGTTACTGTATCTTCAACAGTGTTCGCCAACCTTGGTCGGAATGGGTGAGTGGTACAGATTCACCTGCCCACCTATACACGTGCTGTGGTGTTACTGTATCTTCAACAGTGTTCGCCAACCTTGGTCGGAATGGGTGAGTGGTACAGATTCACCTGCCCACCTATACACGTACAGAGGTGTTACTGTAACTTCAACAGTGTTCGCCAACCTTGGTCGGAATGGGTGAGTGGTACAGATTCACCTGCCCACCTATACACGTACAGAGGTGTTACTGTAACTTCAACAGTGTTCGCCAACCTTGGTCGGAATAGGCGTGTGGTACAGATTCACCTGCCCACCTATACACGTACAGAGGTGTTACTGTAACTTCAACAGTGTTCGCCAACCTTGGTCGGAATGGGCGTGTGGTAAAGATTCACCTGCCCACCTATACACGTACAGAGGTGTTATTGTAACTTCAACAGTGTTCGCCAACCTTGGTCGGAATGGGCGTGTGGTAAAGATTCACCTGCCCACCTATACACGTACAGTGGTGTTACTGTAACTTCAACAGTGTTCGCCAACCTTGGTCGGAATGGGAGAGTGGTACAGATTCACCTGCCCACCTATACACGTACAGTGGTGTTACTGTAACTTCAACAGTGTTCGCCAACCTTGGTCGGAATGGGAGAGTGGTACAGATTCACCTGCCCACCTATACACGTACAGTAGTGTTACTGTAACTTCAACAGTGTTCGCCAACCGTGGTCGGAATGGGCGTGTGGTACAGATTCACCTGCCCACCTATACACGTACAGTGGTGTTACTGTAACTTCAACAGTGTTCGCCAACCTTGGTCGGAATGGGTGAGTGGTAAAGATTCACCTGCCCACCTATACACGTGCTGTGGTGTTACTGTAACTTCAACAGTGTTCGCCAACCTTGGTCGGAATGGGAGAGTGGTACAGATTCACCTGCCCACCTATACACGTACAGTGGTGTTACTGTAACTTCAACAGTGTTCGCCAACCTTGGTCGGAATGGGAGAGTGGTACAGATTCACCTGCCCACCTATACACGCACAGTGGTGTTACTGTAACTTCAACAGTGTTCGCCAACCTTGGTCGGAATGGGAGAGTGGTACAGATTCACCTGCCCACCTATACACGTACAGTGGTGTACTGTAACTTCAACAGTGTTCGCCAACCTTGGTCGGAATGGGAGAGTGGTACAGATTCACCTGCCCACCTATACACGTGCTGTGGTGTTACTGTATCTTCAACAGTGTTCGCCAACCTTGGTCGGAATGGGAGAGTGGTACAGATTCACCTGCCCACCTATACACGCACAGTGGTGTTACTGTAACTTCAACAGTGTTCGCCAACCTTGGTCGGAATGGGCGTGTGGTAAAGATTCACCTGCCCACCTATACACGTACAGTGGTGTTACTGTAACCACCTAACCTGGATTACTATCACCAGATCAATATTTGCTTTCCATATCGGTCCATATAATTGTTTGCCGATGTCAAAACGGTAACTAAACCAGTATTTGTCTCTACTTCAATCACGGTAACCTTATCAATGTTTACCTACTGTAACCACATCACAATTTCCTCTCTACTTCTATCGCGATAACCTTATCAATATTTGCCGATTTCAAAACGGCAACTACATCAGTATTGCTCTTAACTTCCATCACGATAATCTTATCAGTGTTTACCCTCTGTAAAAACTGTAACTACATCAATATTTGCTCTCAGCGTTCATCATAATAACCTTATCAATTTTTTCTTCTGTTAAAACTGTTAACTAAATCAGTATTTGTCTCTACTTCAATCACGATAACTTTATCAATGTTTGCCTACTGTGAAAACTGTTAACTAAATTAGTATTTGCTCTCTACTTCATCAATCACGATAACCTTATCAATATTTGCCTACTGTGAACACTGTAACCACATCAGTATTTGCTCTCTACTTCATCAATCACGATAACCTTATCAATATTTGCCTACTGTGAACACTGTAACCACATCAGTATTTGCTCTCTACTTCAATCACGATAACCTTATCAATGTTTGCCTACTGTGAAAACTGTTAACTAAATCAATATTTGTCTCTACTTCAATCACGATAACTTTATCAATGTTTGCCTACTGTGAAAACTGTTAACTAAATCAATATTTGTCTCTACTTCAATCACGATAACTTTATCAATGTTTGCCTACTGTGAAAACTGTTAACTAAATCAATATTTGCTCTCTACTTCAATCACGATAACCTTATCAATGTTTGCCTACTGTGAAAACTGTTAACTAAATCAATATTTGTCTCTACTTCAATCACGATAACTTTATCAATGTTTGCCTACTGTGAAAACTGTTAACTAAATCAATATTTGTCTCTACTTCAATCACGATAACTTTATCAATGTTTGCCTACTGTGAAAACTGTTAACTAAATCAGTATTTGTCTCTACTTCAATCACGATAACTTTATCAATGTTTGCCTACTGTGAAAACTGTTAACTAAATCAATATTTGTCTCTACTTCAATCACGATAACCTTATCAATGTTTGCCTACTGTGAACACTGTAACCACATCAGTATTTGCTCTCTACTTCAATCACGATAACCTTATCAATGTTTGCCTACTGTGAAAACTGTTAACTAAATCAATATTTGTCTCTACTTCAATCACGATAACTTTATCAATGTTTGCCTACTGTGAAAACTGTTAACTAAATCAGTATTAGCTCTCTACTTCAATCACGATAACCTTATCAATGTTTGCCTACTGTGAACACTGTAACCACATCAGTATTTGCTCTCTACTTCAATCACGATAACTTTATCAATGTTTGCCTACTGTGAAAACTGTTAACTAAATCAGTATTAGCTCTCTACTTCAATCACGATAACCTTATCAATGTTTGCCTACTGTAAAAAAGGTAACCATATCAGTATTTGCTCTCTTCAATCACGATAACCTTATAAATGTTTCCTTCTGTGATACATCTAAGGAACAGTATTCAATTAGTATTTTCTCACCATTTCCATCCACCATATCAATATTTGTGTATTGTGGACATTGTAACTACATCAGTGATCGCTAACTGCTTCTATCATATTAACCAGTTTAATGTTTGCCTACTACGGAAACTGTTTTCACAGTGATGTATAATAACCCTTTCTATCACATTAATTTTGTTGTAGTTTAGGTTGATAATAGTATTTATTATCTAATTAATGTTACTCGAGAAATGATAAATAAACTTAGGTGGTTTTGACGACATGTGATTCTACGCAATAATGCAGAGTAGAATTTATGTAATGGCCAATTAATTATATCACATAACTTATCAATGATTATTCAACTACATGAGTAATTAGTAGCAAGATATCAACAGTACAAAATATTGTAATTCACGGAAAATGTCGGCCACTTTGAAATTTACTAATTATAAAAATATAATAAATATTAACATAACAAATATTTCAATCTATTATTTTGTGATACGTTTTTTGAGCCATACAATACTTGTCACTACTGATTCAGGAAGTATATTGTATGATTTAGGTAGAGGAAAAAATTGTTTATTTCTAATTTCAATAAAAAATATTTAAAAGAAGAGTTGGTTAAAAAAAATGACTACAGCACATACAAACAGATGTTAGAAATATTTTCTAAGGGATGACTTACATTTAAAGTAGTGGTAGGTAGTGGCGTGGATGAGGTAGGGCTCTGCCTGAACGGGTCACCGTCGGGGAACACCATACCGAGCTGGTAAACCACTGAACACTTGACACCACTGGGGCACTGGCACGGCTGCCGGCTGGTCACCGAGTGTGGTGTGTGAGGGCACGCCGTCAGGCACCTCAGGAGGGGGTGACCCTGGCCGGTGCATCCGCCCCCACCCACGCCGTACCATTGATAACACCGCTGGCAATCAGTGATTAATCTACTTAAACTTTTGTCCAATTTGCAATGAATGAATCTATACCATTGGTTAGAGTGATCTTGTCTGTCATAACACCGCTTGTGTCTATTGGTTAGGCACTTGACCCTACTTCTGGCAATCAATGATTAATATATTTAAACCTCTGTTCAATTTGCTACCAATCAATATAATTGATAAGTGCGATCTTGTCTGTGATAACTCCGCTTGTGTCTAATTGGTTAGTCACTTGACCCTACTCCTGGCAATCAATGATATTTAAAACTTTTTTTCTCCTGGCATTTTTAAATTTATTATGGTATAAAACTATTTTCTAAGCATATTCATGATAATGTGACTCTCTTAATACAAAATATTTCATATTTGTTGTAATGTTTTTTTTCTTCTTTCACATAAATCTTAGCACAAATTCTATTTGTTTACCCTTCGATTTATTCAGTTATAACAGAAGTTCTACTGTTCTTATTCCTACAACCTACACAACGTTTAAGAAGTACATAAAATATAAACAACTTTGGCTGTAACACATTTTGAAAAGTCTTCGTGTAATGTGTTTAAGGTAGGGTCCTCACTCTTTTGTAAAGAAATAATATAGGCCTATAACAATACATGTTTGTCTTCACATAAGTATGTTTCATGATATTTTACAAAAGCCCTCGCATAACACCTTAGAAGAGTCTGCCAAATTGAGAAAATACTGTGCCAGGCGTAGGATTAAGAGTCTGCAGAGGCTGTCGGCCATGTTGGTTTTAATTCCATAAGAACAATGTTATTTTCGAACCGGACATACGATCACACGAGTCCATAAACATTTTTGATAGTTTGTTTTATCAAACCAAAAGGAATCGTAACAACGTTTAAAGAACAACATTGTTGTAGGCCTGCCTTTCTGGCCAACCATGCAGTTGTAAGTCTATAGTGCTGTACCGTTTAAAGAACAACATTGTTGTAGGCCTGTCTTTCTGGCCAACCATGCAGTTGTAAGTCTGTAGTGCTGTACCGTTTAAAGAACAACATGTTGTAGGCCTGCCTTTCTGGCCAACCATGCAGTTGTAAATCTGTAGTGCTGTACCGTTTAAAGAACAACATGTTGTAGGCCTGCCTTTCTGGCCAACCATGCAGTTGTAAGTCTGTAGTGCTGTACCGTTTAAAGAACAACATGTTGTAGGCCTGCCTTTCTGGCCAACCATGCAGTTGTAAGTCTGTAGTGCTGTACCTTTTAAAGAACAACATGTTGTAGGCCTGCCTTTCTGGCCAACCATGCAGTTGTAAGTCTGTAGTGCTGTACCGTTTAAAGAACAACATGTTGTAGGCCTGCCTTTCTGGCCAACCATGCAGTTGTAAGTCTGTAGTGATGTACCGTTTAAAGAACAACATTGTTGTAGGCCTGCCTTTCTGGCCAACCATGCAGTTGTAAGTCTGTAGTGCTGTACCGTTTAAAGAACAACATGTTGTAGGCCTGTCTTTCTGGCCAACCATGCAGTTGTAAGTCTGTAGTGCTGTACCGTTTAAAGAACAACATTGTTGTAGGCCTGTTTTTCTGGCCAACCATGGAGTTGTAAGTCTGTAGTGCTGTACCGTTTAAAGAACAACATGTTGCAGGCCTGTCTTTCTGGCCAACCATGCAGTTGTAAGTCTGTAGTGCTGTACCGTTTAAAGAACAACATTGTTGTAGGCCTGTCTTTCTGGTCAACCATGCGGTTGTGAGTCCGTAGTGCTGTACCGTTTAAAGAACAACATGTTGTAGGCCTGTCTTTCTGGCCAACCATGCAGTTGTAAGTCTGTAGTGCTGTACCGTTTAAAGAACAACATTGTTGTAGGCCTGTCTTTCTGGCCAACCATGGAGTTGTAAGTCTGTAGTGCTGTACCGTTTAAAGAACAACATGTTGCAGGCCTGTCTTTCTGGCCAACCATGCAGTTGTAAGTCTGTAGTGCTGTACCGTTTAAAGAACAACATTGTTGTAGGCCTGTCTTTCTGGTCAACCATGCGGTTGTGAGTCCGTAGTGCTGTACCGTATTATGCCTACAGTTAGTACCGTTTGCTAAATGTTCGTTACGGATAAAGTACTGATTCATTATCTCAGTTGTACCAGTTTATTAAAGAGTCATGTGAACTAAATGGAACTTTATATTCTTTTAATTAACATTTACTTTAAATAGAATTGAACTGGTAATTTACATACATATTCTGGGAGGGAATAACTTAAAGGTTTTCTGAATCGCGGAAAAGAGAAGCAAGAAACAGAAGTCGCTCTCTTATGGTCGCAGCGGCTAACTAAGTGGCCGTTATAATTGAAGTACAACTGTTGTACATCTTTGTAAATCTGTAATAATAGTTAATACGTTATCCTTGAGGGTTTGGGAGG
Organism: Stictocephala bisonia; assembly: GCA_035578905.1. Taxonomy (NCBI): domain Eukaryota; kingdom Metazoa; phylum Arthropoda; class Insecta; order Hemiptera; family Membracidae; genus Stictocephala; species Stictocephala bisonia. The sequence goes on from JAQJVL010000078.1 coordinate 962,711, forward strand.
AAATAAGGAAGGGACTGACAACGGTGATGACCCTGTCATCCGCACGATGAACTGGAGAACTTACTACTCGACACCCCAAGTTTAAAAAATTCTACACCTATTCAGTGAGCGCACTATTGGTTACGACCTCTGTTTCTTCCTCCTCTGTTCGTAGTCAGTTCTGTTTATCTTATATAACGTATTTCCTATTTCTTCCTTCCCAAATAACGCAGTGACAATAAGCCTCGCAGGCATGTACAAGGTCACGTAACAAGGGGTGTTGTAACGATGTCCTCAGACAAACTTCTGTTGACAACAATGTGTACGCAAGACAGGTCTGTTTTGTTTTTAAAATTAGTAATTGTTTGCAAATAGAAAAAGTAGAATTTAAACGTTATTTTGTTTCAAATATACAAATTTGTTTGTTTAGAAGAATGTGCAAAACTTTTGTTACGTACGTAGTGATTCTAAGGGGTGGTGGAGAGGGGTACGTCGTTGAAACGTGTCTCACTGTCGTCCAAGACTAAACTAGTTGACATAGTAGCCATACGATGTACTCACTCATCACGAAATCTTCGGAACCACTCAACAGATTAACGTTACGTACGTAGTGATTCTAAGGGGTGGTGGAGAGGGGTACGTCGTTGAAACGTGTCTCACTGTCGTCCAAGACTAAACTAGTTGATATAGTACCGGTATTCCTAAAGGGTAGAAACAGTCCCGTAACGTTTCCTTTTACTTTCTCCCATATGTGTTAGCTTAGAAAAAGTATTATGATCGTCCAAAGAAAATATTTTTACAAGTTGGTCTAAAAATACATTTTAGGGTCCCGTGAATAAATAAAAGTGGGGTTTTCGAAAAAAAGTTGTCTGTCCGTATGTGTGTCTGTCTTTGTGTATGTGTATTTCGCAGGAGACCAAACGGATGGATTAATTTTTATGAAATTTGGTGTGTATGTGTATTTAGCCAATATCTCCAGACTATTTTTTTTTACTTTTTGAAATTTTAGGTTTTTTTTTTGTTTTTATGGGGAAAAACATACAAAAATGGATTTTTTTAAAAAACGGCTCTAGTGATTTTGATTAAATTTTCAGCAAAGATGTGAATTACAATTTAAAATATTTTAATAAAAACCGCATGTCTCAAACTTGATTAAATTTTTAGTTATGGCAAAAAAAGCATGTTTGAAAATCAAACTGCTAATTTTTTCTAATATTGGGAAAAGTTTGTGCCAATTCTTTGGAACTATTTATTTTTTTCATAACAGTAACATTGGCATTAATAATTGAATAATTTATTTCAAACAAATGAATCAAAAAACATAAACATGACACAAAATCTTGGCTAATTTGGTTTTTCATTGTGAAATGTTTAAACTAATTTCTATTAACTCTAACATGGTTGCACTACTTTGCACCCCCTAAAGTAGTGATTTATAGGGCTTTAGGCTTTATAAAGCACTACTTTAGGCTTTATTGACTTTAGGGCTTTATAGGCTATAAAACTTTATTGTCTAGGTGAACGACAGCACGGTGAGCTTTTAAATTGATGTGACTACAGTATTTAAAGATACGTCCAGAGGGAAAGGTAAGTAAGGGTAGAGCACTACCCCTTAGTGAAGGAAGGGCTGTCGGCTATTAATCTATATTCGCTTACTGAATAGTCGTATTCCGTAAGCGAATCGGTCCCCACGTAATTTATCGGGATCTGTACATTTTAAATAAATATAATAATAAATAATATAATTATAAGTAAATAAATAAACAAAATCTATACTAAACATAAGTTATTTTTTATTAACATGATATTTTAAGAGAATGCAGATTTTATATAGCAGAGATGCTCTGAGAAAAGTCTTCTAGAAATGCTATTATAAATAGACGGCAAAAGAACTCTGTCATCTTAAAAGAACATCATTAACAGTAGATCAACATAAAAAAGAACAACAATAACAATAAGAATGCGCAGAGAAAGTAGGACTACAAATTTACTTTGAAGAAAAAAACAGAATTTATCGCAAACAAAAAATTAAAAACGAAATATGGGAAAATAAATAGAGTTGATTATTTTAAGTACCTGGAGAAGGTTAAGTTGTGGTAACATTAACTGTTTCTTAGGTCCATTTTCCATTGTTATCACAAGGATTTTGACTGATCCTAATATATTCCTTTGTCGTAAATCTTAACTACTATTTTTGTTCGTTTTTATTAAGTAAAATTGCACACAAAGTTTCCATTATATGCTTATTTTCAACTTAATTTTGAAATGTTTAGGTACAGTTAAAAAAGTGGGTTGTAAATGTTTAGAGAAAACTTTTTTCTTTATTTACGTCTATACATTTTTTATAAAGTTTCTTCGTTCATTTGTTTGTTAATAGGTTACTTTAAATATTATTTTTTAAAGTTTTGTTAAAATACTTGTGCATTGTAATTAAAAAAAGATTATAATAAAAAATCCTACCACTTTTTTCATTTTGCGTGTTTGAAAAATAGTTTACACATATTTAACAGTTTTAGTAGTTTAATTTTTTTGTGTGAAATTAAGTTTAAAATATTATGAAATGTATTAAACAAAATAATAATAGTGAAACATCTTGAATTTCCACGGTACAATAAGTAACCATGTGGAAACAGGAAGAAATGATAGGTGTGAAACAAAATAACACTTGTTGGTGCAACACACAGCGAGGTGTCATTATATAATGTTTGGCTATCCTACTGTGCTAATTGGAGCGTCGTCGGGGAGAAAGTGTCCTTGAGGAGGTCGGCTGGCAACACACTTACCCCAAACTTACGGCGAGGCCTACGTGAGACTACCTTCGCTCATAGGGGGCTACATCATCAAACCCCCTCGGTGTGGCTCATAGTCACCGGGTAGGTCGTCTGGCAACACAGTTACCCCAAACTGTATGGCGAGGCATACGTGAGACTACCTTCGCTCATATGGGGATACATCCTCAAACCCCCTCGGTGTGGCTCATAGTCACCGGGGAGGTCGGCTGGCAACACAGTTACCCCAAACTGTACGGCGAGGCATACGTGAGACTACCTTCGCTCATAGCTGGTTATATCATCAAACCCCCTCGGTGTGGCTCATAGTCACCGGGGAGGTCGGCTGGCAACACAGTCACCCCAAACTTACGGCGAGGCATACGTGAGACTACCTTCGCTCATAGGGGGCTACATCATCAAACCCCCTCGGTGTGGCTCATAGTCACCGGGTAGGTCATCTGGCAACACAGTTACCCTAAACTGTACGGCGAGGCATACGTGAGACTACCTTCGCTCATAGCTGGCTATATCATCAAACCCCCTCGGTGTGGCTCATAGTCACCGGGGAGGTCGTCTGGCAACACAGTTACCCCAAACTGTACGGCGAGGCATACGTGAGACTACCTTCGCTCATAGGTGGCTACATCCTCAAACCCCCTCGGTGTGGCTCATAGTCACCGGGGAGGTCGTCTGGCAACACAGTTACCCCAAACTGTACGGCGAGGCATACGTGAGACTACCTTCGCTCATAGGTGGCTACATCCTCAAACTCCCTCGGTGTGGCTCATAGTCACCGGGGAGGTTGGCTGGCAACACAGTCACCCCAAACTGTACGGCGAGGCATACGTGAGACTACCTTCGCTCATAGGTGGCTACATCCTCAAACCCCCTCGGTGTGGCTCATAGTCACCGGGGAGGACGGCTGGCAACACAGTCACCCCAAACTGTACGGCGAGGCATACGTGCGACTACCTTCGCTCATAGCTGGCTATATCATCAAACCCCCTCGGTGTGGCTCATAGTCACCGGGGAGGTCGGCTGGCAACACAGTCACCCCAAACTCTACGGCGAGGCATACGTGAGACTACCTTCGCTCATAGGTGGCTACATCCTCAAACCCCCTCGGTGTGGCTCATAGTCACCGGGGAGGTCGGCTGGCAACACAGTCACCCCAAACTGTACGGCGAGGCATACGTGAGACTACCTTCGCTCATAGGTGGCTACATCCTCAAACCCCCTCGGTGTGGCTCATAGTCACCGGGGAGGTCGTATGGCAACACAGTTAACCCAAACTGTACGGCGAGGCATACGTGAGACTACCTTCGCTCATAGGGGGATACATCCTCAAACCCCCTCGGTGTGGCTCATAGTCACCGGGGAGGTCGGCTGGCAACACAGTCACCCCAAACTGTACGGCGAGGCATACGTGATGTACTACCTTCGCACATTAGGGTGCCATTTCGCAACCTGTCTGTAATCGGGGATAGTCATGTTCGACACCTCACCACCCTCATGAAGCCTATGGTACATCCTTCGACGATGATGAATGGTATGTGTAAGCCAGGAGCGGGTTTTCTTAACGTTGCACCCTCCTCACCCCCACCACCTGATAACTGTTACTACATGATGGCAGGGACTAATGATGTTGCCAACAGGAGAGAGGGAAACATTTTCCACCATCTTGAAGAGGTGGTAAAGCGCTGCTTGACATCTTCAAAAATGCTTCTGATGCCTCTAACACCACGGCATGACCTCCCGACTGGCAGCCCCATCCACCGAACCGTTGGGCTGGTTAATAATTACATGAGTGAGATATGCAGACGACACGATGGCGTGAGCATGCTGGACATCAGCGGTATAAGCAGAAACCACTACACGTCTCATGGACTGTACCTTCGTTTGTCGGGGAAGAAGCTTCTGGCCAGACTCATTGTCGAAAAATTGGCGTTGATGAATCCTCAGCGTCCGCCTGCCACTCTAGCCACATCACGCATCACTACTTCAGCCATCACTCCAGGATGCGAGAGTTATGCAGCTGCTGTTCGCCGATCCCCATCGACACAGCCTGACGACCATGATACCTCCATCCTCATCCATCAAGATAACAGCAGACCAACAGACTGACGTACAATCAAAACATGTCTGTGTTTTAGGGCCCCCACTTTACAGCAACGGACTAAATTAAAAATAATATACAACGACCATTTTCAAAACCTAAACCTCAAATTAGAATCTTGCATCAAAATGCACAATTTGCGACTAACAAATTAGATGAAATTCAACTTGTTTGTGAAGAATTACGAACAGATGTTCTTGTAATTACTGAAAATGGTTTTAACATGTTAAACATTGGCCTATGTCACTTACCAAACTTCAAATTATCAGATTCATTTTCCCGACAACTCCCTCAAGGAGGTGGAGTCGCTATTTTTTCAAGGTCAAATCTGATGTGTGAGTCTTTGTAGATTAACCTAGCCACGGAAAAGCACTTTGAAGTGGCTGGTGTTCGACTCCATACAAACAAATCAAAATTTTTCATAATTGGCATATATAGGTCCCCAGGAGGAAACGAAGATTTGTTCTTCTCAAAATTTGAATCACTACTGACTGACTTAACCAACAAAGACTATTATTTCATGGTATTGGGTGACTTCAACATAAATTCTCTTAACACTAACAACCGTTCCACAAAACGTTTTATTGATTTACTGAGGTCTTTTGGCCTTAAATTATCGATCTCCTCCCCAACGAGAGTAACGAACTCGACACAAACAACAATTGACAATGTCATAACCAACATTCCTGATGTTTCCGTATCTGTGGTCAACACAGCCTTATCTGACCACTATGGCCAAGAGGCCATCATTAGTGATACTCATTTTAAAAGGGAGCCTAAAATTACAAAAAAAAATAAGAGACACAAGGCCCGATAATATAATACTTTTAAATGCTTCTCTCGCAAAAGAGGAGTGGTTATTCTTAAATTCCAACTTGTCTTTGGAAGATAAGTTCAATATGTTTAATGATTGTTTGACTTTTCATATTGACAGCTGTTGTCCTATGAAAACAATTAAAATTGGCAATGAAAAAGGATCAAACAAATGGATCACAAAAGGGATCCTGGTCTCAAGGAACCGGCTAAATTTTTCTCAGAAATTTACAAAACAACGAACAATGAACATTTCAAATTATTTTTTAAGCAGTATAAAAATATTTATAGAAAAGTAATTTAAGCAGCCAAAGCATATGAGGTATCAAATAAAACTTTACAATCAAATAATGTCTCCAAAACAGCTTGGGGCATTATAAATAACAAGAGCAAACATAAAAAAGAGATGAAGCTGAACATCGGCGGCAGGTTGGTTAGCGATGCTTCTAGTCTGGCTGATGAATTCAATCGTTTCTTTGCTGCTGTTGTAGTCAATAAGGCACAACTTCTCTCATTGGCTGAACGCATGCCTTCACGAAGGCCAAGTCCAGCACCATCAATGGTACTGAGTCTTGTTTCTGAGGAAGAAGTGTCTCAAATTATTAATGAGCTCTCAGCCAAAAAATCAAATGATTTAAATTTCATATCAATGGCTCTAATAAAGAAATGCTCCAAGCATCTCTCGAGGCCATTGGCACATTTAGTAAATTTGTCTTTCCAAACTGGAGTTTTCCCTCACTCCTGAAAACAGCTAAAGTAATACCAATTTATAAAAAAGGAGATCCTTTTTCAATCAGTAACTATCGGCCAGTCTCTATTTTGCCAATATTGAGCAAAATATTTGAAAAACTTTTTCTAACAAGAATGTTAATTTTTTTAAATAAACACAACCAGCTCTCTGAGTACCAATTTGGATTCAGAAAGGGCAAATCAACTATAGACGCAGTGGTGAGTCTGATTGATATGGTTGTGGAGGGATTAGAATGTCGTGAATCCACCCTCGGTGTTTTTCTAGATTTATCAAAAGCTTTTGACTGTGTAGATCATAAGGTACTGCTAGCTAGATTGGAATCCCATGGTATTCGAGGCGTCCCTCTTGACTGGCTTAGTTCATACGTCAGTCAAAGAACTCAATTAGTTCAAATATCCAATCTTTCTTCTAAATTAATCAATCTGTGTTATGGTGTCCCTCAGGGATCAATTCTCAGCCCAGTCCTGTTCTTAGTCTATGTCAATGACATTGGGGCATCACTGTAACAGGGGAATATCGTACAGTATGCAGATGACACAACCCTGTTTTTTAGAGACAAGTCACCGGATCTTGTAGAACAACAGAGTTGAATAAATGCATTCAACACTTCAAGAGCCTCAACCTAAAAACAAACACTTCAAAATCAAACTTTTTAAATTTTTCCTTACGTCCTTGTGGCCTAGAAAGGAGCCCCAATGTGATGTTGGAAGACACTATGCTAGAAGAAGTTCACACGTTGAAATTCCTTGGAATACACCTGGATCAAGGGTTGACATGGAATGTCCATACTGACGTGGTGTGCGCTAAATTAACATCAGGCATATTTGTTTTGAGGTCTTTAGCCAGATACTGCCCTATTCAGGTCCTGTTGATGGCATATTATGGCTTGATATACCCTCACTTAGCTTATGGCGTAGTGTTATGGGGATCCTGTACGAACAATCAATTTCTTAGATTGTTCAGGCTACAGAAAAAGGCAATACGAATAATCGCAAAAGTCAACTTCAGAGACTCTTGCAGGCCAATTTTTAAAAATTTGAAGATCTTAACGTTACCCTCCTCTACATTCTGGAAACAACAACTTTTTTCATCTCTAAATGCTCCTTGACTCAGGGGCGAGACATACACGAATATAACACAAGAGGCAGGGACAACTACAGGACTGGGAGACACAGAACAGTAACGTTTGAGCACTTGCCCTCAGAAGCAGGTGTTCATCTTTACAACAGACTGCCCAATTCTATGAAAATCGCCACAAATCCGAAAGCCTTCAAAACTCGTCTTAAAGGCTTTTTAGCCTATCATGCATTTTATGCTGTGGACGAGTTTTTGTCGAACAACTGGGAGACCATATAGTTGGTAAGCTAACACCGATGCTGGGAGTGGGATTAATTGGAAGAGTGAATGTTTTCTAAATCTGTATGTATGAGTGAATTTTGTTTGAGTGATTGATAACAAAATTATAGTTATTTTAAAACCATTCTGACTTTTGCAATGCATTTATGTATACTGCAATAAAAACTGATTTGATTTGATTTAGGTGGCTACATCCTCAAACTCCCTCGGTGTGGCTCATAGTCACCGGGGAGGTCGTCTGGCAACACAGTTACCCCAAACCGTACGGCAAGGCATACGTGAGACTACCTTCGCTCATAGGGGGATACATCCTCAAACCCCCTCGGTGTGGCTCATAGTCACCGGGGAGGTCGTCTGGCAACACAGTTACCCCAAACCGTACGGCAAGGCATACGTGAGACTACCTTCGCTCATAGGGGGATACATCCTCAAACCCCCTCGGCGTGGCTCATAGTCATCGGGGAGGTCGTCTGGCAACACAGTTACCCCAAACCGTACGGCAAGGCATACGTGAGACTACCTTCGCTCATAGGGGGATACATCCTCAAACCCCCTCGGTGTGGCTCATAGTCACCGGGGAGGTCGTCTGGCAACATAGTTACCCCAAACCGTACGGCAAGGCATACGTGAGACTACCTTCGCTCATAGGGGGATACATCCTCAAACCCCCTCGGTGTGGCTCATAGTCACCGGGAAGGTCGTCTGGCAACACAGTTACCCCAAACTGTACAGCGAGGCATACGCGAGACTACTACTGTTGGTTCGCTTGGTGAAGCCTACGTTCTCACGCCCCCTGGATGTGGCTCATAGTAATGGAGGAGAGGGGGTCTGCTGGCAATACAGTTACTCTAAAACGTACTTCGAGACATACGGGAGACTACAATAGTTTCGTTTGTTGAAGCCTACGTCCTCACACCCCTTTGACGTGGTTCATAGTCATCGTGAAGATCGGATGGCAACACAGTTACCCTAAAACCTACTTCGAGACATATGGGAGACTACTATAGTTTCGTTTGTTGAAACCTCCGTGCTCACACCCCTTTGATGTGGTTCATAGTCATCATGAAGATCGGATGGCAACACAGTTACCCTGAAACCTACTTCGAGACATATGGGAGACTACTATAGTTTCGTTTGTTGAAACCTCCGTGCTCACACCCCTTTGATGTGGTTCATAGTCATCGTGAAGATCGGATGGCAACACAGTTACCCTGAAACCTACTTCGAGACATATGGGAAACTACTATAGTTTCGTTTGTTGAAACCTCCGTGCTCACACCCCTTTGATGTGGTTCATAGTCATCGTGAAGATCGGATGGCAACACAGTTACCCTGAAACCTACTTCGAGACATATGGGAGACTACTATAGTTTCGTTTGTTGAAACCTCCGTGCTCACACCCCTTTGATGTGGTTCATAGTCATCGTGAAGATCGGATGGCAACACAGTTACCCTGAAACCTACTTCGAGACATATGGGAGACTACTATAGTTTCGTTTGTTGAAACCTCCGTGCTCACACCCCTTTGATGTGGTTCATAGTCATCGTGAAGAGACTACTATAGTTTCGTTTGTTGAAGCCTGCGTGCTCACACCCCTTTGATGTGGTTCATAGTCATCGTGAAGATCGGATGGCAACACAGTTATCCTAAAACGTACGACAAGACATAGGGGAGACTACTGTAGTTTCGTTTATTGAAGCCTGCGTGCTCACACCCCTTTGATGTGGTTCATAGTCATCGTGAAGATCGGATGGCAACACAGTTACCCTGAAACCTACTTCGAGACATATGGGAAGTCTATAGTTTCGTTTGTTGAAACCTCCGTGCTCACACCCCTTTGATGTGGTTCATAGTCATCGTGAAGATCGGATGGCAACACAGTTACCCTAAAACGTGGCTTGCAGGTCAAAGCCAAAGTAATTCGTTATGTATTTACCAACTTTCTTGGTTCTGTTTAGTGGTTGATGAAAAACTTAACAACGTATTTGTTTACAGATTACTCAAACATAATGATTTAAATAAATCTGTCATCATATTCCTTTGTGTATTTAAAAATAAGAGATTTTTTTAACTTTTCCTAGCACGCTTATTTTTAGTCATTTTTCGTATTCACGAGATTGTTTTCACTATATTTCCAACAATATTCACCATTGATTAATATCTTCATTTGTTTACCATGGATGTTTTAGAGGAATCTTAGATGTACGTAGAACTACTTATTTGTTTTGTTTAGGCCAATTCATATGTGTAAATAATTTTAATTGATGAAACATAATATGTTTTTTAAGCATGTTCCAAATATGAAATACACTATTATATTTTACAACTATAATTTATTTGGTATTATTATGTCGTTTTTTAGTTATTGACTATAATTTTAATTTTTTTTTAAATTAAATTCATTTGTAGATATTATTTTGTTGATAGCAATATTTTCTTGTTATCGTTTTATTGAAATAGTCTTCTATGGTTTCATCCTTCATAACTGTTTTAGGTAGCGTGGAATATATGATAAACATTTTTTGCTTGTCGCTGTTTATGGGGCATTTCATTTAGAGTTGGCCTAGAAAATACAAACATTTGACCATTTTATGAAGATGAAACATGCGCGTAGAAGTCTTGCACAAACATTATATGTCTTGTCTAAGAATGATGAGTGGCAGGGTTTATATAACATTTCTACCTAACCTACATGTCATCTAAGCAGGTTTAATAGGCGCATTCTTAACTTTCTAATACGTCATTTTGATTTATCATTCTAAATATAATCTTACTATGTTATCTTGTACATGAACGCCATTAGTCCGCACAACAAGTCTCAATAGAAAGCTAACACTCGACATTTGTACATTTTAGTCACTTGTGAGTTTAAAATGCTAGATCTCATTATTAATTTTTCTATTGTCAAATATATTTTTTAACGGCCTATTGTAATTTCAGAATCATCATTAAATAAATAAATCCGAAATAAATTAATAATCTTTGCAGAACCCGCTGGTAATTTCGTCAGACTCTCGTGAAATATTCCGAAATAAAAATGAGAAAAAAATTTGCCTGCGTTACGTGACGTATTCTATTTATTATTTTCTCCCATGTGCGTCGCGAAAGTATTGCAACGTTGTATGAAGGTGTATTTAGCCAATATCTCCGGACAATTTTTTCACTTGTTTGAAATGCTAATTTTTTATTTTTATGGATAAAAACATACAAAAAATGGAATTATCTCAAAAATGGCTCTAACGATTTTGATACATTTTTAGGTGTTTTACAGTTTAAAATATTTCAGTAAAACCCGCATGTCTCTAATTTATCTAGTGTTTTAGGCCTGGCAAAAAAATAACATTGTGAATCAAACTGGTAAATTTCAAAGTTTTGCTTATTTAGTGTTTAATATGGGGGAAAGATTATGCCAATTCTTTGGAACCATTTATTTTTAAATTACTTTTATGTTGAGGTGAAAACTATTATAGGCAGGCCTGAGAAAAATATACTGTCTTACATGGCGAATCATTTCAACGACATAAATTGAATAATAAATAGAGATATATTCACATTTAGATGAGCTAAAAACATGAACTTTTACACACTTTTGTCTTTTAGCGAGTTATCAATTAAAAATCCAGAAACTGAGGATTTTAATTTTTACCATTAAAATATATAATGGCAGGAACAATGTTTTAATTAAATGCAGATGTTAAACTATTATTTTTGTGCAATATCTTAATTTTCAATTTTCCTTCATACTTAATGGCCTCTTTAAGATTTAGTGACTTAACTAGGTACTGAGAAAACTACTAATCTTTTAACAAAACAAAGTTCAGTAGTGTTGTTTTCTCTCTTGCTTGCTACGGCGGCGTTCTGCAGTTCCACAAGGTCAGGTAACAGGTACTGCATTCCCCGACCCTTTGGTGTACTGCAATTCGTCACTTAGCTGCCCCTGTCCTATTGGGGTTTTCCAAATCACCGGGGAGGCATGCCTCTACAAGGGTAGTATGACTCATCGCTGTTACACCGTGTAGATTCATGTTGAATCTGCTTTCGAAGTGATCACAGTGTTGAGTGAATATGAATGAAACGGCATCTTGTAGTGTTCGGAACATGTTAAGTGAAAAAGGTCGGGTATTATTTGTGCATGAGGGGTTTAAATTTTATAAAAGTGACCTAACTAAACAAGGACAGAAGTGGAGGTTAGGTTAGGTTAGGTCATTACAACTTGATAACCGTCGGAAGAAAGGTACCTATATAAAGGTTAAATATGAGTCAGGTGTGATGCGTGTTCAAGCGGAGTGCGCCGGAGTGACCACCGGGGGAACTACTGACATTTTTGGGACAGAGGATTATCGACCCTAATTAGTCCCTTCGACCGCCGGGGGAACTGCATGGCAGCCGCTACGGCGTATTTCGGAAATGTTGATCAGCATATAAGGAGACTTGTACTAGCAATAGTATATCTTGGAAAAATCAAAGTAAATAGATTGACGACAAACACGGTTCTATAGTACATATTAATATTTCCGCACAAACAATCGTTAAATTTGAGTTTTTGTCATGTCAATTTTGTCAAATTATAGTAAGTTATTAAATTTTAATTGGCGTCACCTTGTTTATTTTGTACCCATATTTACCAAACTAGTACTGAACGTGCGCATTTTAATTATATTCTATCAAGTAAATGATAAACAAAACGGATATCCTAGTGCTTGTAAACTACAGGGATTGTTTTTGATTGTTGTAGTTGTGTGTATTTTGTAAACACTCTTAAAGATCACTGTACCTAGGAAAGAAGACGGTAGGTATAACGCGCATCTCCCATGACGTCACATGGGCGAAATGGCAAAAATAAACACAAAAATACGGTTCTAGTCACCGTAATTACAATTCAAGCTCACAAGTGATAAATAACTTGCCTACTATTTTAGCAGAATGCGTCTATGTAATACGCAGATCTAGTTACCAGTAGGTATAAAAGCAATGCCAGTATTTAATAGAATAAAAAAATCAGCTGATTTCGCCCATGTGACGTCACGGTCTACTGCGCAGCCTCATCGTGATACCTACCGTCTTTTCTAGTTAGTTACCATGATAAAGATTCAAAGAACACAAAACAATTTCAAGAGTGGACAAGTTGAAAATTGGATGATTTTTTAAAAATCTACCATATGTTATAAGAGTTTTAGGTATCAGTAAGTTTCCAAAAAAATGTTTTAAATAACTTTTTGTCATTGTCTACTTGTCCTTTTGGCCAATTGTTGCAACTCGAGTATTCCTTTATGGAAATCACGTGATAACTGTTCGGCTTGACGCCTGTTAAAACCCAGCTGTCATAATTTATCGAACTAGAAAAATAAAGCAACGGAAAACTCATTAAAATACTCTTAAATTGCAAAAGGGAATGAGACCGTCGTTTGCAATGTTGTGTGACAGTGAGGAGTGTCATCCGCGTGGCGGGAATGGGGAAGAAGGGAGGCACGTGAGGAGGATGGCAAGAGTGATAAGGTCAACGACATCCTATTGTGGAAGAACGTGCAGTCTCCACGCGCCCAAGACATCGGTCACACCGCATCTCAGCAAAAGAAGTGAATATATTCCACGAAACATAATCTACGAACTAGTACGACGTATAACTAGTTACATTCAACGAGTCGGCAATTTATATTACCATTAACAATACCACTGTACGTGTATGGGTGGGCGGGTGGGTCAATACCACTGTACGTGTATAGGTGGGCGGGTGGGTCAATACCACTGTACGTGTATAGGTGGGCGGGTGGGTCAATACCACTGTACGTGTATAGGTGGGCAGGTGGGTCAATACCACTGTTCGTGTATGGGCGGCTGTTCATTTCTCATTGGGATATTAATTAATGACACACTCTTAGGTATAGTCGGCCTTAGTTAGTATCAATGACTATATTCGCTCATCACATTCATTCGAAATTCATATTCGCCCATATCTTGACGATCGGCATCTTAAAAAGAAAGAAATAAAAATAAATAAATTGTTTTTCAGATAGAATATGCTGTGTTAAGATGGAATTGCAGTGGTTCACTGTCAGTTTCTCAGTCTCACACTTGTATCAGTTTTCAACAATCGGTAGTAGCTGCTTCACTCAACTGTCTGAACCACCAACTGTCTGAATCACTGTACGTATAAGGGCAGGTGGGTGGGTCAGTACCACAGTGTGGGCGGGTGGAAGGATAATACTATCATCCGCTCTTTAGTATTTTTCTATTCTGGTATCACAGGATTTGCATTCTGTACGCTGTAGTATCCGTTCTGTACGCTGTAGTATCCTTATTTGTTGTAATAAGCCTCTACCGTATTTAGCAAACAGTGACAGTAAACAGTCCTACTGTACTTCACAGTCGTCCCTGGGAGAAGTGCTGTAACTTAGCTACTTGGGACCGTTTTCTTGTGGAATCTGCAAACTCTTCAGTGGCAGTTATAACTAGATACCAACTAATGTACATATCCATTTATATAAAAGGCAAAGCCCTGACTAACTCACTCATCCATCACAAATTCTCCAATTTCCCATGTACAGTATGTAGAGAGCTGAAATTGTGTACGCTGTTTCTTTAGGTCTTAAATAGGACAAATAAAGTATTATCATCTTGATAAAGTACTCCTAAGGGGTATAAACCACCCCTAAAAGATTGTCCCATATGGATAATATTGGGTCAATTTTAGTAAAATAATAACAGCTGTTTGGTAAATAAATAAACATGTTTATTTTGTATGTTTGACATTACACTATTCATGCAATATAATATTGGTTTAATTTTCAGCTGTTAAACAAAAACAAATGAAATAAACACGTTTAAAATAGGCTAAGTAATAACATTAGGTATTTATACTAATAAATAGGTAACAACGCAAGTAGTGTCAGTGAGATACTGTAAATGAATTATTATTGTGATTTTACAGTATACAGGTACATTTGTAGTCAAAGGTCACATACTGTAGTGCAGCGAGCGTCGGGGTTGGCACGCGAAGCGTGCAGGGGTAAACTCCTAGTAGTTCTATAAATCTGGAGTAATAGTTATTCCATTTGTTCTTCAGGAATTTGGGGGGGGGGGGGTTAAAGTGAGGTACCGACAAGGTGCTGCTATCCCTACGACAAACTAGAGAACTACCTACTACTAATGTCTTTTTAGTAGACACACCAACTCGACAAACATTTAGCGCACTCTTGAATGCGACCTCTGTCTAATTAATTCTTCTCTTTAACGGTGCTCTACTCTCAGTCCTCTAACACCAACATAGCGTCTGCTGAATGGTTGCCATTGACATACACACTACTAAATATGTCTATGGTTTCCGTGAGAGATATGGTGGCCAGAACTAGGGTGTTGTTTAAGGGACACAACTGAGTATCGAGTTTGTTAGTTGGCCGACAGTCACAACAATTTTACGTGGTTCGAATTCCATGCTAATCTGCAATCCCTTTAGTTGTACTGGTAATTTTCCCATTAAAAAGAACAAAATTAAAAAAAACCACTGTTATCCTTATTCTTAGTTAGTAACAATGGCTGCAATCATTGTAGGCTACTCGTTACCCATCCATAGCCAGACGATTATTAGCGTCTTATTAATAAATCATTCTCGAGTCAAGTTAATAGATTAGCAAAGCTAAACACGAACTTCTAGTTGAAGGACACAACTTTATAAAATTTGATGTTCTACATCATGTTCACAATAATCAATATTTTATGCATCTGAAACATTCTACGCTAAAAAATATAATAT
This sequence comes from Stictocephala bisonia, assembly GCA_035578905.1. NCBI lineage: Eukaryota > Metazoa > Arthropoda > Insecta > Hemiptera > Membracidae > Stictocephala > Stictocephala bisonia. Next base: position 978,248 of record JAQJVL010000078.1, read on the forward strand.
ATCAGTTGTAAATAATTTACTTTCACCCATGAAAATTCTCCTGTCGTATATTTTAATGTAATAACATATGTTAAAATTAATTGTTTTATATACACATTTTAATTTGAATATTTTTTTAATGTACCATATGTTATAAACGTTCAATTATTAAATCTTCTCAACAAATTCTTTTGATTAATTTTTGATGTCTGATGATGCCTACCTAGTAGGTGAAGGGATTCATGAAAATAAAACATTTTATTTGAACGCTTAAGAATTTGTACATTATTTTAATCATTCTCCTTAAAAAGGGGTCAAACAATAAATAAATATTGTTTTATAAATGTTACAAAACGTCTACAGGACACTCGAAAAGAGGCTAGCAATGGACTTAACATTTAAGCACTTTAAGTATTAAATACAAATCAAGTATATATAATACATTTTATATTAATCTATTCTAAAAACAACATTAAGTTATGTTTCTCGAGTCGTTGATCGTCAAGATATGAGCGAATATGACTTTCGAATGTATGAGATGAATTGGATGAGTGAATGTAGTCATTGTTACAAACTAAGACCATGTTACAAACTATTCCTTAAAAATGCTATTAATTAACTAGCCCAATGACAATTGAATAGTTAGTGAATAATAAATCCCAACAATTAAATGCTGTTTTTTGTTATAAAAGGGCGTGATTACAGTTACTTAGGAGCAATATACCAAGAAAAGAAGACGATATGTATCACATTGTTAATATTATATCTTACAAGTAGATATATCATGTAACAGGAAAATTTGTGTCTCTAATTTGGTTAGTTAGTGAGGTCTGCTACTACAGCTGGTTTAAACTGTATTATATTTACATAGGACTATTATACTTGCGCTCCACTTCTGGGCCACAAAATAGCTGATAATTAGACACAACATTTAACATTGGATAATAGAGCTATCTTCTTCTTAAAATATAAAAATGAGTACCTGAAATTCGTTGTTTTAAGGTTTCTAATTTTTCGTAGAATGGTCTCCAGGAAAAAAAGAAAAATATCACGAGGAAATTGAAGTATTTTGGAAAACTTACCGAGGAGTTTTAGTTTGATTTGTTTACTGACAAAACAAATTCAAGGAAAATTTGAAACATATGCGTTAATGTTTCTGTAACATTGGTAATTGTTTATACAAACAGCTGTTGTATTTTATTTCTTGGTAATAAAGCGGTTACTGAATTAGAAAAAATTAATATCTGAATGAAATGCTAGTTTATAAATTAATTTTGTATTAAGAATTATTACAACCAACAGCATATTAAATTTTTGACTTTATATTAATATTATTAATTAATATTAATATATTGCATTGCATAAATGTTCACTCCCAGGAAGGTTTCTGGTGTGGTTTTATTCATATCCGACTCTAGGGCTCTGCCCCACTGGCCTTTAAAATTTCAATATTATTCTTATGGATTTATTTTATTTGTTTAATTAATCATCGGTTGTTAAAAAAAAAAATAATTGAACACTTTTGAAAAACACCTAAGAGGAGTAGCAGATTAAAGGTATTTTCCCCTCGATTCCTAATATACCATCAGATTTCTGAAAAGGCTATGTTTATGGGATCCACTGCTCTAAAAACCAAAATTCACTGTGATAGAGTCCAAATGTACCGGTGAGGCCGTAGGCTAAGAAACAACAAATGGGGTTGTACAGTGTCTTGGCGAGGCCGCAGGCCGAACTTCCCTCACGAGCGCAAGGAATGACAGGTTTGGCTCGCGATGTGAAGTTACGATAAATAAACTAAAACACTAGGACTGTTTATATGTTATATATGGACTGTTTATAGGACTGTATATATGAAAAACACGGGTAAACAGCTAGTTTGTGAGTACAATTAATGCTATTATACTCCCATATACCATAAATCCTCATGGTTGAAGTGACAGCTGTACATAATAACCAAACACAAATAAACACTTGCCTCCTTATCAGGCATAAAATACATTGTACTTTACTTAAAAATAACTTTCTGAAAACAGTTTTACCCTGAAAGATGTTTCTAGTTAAAATTACACTTTGCCCCTTTTTCGTAATGAAGTGTTAGTAAAATCATTTACCTAGAACCCAATGTTGGACCACTAGGGACCTTGCTGCGGACTCCAGGTTAGCAAGAGGACCCCGCCTCAGTATAATGACTTACCTTCCCGCAGTATAATGACTTATCTTCCCGAATGATTGACCATTCTAAGAAGATGGATGACTGATGAATCACAGACGTAGTCGACCTTACCTCGACCTAGCGCCCAATGTTGGACCACTAGGGACCTTGCTGCGGACTCCAGGTTGGCAAGAGGACCCCGCCTCAGTATAATGACTTATCTTCCCGCAGTATAATGACTTATCTTCCCGAACGATTGACCATTCTAAAAAGATGAATGACAGTGTTGAATCATAGACGTAGTCGACCTTACCTCGACCTAGAACCCAATGTTGGACCACTAGGGACCTTGCTGCGGACTCCAGGTTGGCAAGAGGACCCCGCCTCAGTATGATGACTTATCTTCCCGCAGTACAATGACTTATCTTCCCGAATGATTGACCATTCTAAGAAGATGAATGACAGTGTTGAATCATAGACGTAGTCGACCTTACCTCGACGTAGAATGCCTTCCTGAATGAATGTGTGTAAGGCAGATTCAAAGGACAGGAATAGGAAGGTTCCGGTGGCGGCAATGTCCTCCCAAGGTCGCTTCCCACTCGGCCAGTCCGGCGCATGAGTAAACAGTAGGCATGTCTGTGTGGTTGGCATACTTTGTTGCAATCTTACTCTTTAATGCACATAAATTGTGTCAAAGAAGATGGGCTAGCTAATCCTGAAAAAAGTGAAGGCAAATCTCTAGAAGCTGTGGTCGTATTTCTTACCTGTCACCCAAAATATATGTAGTAATCTAATTTATGATAGTTCATTTCACGGTTTAAGAGTTTAGAATGGTTGGTTTACCTTATTTCAGATGGGTAACTAAAGAACCTTCTGTAAACCATGCCTTGATTTTTTTTAACACAATTAAGTCTTGAAATATTCTTATTTATTACAGAACAAGAAAACGTCACACAACACAAATATATTACAATATATGCATAAATATATACAAACAGGTACAAAATGCACAAATATATCAAAATACAAGCACCAAATGTACAAATATTATGGCGATAGATTTCGGTGAACCACGCCTCACCTTCCTCAGACCAAAGGGATTTACAATTCTTTTGTTGAATCCCTCTGGTCTGAGGAAGGTGAGGCGTGGTTCACCGAAATCGATCGCTATAATAGTTGTGCAATTTGTTCTTATATTGTAAATATTTGTGCATTTTGTGCTTGTATTGTAATATATTTGTGCATTTTGAGCTTATATTGTAATAAATTTGTGTTGTGTGCCGTTTACTTGTACTGTATGTGTACCAACACGTATTATGCTAATTAAAAAAACTATCCTATTAATTAAGATAGATTGATATCTTGATATTACAAAAATTATAGTGACGTAGAATTAGTTTTATGTATTGGATTCTTGTTACAAATAACCATGAATTTTATACAAGAAACTAGAATAAACACTGGTCATTTTAATAAGTAATTAACCTTATGCATATCGTTAAAATAATCAAAACCGCTCCCGCATTTACCAATTGCGTGCAAAAAGTGCTCTTTAATTATTGTCTTAAAAATTACCTGGCTTCTGAGGCGGAGCTCCTGACTAACTCACCCATAGCTGTGACGTCATAATCCTGTCGTCGAGCTGATGCTCCCATCAACTCCACCCCGACCTCGGCCCCAGGATCGACGAAATGTCACCAGCCGATCCGCTTCCTGTACGGACCGCTGGTCGTCCTCGCCGACCATTGTCTTGAGGTTGTCCTCGACCACCAGTGGCCGGTGCAGCGGTGGTATACATAACAACCGCCATCGACCCGAGTCTACGAGTCTTATGGTCTTCCTGTATGCATCGGCAGGATCTAAGTAATCTGTTGAGTGGAAGTAAGTATGGATACGTGAGAGAAGACTCGTATTTGTGCTGGAGGCAAATTGGTAAATTGCAGGTAATTTCTGAAAGTATTACTTATTCAGGCATATTGACAATAATCTGCTTAACGGTGAGATGATAGATTCAGAAATCCAACCACTTCAATCGCTTTTGACAATTTTTAGGTCCTCAACTGAAAGAAGTATCCATTGAAACGCAGAGAGACGACCCTACGAGTAAATCACAAAATATTGTACAGTTCGAAAAACAACATTTAGATACTTTGTTACCAGCCCAGTAACTAAGGTATCATATGAATCACATGTTGATATGTAAAAGGCGTGCGAGGCAAAGGCGACATTGTAGATAGTAGGTGTGGATGGATACACAATAATGAGTTTCTGGAGACATGCAGAGTGGAAACATTTTATATGTGGAGAAGTATGCTTTATTTTTCCAGAATAATCGGTATTTTAGTAGTTGAATTTTGTGTATGGTTATTAAGTTAGGGAGCCAACGCATACGTCCTGCTTAGAACTGCTTTGTCACTGGTTTAATCAGCTGTGATGAGTACAGTACTCCCGTGTGGCTAAATAGCGTACATACTAAAGTCATTAATGTCCAACTTAATACAGCTATGAGAGCTATTACAGGCACTATTACCTTGGCTCCCGGTGATGTGCAACATAGCTCCTCCAGAGACATGACGTCAGGTGGCACTACTTAAAGAATTCAATAATATCTTGAATGCTCCGCACCTCGCCATTACACACGATCTCCCATATCAGATTGGTCGATTTCAATCTCGAAACCCATCTCTACGTACTACTCCCAAGTTGAGCAGATCAAATTTAATATTAGCTGGGCAATAGCTTGGAACATTTTTGATGGACGAAATAAGTTCCTTATTAACGATCCGTCAATACCTGTAGGTGGGATGAACCTCCCTTGTAAAGAATGGACACTGTTGAGCCGCTTCTTAACTGATGTAACTACTGGAAGTATAAACTGGGGATTGACATTAGATCAGTCATGTGATTGCGGGAAGTCTATACAAACAACGGATCTCATAGTTACAGAGTGTCCCTTGCGCTCTTTTATGGAGGTATTAGTTTGTTTAAATAAAATCAGTGAGGCAGGCCTTAATTAAATGGCTTGATGAATTGGATTTAGCTTTGTGACAGGATATCGCTTTTATTTTTATTGATATCACGTGGCATTTGGAATTTTTTCCAAGTATATAACAGAGATTTTAGAATTATTTAATTAATAAATCGTAGCTGACAAAATACCGTACGCTCCAAAGTACATTAATAACTCTTGAACGTCCTGGTTTATTACCATAATTGCAGTGGGAGAAGTGTGCGTGGCGTGGGCGGGTACGACCACGAGCACTGTGAATGGAATGTCTCACTTGGCCCGCGATCAGAATGTCAAGGGCCGGGAGAGCGGACGTACGTCACGGACCGACGTAGCGGACGGCGGGCAATGTGCAACGTCATGGCTGTGACGTCAGCGGTGTTGATGGCTTCTTTAGGGCACCACAGGTTGAGGTCGGCAAGGTGACTTTCACGAACCGATGTCTTCCTCGCTACCTTTACCTGACCTCTCGTTTTGTGTCGTCGTCGCGGGAGGCCTACGATATTTAGAAATTTAATGTTTTAAATCGTTATTTAATTATTAGTCCTATTATTATTTTTAGTTAAATTATTGATTTTTTTAGTTTTATTAGAGGCCCTCTTACTATTTAATATTTAGTTATTATTGTTGAAATTCCAAATTCTATTTATTGTATATTTTATAAAGTTTGTAGGCTACTACAAGAAAATTGCTCTTTTGACTAAAAAGATTCAAAAATATTTTATTATGTTTTTAATGTATCTGCATTTGTTATTTTTTTATTTTAATTATTTTGTGCTTGTAGTTATTTTTAAATCCTTTGAGTATGGGATAGCATAATTGTACATTTATATAATTTTAGGAGGATATACCAATTAAAATTTGTCAAAATTAGTGATGAGTTACAAATAATGTACGGTATTATAATTGAATTTTTTTTATAAATAAAATAGTTCTGTGATTGAGGATAAAAAAATTTTATTCGTTTTATCCTTGCTGAAGTATTTCTCAAAGATTATAGGATTTACAAACTATCGGGTTTCTCTTTTTTGATATGCCTTTCAGTACCTTAAAAAAAATACTGAAAGGCTTTTTCTATATATTTATGTCAGTCAAATGAAAATTGTAAAAATATTTTCATTTGTGTATCTAAATCATCAAAATACTTTTTCTTAAAAATTGAATGATAAATAACATTCGTTTTAGGATTTCAAGAGCAAGAACTTGATTTGCCATAAAGTATTATCAGTTTGCCGTCAATAAACCCAGAGTGTAAAGGACCTATAATTTGAGGATCAATAAACCAACGTTTGTGCTTTTTTTGAAAGTCTTATTAATTCAAGGATAAAAGTCAACGTCAAGGATAAAAAAAGCTCAGAAATTTTATCGTCTACCCGAGTGTTGGATTTTATAAACTGTTGTAATTTGAGGTATCACAGTGTGTAATCGTTTTGAATACCTTAGCTCAGTAATATGATTGTACACAGGCCATTGTAAACCTTGTTCACAGTTAACAGTTTTTCTCTATTTACAGCCACTTCTTCAACCAATCGTTTACTAATAAACAAATATTTTGTGACATTATACTTCGATAACAATGAGTCAAAAGTAAATGAATTTAACTAAATATTGCTTCATTAGAACGGTTCGATTTTGTTACATGCGATGATCTTAATTTTATTCCCTATCCTATTTTATATTAAAACCATGTAATAAGTAAGAACTACGAGTCCCTGTCGTATTATTGTTTTTGAAATTGTAAGCAAATCAGTAATTAAATGATTTTTCAATCTTTTGCTCAGTTAACCGTTGGTTGGTATGAAAAGGCTGAGCGGAAGGGTGGAATACGATATTCCAGGGTGGCTATATGTCCCAACAAGCGTCAATCTTGGCAGGGTTGGGGGGTTTTGGGTTGGTCGAGGATAAGATTCTAGAGAATCTTCCAACAAGCGCCATTCTTTGCAGAATTGTCAAGAGTAGGGTGGTCGAGAATGGATTACTGGGAATCATCGAGGTTTCTGTATGCCCTAACGAGCACCGTTCTTGGCAGAGTTGGCGAGAATGGGTGGTGGAGGATGAGATTCCTCACGATCTTCTAATTTTCTTGGTGTCCTATCAAGCGCCATTCTTGGCAGAATTGGCAAGAGTAGGGTGGTCGAGAATTAGATTCCTGGTAGTCATCGAGGTTTCTGTATGTCCTAACGAGCACCATTCTTGGCAGAGTTGGCGAGAGTGGGTAGTGGAGGATGAGATTCCTCAGAATCTTCTAGGTTTCTTGGTGTGCTAACAAGAGCCATTCTTGGCAGAATTGGCAAGAGTAGGGTGGTCTAGAATGAGATTACTAGGAACCATCGAGGTTTCTGTATGTCACAACGAGCACCATTCTTGGCAGAATTGGTGAGATTGAGGTGTTCGAGGATGAGATTCCTGAGAATCTTCAAGGTTTCTGGATGTCCCATAATGCCACATTCTTGGCAGAGTTTGCATTATGCCATAGTGGCCTTGCTTGTAAACATCCAGATCATAAACAATAAAAATCTGTTTAACAGATCCAACCGATTCTTCTTTGTTGATAAATAGTTTTTTTTTCATGATTATTGTGATCATTCTAATGCCAATAACCATGACTGTCGATCGGGGTTTTTTTCGCCTTTCCGTTCCTTTAAAGTTTTACGTAGGTATTGATAGTTCTCATAAAGAGTCACTTATAGATAAAGTATATTTTTACTGCCTTTAATATATTTAAGACCAGTAAAATGTGCACGTACGTTTATTGCTGTTTATTACCGCACCAGTCGTAAAACGTACCTTGTTGATTTACGCCGCTACTACAGTACTCACATTTATTTTTAGTGGACCATTATCTACTTAAATACTGAGATCATTATTGTTAAACTCAGTTTATATTCCAGTCTTTTATCGTGTAAAAAAATTTCAGAAAAAAGTTGATAATAGTGTACAAGTTCCAGGAAACTGTGTAACCTGTCGAGATGATAATGTAGTCACGTTCTCAGGTACGTACGCTCTGGAATGGAGCCAACGCACGAGTTCATGACCACAGGAGAGTCTCAAGGTAAGGAATAGTGCCGGAATATTGTCTCTGGAATGAGCAAAGCGTGTTGTTAATGAAATAAAGAAAGACAAATCTGAATGTTAAAATAATCCTTCTGTCTGCAGTGATTTGCTTTCTTAGTTAGTTGCTCTTAGTTATTCACGAATGTTGCATTTTAATCAGAACTATCAAAAGTATCTAGATGGTAACATTCTTTCTCTGTATATTTGTCAAGTAATTAATTCATCCTGCATCCTGTAATGATGATGTTTCGTATAAATATATCCCTACTCTCACGTACTTCATACTGATAAACATATTCGTCCTCATCATATGGCATATCCCTGAGTTATCAGTTGTCTTCAAAATATTTACCATGTTTTGTTCAAAAACGCCATTTGATCGTCGCACTTTTAGCCGCCTTCTGTCTGTACTTAAGCCATTTGATCGTCGCACTTTTAGCCGCCTTCTGTCTGTACGTAAAGACTTGTTCATACGTTGCATTATTTTCCTTAATTTGTCCTATTATTTGTAACTGGCCATAGTGTAGTGATCTGGTTGAACGCGAACTGCATGCAATGTCGCAAAGTTGCGGGTGACGCAACGGGCGGAACGATCCATCAACCGAGGGTGGCCTGTGGTGACATCTTGCTGATGAGCCGAGTCACGCCGACTGTAACACGGCACGGCTGACCCGTTATTTGTTGTGGGCCAGAACAACGGCCAAACATCATGTAAGAGGTCAAAGTCGAAATATGAATAGTTTCTAAAATGAAAATTATATATACATTGTGTCCGAATTCTCTACTCCCCTTTCCCCAAATATTTCATATTCAGTCTGAAGAAATTAATTTCCTTCAGGCTACGTTATAAAATTATTAGGAATTATTTTACTAAACCTTTTTAAATGTAAAGCCCCCTTAAACGATCCTTTGTTACAAAACATAGCTATCTCAAACCTATCAAACTGGTGGCCATGATTTTCAGGATATTATGCTTTATCATACTAAGAATCGTATGGAGTTTGCCTTCTCCACTATCCGTCGAAGTAGTTTGGGAATGTGGGATCTAAAAGTCTTGTTAATTTTCTTTTATTATTATGCAGGGGTGCTTAAAATTATAAGCATGTATCCAATGACTAGTAGCCTTTCTCTAAGGAAAGGCATGAATAAGAAGATATATTCATTCTTTAGTCATTTTCCGTAGGGTAGGTTCCTGGGCTCCTCAGTCACGTGTTGTTTTGTTACTAGGATGTCGATACTGTTTAGTCTATTCCTAAAATATGTATATATTATAAAGCTCGATGTAGACTAACAGTTTAATCTTCAGATGTTAAACAAAAACAATTAAATGAACACTTTTAAAATAGGCTGAGTAATACTATTGGATATTTATACTGTACTAATAAATAGATAGTAACGCTAGTAGTGTGTGAGATACTGTAAATAAATGAATATTGTGATTTTACGTTATACAGTTAATTTATTATTTTTTTAGTCAAAAGTCACATGCCGAGGCTCAAGGCCCAGGTGAATCGAGAGTCGGGGTTGGCACGCGAAGCGTGCAGTGGTTTCCCCTAGTTACCTATATAAAAACTAATGTATGCGTGTTTGTCCTTTATGCATTACTAAACCACTCATCAGATCGCCAAGAAACTTTGGGAAGTTGTAGATTTCACACCTGGGAAGGTTTCTGGCATGGTTTCATTCACTTCAACTCAAAGACTCTACTCCAGTGCTATTTAAAGTTTCAATAATAATGTAAAGGAGTTACTTTATTGTTTGGACATCATCAGCTGTTAGTTAAAAACAAAAATAAAATATTCGTCGTCATTATTTGAAAACACATTGGAGTTTTTAATAAAACACAGGCCTTTACTTGAGAAATCTTACTTATTTCTGTGACAACTTATTGTAGAAAAATAAACCTGGTACCAAGATTCTTGTATTAAAAGAGGCTATTTTATACGTGTCTTTTCATTTTTCTATAACACAACTCGTTTTAAAGTTATTAGGCTTTGAAAATTTTAAAAGTCCGCCATTTTGTTTATGTAAATTATATAATTTTGAAATTTTTATTTTAGATGTAGACTAATAAGTTAAGTAAATGTACAAAGTTTCAACCTGATGATATCTCAAACCATTTTGAAGGTATAAATTATTTTCTAAAAAACACATACAGCCAGATGGAGAGAAAACTAAGCAAGATGGGACTATACATTACATGATGAAAATTGTTTGTTTTGACCTATAGTATAACCTCGTGAAATTTTGGTCAGTACTAACAAGACAACCTGTATATTTATGTTTTATTTATTTGTTTAAATTTATAGTATATTTAATTATGTAAGTGAATTGGTCCCCTCTGAAGTTTCTCGAGGAAGAAGATAAGATAACTTGCTTGAATGGATTCATTTTAATGAACGGTGGGAAAAATATCAGAAATAAATGTAAAAAATTACATACGTTCCGTCCCACTGGCTTTAAAAGGTCCATAGTTTTCTATCACTACAGTGTCTTAATTAATTCTTATGACAGCTATTAATGTTTATAATGTTGTAAACATTGTAATTTTTTGTGTGGATTAAAAACTTTTTTGTAACCATAAAAACAACTGTTTAGCAACAACGACATTAAATTGAATTTGTTGTATCTTAATTCACTTGAAATATTGAGAGAATGTAGATTTTGCGTCATAGATGTAGGACACTAAGAAAGGACTTTTCGAAATTCCGTTAGTATTAAACATTACAAGAACTTAATTATCTTAAAAGAACAACATCAAAGGTTAGTCAGTATTAAATAAAAAAACACTAGTAAAAGAAACGATACCAAATAATTGTAACAGATAATAAGGTTAACGTACCTTTGTCGTCTTCAGGTACATATTCCTATTTATTTATACAAAAAGCTCAATCCGGATCTGACCATCATACCAGCCTGTCGTGTTATAGGTTTTATTTTTGTATAATATATAAATTTTCGTATAAATGTTTTTAATGTGACTGTTTTGACAATGTACAGTGGATGTGACCATGGAGTTTTCTTTCCGAAACCGGTAATCCAATAAATAGGATTTTGTATCTGAAGACGACAAAAGTACGTTAACCTTGTCATTTGTTTTATATATATATATATAGGCTCAGGAGGCTTTAACAATGAATAAATAATTGTTGTTGCTTTGGATAGTCCCACCGTACAGTAACGGAACGTATTCACGAACTGAGGTAAAGGGACGATGTGTTACGAGCGCAGAGAGTGACACTCCCAACCGACTTTATGGAGGCCGAAGGCAGTGGGGTTGGCACGCCAAGCGTGCAGGGGTGGCACCTAGTGTCATATGTAAAAGTAAAGCTGGTCATCACATAGTGCAACACTGAACACTTGCCCACATGTATGTCGACAAGTCAAGTTTAATGTTGTAAAGTCTAATGTCGACAGTTGCTAATGAGCGACAAATAGTTGTTAATGATGCGAAATGGCCAATAAAACCTGCTTCTATATATGGCTTTACGTAATGAAACAAAACGAATGTAAGTCAAAAGGAATGCTCTAAACGGTACAGATCACGTGTTTCTAGCATTCCGAGTCCATTTTACTTTATTGTCATCCAGTTTTGTGCGACCTTCAGCTTTTTGCCAAGATCAACTTTTTGTACGTGCTTTTTATGCATATGATATGCAATAAAAGTCTCTAAAGGTTAAGTAATATACAATTGTTAATTGGCTTCACCCGTGATCTGACAATAATTACCAATTAACTGACGGTGACCAATTCTTTGGAATGTCACCTGTTTGAGATTGATCAGGTGTTTAGCAACGAACATAATTTATCATAAATTGTACAAACCCTAAATTAATTGTAAGCAGAAAAGCCGTTAGAGAGAGCTGTGGATTGAAGAGGATATTAAGTGAAACATGTTTTTTCTTGTTGTAGTTTTCTTCCGTGGGCCAGACTGTGTGTCCGTGCCGGAAGGATGCTAATATAGTAGTCTAACCATTAAAAACAATAACTTTTAAAATAAACTGTTTCATTTTCTTATAAGGCTTCTTAGTTCTTGTAGGACGTAATGCTATGACATTGCTGAGTGTGAAATTGATTCATGTGCCAAAATCTCTTATTGATAATTTTCAAACTACACAAATATACCTTGTAAAACGTCGTAATTTTTCTTGTTATTAGGAAATTGACATAAGTAATTAATTGTACAAAATAATTTGTTTCATTTTTTACAGGTAAGTGAAATGCAGACTCCATCATCAGTATGTAAGTACAGTACTGTACATTAATTTGTAATTTCCCAATAATTTCCGGTATCCTAGTAAATTTTTAGGTCACCAATTAACTTTTTGGGCAAATCATTGTTAAGATTAACTAGAAAATGTCGACTGTCTGGAATGTATGCTTGGAGAATAACTAGAAAATGTCGACTGTCTGGAATGTATGCTTGGAGAAACATTTCTTATGTACGATAAAATGTGATATGGGAGGTATGCAGTCAAATTTCTATTTACCTTGCAAGGGAAGTTTTCTATCACTGGAAAGAAGGATTCAAAAGGGAATAGGAGAATTAAGGGAAGAACAGCAAAAATACAAGGCTGGCAGGACAGGGGTGGATTTTATGTGTGTCGAACAACAAGCATAGGAGAAGTGCTATGATCATGTTAAGGTTTTGATGTTGGTTTTTTCATATATTGAACAATCCTTGGACAGTGTGAACAGAAAATGAGTGTGGAAAGTCCTTGGAAGAAAGGAGTTGAGAGAAACTTGATAGCTGAAGTCAAAGAAATATATGAGAATAGGGAGAACTGTGTAAGAGTATTAGGAGGAAGATCTAGATGGCTGAAACAGAAGAACGGTCTGAGGCATGGCAGTGCTCTGTAAATGCTATTATTCATAGTGGCGCTGCATTACATAATGGAGGCGTCAAGAAGGTGATGATAAAATGACAGTGATAGCGTTTGCAGATTACCTGATTGTTTGGGAGAATATGAAATCGAGGTACAGGTTCAGCTGGGCGCATGGAGGAGGCGATGACACAATTTTTGATCAGGCTTAATGGAAGAAGAGTGGTTTCATGATAATAACTGGAATAGTGGGGAGAAAGTATGAAAGTAAATAGTTTTAAGTATCCATTATTTATTTTACAATGAAATAAAAGAACGAGAAAGGCTGATGGTGGTTTTATGTGAAGACATCTGAAAGTTTGTTAAGGAATACGGATGTTCCTCTTAAATAAAATGGGTTTTATAAAACATATTTTTGTGACATTCCGAGTGGCCTCTATCCTGGGAACCGGTGATGCGGAAGTAATTTATGGGTCGCTGACCACCTGCCCTGCTTGTTTACAACCTTTGGGGCACAATGGCTTACGCATGAACGCCCCTTTACCTCTTCAATAGACTTCTAGAATCTTCTGGGTTGACGAGCCAGCTCTGTCATGGAACTTCGGACGCAGGGGAATTCAAGAAGCTTCTAGATGGAGACCTGCAGGTGATATATACGGCCCGGATACCAGAGTCAGTCAGTGAGTCTAGAGCCTACAGCCCGGGTGTTTGCAGCGACAGTGAGCGAGTTCTACAGTGCGAGTGAAGTGTCCGAGTATAGTGAAGTGGTCTACGGAGAAGTTACCGGTGAGTGGTTCGTTGTGGGGATCAACGAAGGAGCAGTGCGGTACTTGTGGACGACTTCTGAAGGGACACTGAAGAAACTGTGAGTGAACTGTTAGCTTTGGACTGTAGGTAGTAGGGAATCTAGTAAAGTCATTTAGTAGTTAGTAATTGTAAATAATAGTAGGGAATCTAGTAGAGTCACTTTATAGTTAGTAATTGTAAATCATAGTAGAGAATCTAGGAAAGCCACTTTATAGAGCTAGGAATTGTAATTAAAAGAAGGGAATTTAGTAAAGTCACTTTGCAATTAGTAGTTGTAATTATTGATGCCATCGAAGATTGTAATTATAGATTAGTTTAACTGTAACAGTAGGCCTAATAGTAAATTGTACTTTTCTCAATAGTTAAAGTTAAGGAAATAATTCATTTAATTATAATCAGTTAATTTTATATATTCAATAAATTTAGTAATTGTTTAGTATAACGTGTTGCTTATTTGTAAAACCCACATAGCGATTAATTATTTATAAATTAGGACATTAAAAAAACGTCACATTATTTTCCTATATTGCTATATGGAACGAACGCATGGTTGGTCGGACATAGGATTAAAGATTTGCAAAATGACATGTTTTAGGAGTGGTGTGGGAGTCCCAAGTTACACAATAAGGAAAGAAAAGTAATTAGAGGGAGATATATGGGGAGATTAGCATGAGGGGGATCTAATCACAAGATCACTTTTATGTATAGAAGTGATCTTGTGAGGTGGTTTGGACATGAGAAAAGGAGTTGGGATTAAGGTAACGAGAAGGGTTCATGGGATGGGAATGGAGAGAAGGAGAACAAGAGGAAAACCAAGTTATTGATTTTTGAAAGGATTAAAGGAACGTATTGATAGAGGTAAAACTGGTTGTAGAGAAAATATGGGAAGATTGAAGATGGTAGAGGCATATGTAGCAAACAATTGGAAACTACCATAGATATATGTATGGTTCTACGAGTGTTTGGTCGGTGGACAATGTTGGAATTACTTACTTTCAAATGTTCGAGAAACTAAATAAATTAAAGAACATAATCCACGTGATTCTTATGACACTGGGTTGTAGTAACCGCAATATCACACAAATAAAGACTAAAAATACCTGATAAAACCAGAATCTACATTTAACGACCTGTTCTTATTGTGGCGGTGGATCACCTCTATTGATAGCGTGCTCAATGATAATTATTCAGTAAACGTTTTCCTCGTTTCACAAATCCCACAGAGTGCCAAGGTCATAGCCGTAGATTTCTTGAAAAATGTTCATGAGGTAAAGTGCCAGCTCTCGTGGTGGTCATTGCCGTCTGGTACATCCATGTGCGTGGATGAAGGTCAACGGTGTTGCGCCTCTTATCTAAAGCCTCCACGTCTGGGCCTAATATTGGACTTAAAGAAGTAATTACAGGAATTATAAATCTCTTGACTCCCAGTGAATTTATGCAACATGCTTGATTGACTCTTGGAAGCCTTGTGGATGTTCTCCATATACCACAAATAAAATTACCCTTCAAAGATGGGCCAAAATACTCGTCATTCTCCTTTCATCTGCCTGTTTTTTTCGTAACAATCCGTTTTCTTAGCATGGCTGCTCAAAAGAAAACTTTTTTTTTTGTTTATGTATAGTCTACATAAACATGTAGAATACTGCCGGTGTCTGTTTCATAAAAGATTACCAATCTGGCATTGATGATTATTTTCTTGAAATTGAAAAACAATTTAAAAAATGCACGTATACTGTAGGTTATCAATTGATTTGATGAATGCCGTTGGGCTTACGTTTTCGTAATTTTTTATTAATTCATTAAAATGTTTAATCACATACCAATAATTTTAAGATCTGCGTAGCACACACCTGTTTTCATTTTCATAGTTAACTTCAACATCATCGATCTTTGTTTCTCATTCTTCTGGATCCTGTACCAATCTCTCCGCCAAACGCCCTCTTAATGGAATACAGGTGGTTTCTGTTTCATGTCATTATCCGCTCTATTCTTGGACTTGACCACTTCGTGGCCTTGCTCCCAAGTCCTGCTCCGCCTTACCCGCCAGGTGTCTAATGAGTCTTGGGCTGTGGAGACACCTGTGCCAGTGTTGATGACAAGCAGTCGATTGTTCCAGTTTGATGGAGTGGTGTGGGCGAGCGTATTGAAGTTTTAATTTAAAACCCCGGTTGGTCTTGTTGAGGCATGTGAATATTTGGTCCGGGCAGTTCATCTTTGTTACGTTTCAAGACATCAGTTCATCTCTTTGTAAAGTTGATGTTCTAATTAAGCCGTCAACGCTCAACAAATAACTCAAAATTGTTAATTTCACTATAAAAGCGCACTTCTTATTACAGTGATAGATTTACCTATGTACAATTTTTCAGTCATTCACTTCCGAGAGTAACCCCATCTACTATTTAATTTACTGTGTGATATGGTATAAACTTTACTTTTATAGACATTTGTAAAACCAAACTACGATAAAAACCTTTTAGTCAAGTTTACATTTTCATATAAAAAGTGAAATTTTGATTGAAAATTAGCGTCGTGAATTTATCCTCCACATAGCTGAGCAATCTCATGCCGAGGTTGGAGGTTGAAGCGATTGGAGTTTGGTATCCACATTGGTGGTAAAATAAAGGGGCTGTGGAATAGGACTGAATACCACTTGTTCAATCTCACCTTAATACAACATAATTTGTAGTTATATAAAGGTAAAGATTATATACTCCACAAATGTGAGGCCATGTGCGGAAATGGTAGCTCCTATAAAATGCTTTTTGTTCTCGACATTAGGGTTTTGTTGCATTTTTTAGTTGCTCACTTGGATACAAGTCTTTGGATAACAGACAAAAATACTTTAATTTGGAAGTGACTCGTGGGAGAACTAACAGGCACCTTAGGTTAGGGGAAAATACTTCTTCAAGTCGAGCTTCTTATACGGTGGAAGCATAAACTCTCAGTTTTTGTGTTAGCTCTTTAAATATTCTCCCATCAGAAACCAAAGCAATTGTACGTTTAACTGCTGCTGGAGATGTCGCTCTCGGCGGACGACTCGACGGCTACGCTCCAAGGATGCGCGGGCGGAGGCCGAGCACGACAGATCGCGTGCATCTCCGCCCAAACACGATCCGGCTCTACATCCTCCTGGTGCACCGCAGCAAGGTCCTTCCGGATAGTGTCCTCTGAAATATCTCCATCAGATCTTTTTAGTTTCAAACATGACTTTAATTGTGAGGAAATTTTTGAAAGGATTCTAAGATTACTTCTAATATATTTATTTTAGTTAGCCTACTTTTATTTGGTTTTTAACAATTTGCCCGATCCTTGTACATCGACTTTCTACCACACCAGGTACAATAAAATCATCATTTTGCAGCGT
Organism: Stictocephala bisonia; assembly: GCA_035578905.1. Classification (NCBI taxonomy): domain Eukaryota; kingdom Metazoa; phylum Arthropoda; class Insecta; order Hemiptera; family Membracidae; genus Stictocephala; species Stictocephala bisonia. Next base: position 995,434 of record JAQJVL010000078.1, read on the forward strand.
AAGTCCAGAAACAAGTGCCTTGTGGAGACGATATTCCAAGTATAACCGCTATAGTTTACGACTATTACATGAGTTCAGAAACAAGTGCATTGTGGAGATGATACTTCAATTTTAACCGATATAGTTTACGACTATTACATGAGTTCAGAAACAAGTGCCTTGTGGAGACGATACTTCAAGTTTAACCGATATAGTTTACGACTATTACATGAGTTCAGAAACAAAGGCACTGTGGAGATGATACTTCAAGTTTAACCGATATAGTTTACGACTATTACATGAGTTCAGAAACAAGTACATTGTGGAGACGATACTTTGGGTTTAACCGATATAGTTTACGATTATTACATGAGTTCAGAAACAAAGGCACTGTGGAGACGATACTTCAAGTTTAACCGATATAGTTTACGACTATTACATGAGTTCAGAAACAAGTACATTGTGGAGACGATACTTTAGGTTTAACCGATATAATTTACGACTATTACTTGAGTTCAGAAACAAGTACATTGTGGAGACGATACTTCAAGTTTAACCGATATAGTTTACGTATATTACATAAGTCCAGAAACAAATGCATTGTGGAGACAATACTCAAAGTTTAACCGATATAGTTTACGTATATTACATGAGTACAGAAACAAATGCATTGTGGAGACAATACTCAAATTTTAACCGATATAGTATACGACTATTACATTAATCCAGAAACAAACGCCTTGTGGAGACGATATTCCAAGTATAACCACGATAGTGTATTACAAATATATGAGACAAGAAAGGTGGCTAGGCTGGTCTTATTCCAGTCATATAAGTAGTATTCGAATAATGTGTTGTCTTATTAAAATGTAGTTTTCAGTTGGAATTAGCTTCATATGTTCCTTTTTAATTCAACTAGGCAATATTATTTGGTAATTTATACGACCAACTTCACCAGCAAAACTGTTAATTTTTGACCCAGGAAAAATGTGGGAAAGTGTGAGGAAGTAAGGAATATGCTTATATAAATTGTACATCCACTTTCGACTACTTTCTTCCAGCATTTTCCAAATTTGTCGTTTTTCTCCAACACCTTCCAGCACAGAAGTTTATCCGTTTCTAGCAGCACATCTCCAATGCTTCGATTCCCTTTTTATCCGCCTCTCTAATTATGCAGGTTTCTAACCATACATATAATGCTACAACACTAAACTCAAAACTAGTCTTGATCAATTGTTTTCTAAGTTGCATTTATGACTTCCTTTTCATAAATTTGTTTTGTCTAATAACCGAACTATATTTTGGCTTATATTGCAAAAAATTGGTCGGTAGCGTAGTTGGTTCAATTCCAGCTTTAGGTGCTAAAGGTTGTCAGTTCGATCCCAATCAGAGTCAATACATTTTGAGAAGGATCAGCTGATAATCACCGGCTGTTCATTTGTCATTGGGCTATTAATTAATGACACTTTCTAAGGAATAAGTCGGCCTTAGTTTGTAACAATGACTACATTCGCTCATCTACACTCATCACACTCATTCGAAATCCATATTCGCCCATATCTTGACGATCGGCGTCTTATGAATAAATAAATAAATAAATAAATAAAAAACTACTTTTTAATTTACGCGTAGCTCTTTTCTCATCCAAACTATTCATATTGTTAGGAATTTGTACATTGTTATTCATTACAGTACAATATGACCCAGCAATGGACAGCGATATTTTGTTAATTACGAAGCATGTACTGTATATAAAGTCCGAACTGATCTAAAACAGTATCTAAGCAACAGTTAAATTGTTGAGTAGTAAATTTTTATAATACAAGTGAACAAGTTTATTACAATATAAGTACAAAATGTACTAATATTATGGTTTAAATCCTGTTCTAGAGATGGTAAGCATGGTTTTCCTAAATCGATCACCATAAGAGTTCTACATTTTGTACTTATACGGTAATACATTTGTGCTGTGTGACGTTCACGTGTATTTCTACCAACACGTAATATGAAAATGAAGTAAATACTTAATTGATGTACGTTTTTATTTATTTAATCGTTAAAACACCGTTCGTCAAGAATGGAAGACTGAGTTTAATCACATATTTATAGGGCTTGTCAAGCTAAGAAGAGGCAGTCGAAGGTCTAACCTGACCACTGTCCGCACCCCTGTCATAAACAAATTTGGCCACGCTTCATGCACACGCCAGTTAAAATTTAAACTGTTAGTATTTGCCATTGTAATTAAACATTGTATATATACATGATGAGTCGATGGAATCTCATAGATATTTTAATACGTCACAGTTTTAGTCCCAAATTAATCGGACAATATTAAGAGATTTTTTACGATATATTTTACTTGATATGCCCAACAGTATTTGTTTCATGTTGTATACAGAAACTTTTAATATTGTCCGATTAATTTGGGACAAAACTGAGACGTATTAAAAAATCTATGAGATTCCATTTGACTCATCGATAATATGTAAATATACTTTTTAAATACGATGTAAAGTACTAAAAGTTCTAGCGTGTGCATGAAGCCTTGACTAATTCGTTTACGACAGGAGGACGGACGGTGGTCAGATCATTAGGCGCTCGGCTGCCTCTTCTTAGCTTGACAAGCCGTATAGTACACGTCAAAACGCGAAAGTCACCCTTCCTCGTACATCCATTATCGTTAAACTCCGTGAGAAAACCATGACTCGAATATGTGCAAGTGTTAAGTTCCTCACTTTAGTTAGAGCTACGACCATGCACGTCTTCAGGCGGAAAGTAACTAAGGACTCATGTGATAGCAGACACTGAGACTCCACCTCGGAATGACAGTAAACCGGGGCCTTGGCCGCTATCAGTCGGGGAAATGGTTGAATGTTATGTCTGACCCTAAAATTATATATTGATAGCAAAAAAGTGTTAAATGATGATGAACAAGGAAAATGTGATACATTGTAATCAGTTTCGTTTTCCTTGTACAAGATGTACCACTCGCACGAGTTCTCACGTGTATGAAACAAAAGTCAGCCATGACCTCATGAGTATTGTTGGAGTCGTGGGCAACTCTTTCAGAAAATAGCATTTGTAAATAAATGAACACACGAGGAAACATTTATCAAATAACTTGTAAGAAGCTAATTTGTTGCATTTATAACTCAGAGATGGCGCGCTGATCTTGCTTTTTCACTCGCCGTCCAGATTATTAATATTTTCTTACGTCATCTTTTGAGGAAAACAACGTCTGGTTGCCTTTTTTTGTTTTTGATACATGTTTCAAGATAAGTAATAGGAGGGCTTTTGTCTTTGTGTCAAATTAAGAGTCTGCAGAGACTGTCGGCCATGTTGGTTTTATCCAATAAGAACAAATCTTTCTTCTTCTTTAGTGCTCGACCCTTAGGTTGGTTTGCAGCGGCTCGCCATTCCTCTCTTCTACCTGTTTCCATATATACAGTATAAGTAGCACAACCTACGTCATTCATAATATGCTGCAAGTACGCCATCCTCGGTCGTCTCCGGCGATTCCTTCCCTCAATAGCTCAATAAGAACAATGTTATTTGGGAATCAATATTTTTTTCATTAGTTATTGACCAAAAGTTGTGTATGAGGTGTCATTTTAAACGTTATCATAGTTGCGCATTGGGTTTTCTTTTGGTATGTTGGATATAGACGCCTAGTTTCGAAAAATAGGTGAAAATAAATACTTCAAACTAATTAAGTATATTTTCTATAACAGTAATTAGGAATCCGCAAAGCAATTCCAACGCGCAATTTCATTCTCGATCAAATGCAATTTGTTCGGAAAAACTCCGTTTAGTAATAACTGTTTAGTTTGGTTAAGCGTGATCGTATGTCCGGTTCGAAAATAACATTGTTCTTATGGAATTAAAACCAATATGGCCGACAGCCTCTGCAGACTCTTCCACGACAGTACCTCTGCTAGGTATTATTTACTATCATGAATGTTTATTACTACCGTTAAAAATGTTTTGTTTGTTTACTGTTGTATAAAGTGCATTGCTGTATAAAATAGACTACTTCTGTTGTATGTTATAGTTTTTGCACATTCCTCTCGTAAATTAGTAAACATATCTTAGTAAAGACATTTTGAATATTTTAGGTTTATTCCCATGACAATAATAATATTGTGTATATAAAAAATATTGCAACAGTGTAATTCTGCTATTACCTGTGTTTACTGCATGTAGGCCCTATTAAAAATAAATCTTTTTTTGGCAGATTACAGTAAGGGTTAATTATTTAAGGGTTGGTGAAATTATTATTTATTTTTTTTTGCAAGTTCTCGCACGTTCGTTTGTTGGTGATCACTTGCAGGTTATGCACTGTTTAATTACTCTTCTTGAGCATTCTTGTATAATTTAGATAATTGGAAGTATAAATCGAAAAAGAAATAGCACTTAAGCCGAGTAGTTCTTTTATAACCAAAGTAAAAAACTTTAACTGGTGTCATGGCCCTTAAAAGGCAGCTCAGTGGTGATAGGAAAACCATCGCTGTGATAAAAATATGTCCTTTTTAATTAGGTAAAATGCAACCCAATCTATATACTGAACTATGTTTAATGCTTGGCTAGTACCAATCTATATACTGAACTATGTTTCATGCTTGGCTAGTACCAATCTATGCACTGAACTATGTTTCATGCTTGGCTAGTACTAATCTATATACTGAACTATGTTTTATGCTTGTCTAGTACTAATCTATATACTTTACTATGTTTCATGCTTGGCTAGTACCAATCTATATACTGAACTATGTTTCATGCTTGGCTAGTACCAATATATGTTCTGAACTATGTTTCATGCTTGTCTAGTACCAATCTATATACTGAACTATGTTTCATGCTTGTCTAGTACCAATCTATATACTGAACTATGTTTCATGCTTGTCTAGTACTAATCTATATATTGAACTATTTTTCATGCTTGTCTAGTACTAATCTATATACTGAACTATTATTCATGCGTGTCTAGTATATATAGATATATAGTACTAATATATATATATATATATATATATATATATATATATATATATATATATACTGAACTATGTTTCATGCTTGGCTAGCACATTTTGTTGAGACGAAACACTCCTCTCTTGCTTATTTTATCTCTTACTGAGTATCGCTCATTTTAGATTGACTCAAGAAACCTGGAAATAATAAAACATTTACATTTATTGACTTGAGAAAAATTCCTCAACAGAAATTAACCTACACAAATAAAACACGTGGACAGTACAGGCATACTTTAAATGTTTTAATAGTGATTAAAATAACCCGTTTAATGTTTATATTTGTGTGTGACTGGAGTTTAGCGAATTGCGTCAGCGCTATAACTTAACATACAATGAGAAACAAGTTTTAAACTGTACATTTATCTGTACAATTTATGAATTATAATTTAAGTAAATGTAAGAGTTAATTTTATTTTATATATTCAACTGTTGCTGTAGTAAGTTTTTTGACATGTTACCAATCTGATTTTTAAGAACACTGCATCATTTTACAAGTGACATAAATTCGTACTAACTCTCAGTTTTGGCGATTCAATTAAAATATATACTCAAAAATGTAATTATAATGTATTGCCAAATTTAAGAGCTAATAACACACGTACATATAATATGATTTAGTAGAAATATAAATCCAGTTCAGTTGATTGTTAATATTGTAAAATTTAAATATCTTAATTTAAAACAAAACAATACTAATTCATTCCAATTTGTTGTATTTAATTGTTGTATTTAATTCATGAGTATTGCTTTTATAGTAAATAGTACCAGGTAACTGACACAAACTTTCTTCCTTTCCCTTGGTTATGTCAGATTAAAATATGAAGATATTGTTAAATTGAATTAAATTAAAGGATGCAAAAACACACTTAAATAGAAACGCATGTTCAATTAATTACATTTCTAAGGAATGTACAGTCGAAACACTTATTTTATTTAAAGTACCAGGAGACCGAGTTTCGCTCAGTTGAATTTTGCAAACTGAAGAGGTATCATACATATCTCTAAGAGGATCCTGAGGATCATTTGTTGTTGCTCTACCTTGTAGGTTATTAATAAGATTTCGTTTCGGAAGTCTTCCACGTTTACCATTAGCCTCTTTGTGGAACTCGGCCTGCGGCCTCACCGAGGCACTCGGCTACAGTCCCAATTGTGGATCTGGGTATGTCGCCTCGTGAGGAAGATTGACCTACGGCCTCGCCAGAATTCTTAAGTAGTATGACCCTGAATTTTAGGTTTTGGGGCAGTGGAGCTCATTAACATAGTATTTTCTAAAATCTGATGGAGTATTAGGAAGTAAGAGAAGAATGCATTTAATTTGATACCCCACTTGGGTGTATTAGTTAATTTTGGGTTTTTGTTAACCTTATTCTACAAAATGCAAAATAAATAACATTATACTGCTAAGTAACTATAGCAACACACACGAAAACGACGGTAGGTATCTCACGCATCTCCCATGATGTCACGTGTGCTAAATTGCAAAAATAAACACAAAAATACTGTTCTAATTCCCGTAATTACAATTCCAGCCTATAAGTGATATATAACTTGCTTACTATTTAGTGAATGATTCTATGCAATTGGTAAATTAAGTTACTAATATGTATTAGAATAAACAAAATCAACTGATTTCACCCATGTGACGTCACATTCTATTGCGCAGCCTCGTCGTGTTACACGGAGAGTCTAGGAGCCTCTGGGGGCAGAAATAAGAATTTTCCCAGGGTTGTTACTGGTTCCAATCAATTTCTCGTGGTCGAAAAGCCCTATTTAAATGTAAAAATAAAAAATCCTTGGAGCCAAAACAAATTTCTTCCGGACGTGGCTTGTTTTAGATATTAAGATAAAAGTATATGTAAAAACCTTCGACAACGTGAGTTGTGGCTACCTGCCTTCGGCCTGCAGTCCTAAGTTAGAGGGGTGGTAACTACAATATTTTTAGTTGTAATTTACATCTTTACTGAAAATGTAATAAAAATCGTTAGGTTAAAGCTTGAAGAAATTGCATTTTTAAATGTTTTAGCCCGTAAAAAATTTATAAACTCAAAACGTTAGGTACACATGGATTTTACTAAAATATTTAAAATTGTAATTCACGTATGTCCTGAAAATATAATCTAAATCGTTCGAGTCGTTTTTGAGAAAATTCTATTTTTGATTTCTGCCCATACAAATAAAAAAAAATAAATAAAATTTCATAAAAGTGAAAAAACGGCCTGGAGATTTCGGCTAAATACACCTTCCTACCAAATTTCATAAAAATCGATCCATCCGTTTGGTTTCCAGAGAAGTGCACACACACACACATACGGACAACACCAACAATGCTTTTAAAAATACACTTTTTCTTCTATTCAGGGGGCCATGAAATGGATTTTTAGACCAACTTGTATACAAACTTTTTTGGACAATGACAATACTTTCTCTATGCTAACGCATACAGGAGAAAGTAAAAAGTGATACGATTATAGATTCATAACTATGACATTAGAGAAAACTATAATCTTATGCATTTATAATTAAGTAATATGACAAAGAAATGTTTAAAATAATTGGGAGAATAGGCTAAAAGTATTACTGTTCTAACAAGGCGTGTTACAGCTGACATCGAGCTAGAAACCCTTCCATAGAGGTTGACTTAATTAGCTCTGAAATGTATTGTACTTAGAGGTAGGTAGTAACCGTTTCTATATATCCAAGGAAATTACATGACAAGGCAATGTTCGTTTCGTATTATCCTTGATTACATTATAAAATCAACGGTATTATCCAAAATGCATTGAATTGAAACGATCCCAGCCAAAAAAGAAGAATGTGTGAATGAACCTGTGGGAGACAATGTGGGGGCACTGAGTTCTTACATAATCGAGTGTCAGATGGGAGCAATAAATTTAGTGGGTTTATTTAATGGATAGATCTGGTTCATTTGGAACTCGTTAATACCATATTGGTTTGAGAAAAAAGCGAGAATGAATACAAAATCGTACTTTTATTTTAACGTTTTAATTTAGCGGCGACCTTGGTTAGCCTTTTTTCACGTGTGGTTGGTGGTCCAATTGGACGACTGGGGAGATGCCTAGGGCAAGGTTTCTGCCAGCCATTTAGTTATGTAAAAACGGCACTTACATAAGACCGAAAATTGTGGAAGGAAGGAAGTAATAGTGAAGAATATAATTCTGTATTTATCAAAGGTGAGAGAACCCAACACAGTTTCTTATACGGTATGTAACTTGGTTAGGACCCAGCTTGAGTCCATTGTTTAATGGAATATATTAGTACTTACAAATAGATCTCATGTAATAGGAATATGTGTGTCAGTAATTTGGTTAGTTAGCGAGGTCTCCTACTACAACTTGTTTAAACTGCATTATATTTACATGGGACCACAAAAACAGCTGCTGATCTGAGACATCAGCCCCATTTAGCTTTGAATGGGAAATATATTGTTTGACATTTGTAGCCATTAGATTGCTTAATATTTTATATATATACACAAGAACAACACTTATCAATCTTTTGTGGTGTTTTTAATATTCAATATCGATTTCTATCTCGAAAGACCATCTTCAGTTGTACAGAATGAAATAAGATTATGAAAATATTTAACTGTAGAATAATTAATTCAACAGCTGACGCTATACAAATTTAAATAAAACTTATCCATCTACATTTTTATTTAAATTTGTATAGTGTCAGCTGTTGAATTAATTATTCTACAGTTAAATATTTTTATAACCTTATTTCATTCTTTACAACTGAAGATGTTCTTTCGAAACAGAAATCTATATTGAATATTAAAAACACCACAAAAGATTGCTAAGTGTTGTTTTTTTATATATATGGGAAATATATCTTAGAATATAAATAAATCTTGAATGGGCATATAAAATAAAGTGCAAAAACCAAGTTGTATCATATAAGAGTGAAGCTGTGTGGATTCGATTTAAGTCTTAATTTTTATATTCTATTTTATATTCAGTCTTCTCTCGATACAAGGAAAACGAACGAAACTGATTACAATGTATCACATTTCCCTTTTCATCATCATTTAACACTTTTTTGCTATCAATACATAATTTTTGGGTCAGACATAACATTTCCACCACTTCCCCGACTGATAGCTTTGTTAGATTTTCCAAGTTAAGGCGTATGTTGTCCTTAAGTAAAATAAGGACGTCTATAGCACCTTTTTCGTTCTTTATGGTGTATTTATTTTTAGGTATATTGACACATTTTAAAGCATTTTACTTATCACAGAGTAAAATTATCTGCGAGCCATCACACTTATTTTACTAGATTGTAAAGTTACATTATTGGTAAACTTAAAATATCCTTTTAAAATATCAGTGGTAAACGTACCTGTAATACCCTCTTTATCAGAACAAGGACCCGGTTTACTGCCATCCCGAGGTGGAGTCTCAGTGTCCGTTATCACATGAGTCCTTAGTTACTTTCCGCCTGAAGACGTGCATGGTCGTAGCTCTAACACTTGCACATATTCGAGTCATGGTTTTCTCACGGAGTTTAACGATAATGGATGTACGAGGAAGGGTGACTTTCGCGTTTTGACGTGTACTATAGGGCTTGTCAAGCTAAGAAGAGGCAGCCGAGGGCCTAATGATCTGACCACCGTCCATCCTCCTGTCGTAAACGAATTAATCAAGGCTTCGTGCACATGCTAGAACTTTTAGTTCTCGACAATGCAATTAAGAATTATCCTTATCAATGGAATCCAATCGATTTTTTAATGTCTCAGTTTTTGTCCCAAATTAATCGGACAATATTAAGAGTTTCTGTAAACAACATGAAACAAATACTGTTGGGCATATCAAGGGCTCGAATAGTCGTATGTTATATATTCAATCTTTTAGTGAGGCTGGAAGGGTTCTAGTGTAGTTGTATTTTCTATGTGTATACTTAATGTTGATGTGAGATAAGGAGGGTTCGAATAACCCTCCTTGTCGGTATGTTCTATGTGTAAACCTATATTCAATATTGTAGTGATACTGGGAGGGTTCGAATAACCCTCCTTGTCGGTATGTTCTATGTGTAAACCTATATTCAATATTGTAGTGATACTGGGAGGGTTCGAATTACCCTCCTTGTCGGTATGTTCTATGTGTAAACCTATATTCAATATTGTAGTGATACTGGGAGGGTTCGAATAACCCTCCTTGTCGGTATGTTCTATGTGTAAACCTATATTCAATATTGTAGTGATACTGGGAGGGTTCGAATAACCCTTCTTGTCGGTATGTTCTATGTGTAAACCTATATTCAATATTGTAGTGATACTGGGAGGGTTCGAATAACCCTCCTTGTCGGTATGTTCTATGTGTAAACCTATATTCAATATTGTAGTGATACTGGGAGGGTTCGAATAACCCTCCTTGTCGGTATGTTCTATGTGTAAACCTATATTCAATATTGTAGTGATACCTATATTCAATATTGTAGTGATACTGGGAGGGTTCGAAAGAAGTCATGTTAAGTATGCGGATGTTCTAAGTCCATTTTCACCTGCTTCTTAATGTAAAAAAATGTTTCGTGACGAGCTCTTCTCCTTAAATACTTACAGAGGTTAGATCCGTAATGAGTGTTTGTAGTCAGGATAGTAATTTACTACCTTGTCCACTGTATCTAATGTACACACACACCTATATGAGCGCTGGTGGCCGGGATGCAAGCACGAAGATCTCACCCCTATTTCGTAACACACATAGTGGAGTATAACAGGACACCTAGATGAATACTGGTGGTCGGGCTGCAAACACGAAGATTACTTACCCCTATTTCGTAACAATAGTGGAGTATAACAGGACACCTATATGAGCGCTGGTGGCCGGGTTGCAAGCATGAAGATTACTCACTCCTATTTCGTAACACAATAGTGGAGTATAACAGGACACCTAGATGAGCGCTGGTGGCCGGGTTGCAAGCACGAATATTACTCACCTTTATTTCGTAACACACATAGTGGAATCTAACAGGATACCGAGATGAATGCTGGTGGCCGGGTTGCAAGCACGAAGATTACTCACCCCTATTTCGAAACACAATAGTGGAGTATAACAGGACACCTAGATGAGCGCTGGTGGCCGGGTTGCAAGCACGAATATTACTCACCTTTATTTCGTAACACACATAGTGGAATCTAACAGGATACCGAGATGAATGCTGGTGGCCGGGTTGCAAGCACGAAGATTACTCACCCCTATTTCGTAACACAATAGTGGAGTATAACAGGACACCTAGATGAATACTGGTGGCCGGGTTGCTAGCATGAAGATTACTCACCCCTATTTCGTAACACACATAGTGGAGTATAACAGGACACCTAGATGAATACTGGTGGCCGGGCTGCAAACACGAAGATTACTCACTCCTATTTCGAAACACAATAGTGGAGTATAACAGGACACCTAGATGAATACTGGTGGCCGGGCTGCAAACACGAAGATTACTCACTCCTATTTCGTAACACAATAGTGGAGTATAACAGGACACCTAGATGAGCGCTGGTGGCCGGGTTGCAAGCACGAAGATTACTCACCCCTATTTCGTAACACAATAGTGGAGTATAACAGGACACCTAGATGAATACTGGTGGCCGGGTTGCAAACACGAAGATTACTCACTCCTATTTCGTAACACAATAGTGGAGTATAACAGGACACCTAGATGAGCGCTGGTGGCCGGGTTGCAAGCACGAAGATTACTCACCTTTATTTCGTAACACACATAGTGGAATATAACAGGGTACCGAGATGAATGCTGGTGGCCGGGTTGCAAGCACGAAGATTACTCACCCCTATTTCGTAACACAATAGTGGAGTATAACAGGACACCTAGATGAATACTGGTGGCCGGGTTGCAAACACGAAGATTACTCACTCCTATTTCGTAACACAATAGTGGAGTATAACAGGACACCTAGATGAGCGCTGGTGGCCGGGTTGCAAGCACGAAGATTACTCACCTTTATTTCGTAACACACATAGTGGAATATAACAGGGTACCGAGATGAATGCTGGTGGCCGGGTTGCAAGCACGAAGATTACTCGCCCTATTTCGTAACCCAATAGTGGAGTATAACAGGACACATAGATGAATACTGGTGGCCGGGTTGCAAACACGAAGATTACTCACCCCTATTTCGTAACAAAATAGTCGAGTATAACAGAACACCTAGATGAATGCTTGTGGCCGGGTTGCTAGCTCGAACCCCTATTCGTACAACGCTCCCAGCTTGTATGACAGTATCCATTTCTACGCAGTCCGCGTATGTTTACTTTTTTTGGGCACATTTAATTTTTTTTTACAAATTTCCGATGTTTAGAGTCATCGTCACTGTTTTCCATAACCACTTTCGTAATCAATATTCTTATTCTTTCTTATATTCTTATATTCTTACATATAAGACGCCGACACAACGTTGTGCGTATTTTAAGGCGAATATGAATGGTTTTATGAGTGTAGGATGAGTGTGGATGAGTGTAGTCTAGTTACTAACTGAGTTCAACTGTTCCTCAGAAAGGGCAATTTATTAATAGCCCAACAGCCAGGGCAACTAAGGGACTTACAGCTTTACGTGGAATCCGAACCACGTAGTGCTGGTCTGATTTTCAGCTAATTGACAAGCCTGATACTCAGTTATCTCCCCCACACAACATCCGCACAATGATTACCACCCAACATGGACACCCCAGACTTCTCTAGTAGTGTCCACGCCGGTAGCAACCACCAAGCGGACGCTATGTCGGTATTAAGAGGACCGAGCATACAACCTATCGCCTACAATCTCCCAAACACTTTGTCCCCATGTAGCTGGGTTACAACACTGCGCCACCAGTGCCGACAATAGTGATACAAAGGTAGTGACTATCAACTATTCATTGTATAAATACTGAATAGTTATGTTTATAGTTGAAAATCAGAGTCCCAAATCTGCCGGAGCAATAATTTTAACATTTTTTCCATCGATACATCTTTTACAGTTCGGGTTGTTCCACAACTAACTGGCATTGTTGGTTGCTACGTGTCAATGTCCTTTTAATTAGGAACTGACATTTGAATAGAACCCATAGTTGATATACCGGTCCGCCACTATGACAAACGAAAATGATAATCGCTTAAGTGATAGTTGCTAAATAACGTAGTGCCAGGACAAGTCTCTCTTCTAGATCGATAGGGTTAGGCTGCACTTTACACCAATGCCTTTGAAGCTATGACTTTACCAAATATTTAATCAGTGTAGTCAGAATTCTCTATTTTCATTCTTAAATATGGTATGAAAAATATCTTTCATCGTTATCTCTGTTGATTCAACTCACCATACTTTTCTTTTACTGTTGTACTGGTTGCACATTAACGTGAACAATATAAACTATTTGGCAGCATGTTTGTCAAGAAAAAACAATTCGTTTATTCCTTCTACCTTGAATAGCATAAATCGAACTGAAAAAGCGTCAACCAACGCGTCCATGCCACCAGGCTGCCTGCTAGGTAACTTGCGAGTGTGCATCTAAACTCCAACCTATTGTTATGCATCTATCTTTACGTTGTTTTCTCTCGATCATATCTATACCGACGACATGAACCAGTGAATTTTTGTTTCTTTGATAGTTGTGAGAATCTAATGTAGACATATTCTTTACAAAAGTTCTTATCGCAACTGGTCCAAATACCACCCTCTCCAAGTAGTTAGCAAGGAAATCGTGGTGGAGAGGGTGCTTATAATTCTCACGATAAATGTTACTTGAATTTAAAAGTCTCAAGTTTTAAATGTTGTACAACTAGTAGACTATCTTAATGGAATAAACTCCTTTTTTCAGGAAGATTGGTTTTAAAAAGTTAAACAATATTGCAAACTACAATGCTAACTCAAATATACGAGTATAAATAATGAACACAAAAGTTAACGAAATAAAAAGTTTAAAATTATGTATAGTTACTGTGTATATTTAAATTTCACATACAAAATATGACGGAGACATAATTCACTTTTGTTCACATCACTTATTAATTTCCTGTGTCTCCATGAGTAAGGAAGTAAGGTAGTTGATGGTAATTGGCCACAGGAATTTTTAAATTTGTTCTCTACCTCGGGAGATTGCTAGGCTTCCGAGGAGATGTTGCTGCTGTAGGTGTGTCTGGCAGTTCTGCGACTGCGAGCTATGGCTGCCTCCCTCATGCGTCGTTCTTGCAACCGTTTGCTACGTCTTCGGGGTGCAGCCAGTCGTTGGATGCGTCCTTGTTCCGCCAGCTCTAGGAAGGGCGCACGATCTTCGGCGGCCATGTTCCTCCAGACGGACGCGGCTTGGCGGACCATGTCTTGGGGGGCCTGCTGAGGTCCGGTGTACGCTCGCCTCCATGCTTGCACGAAGTTCAAGTAACCGTTCCGCTTGGGTAGAGTCATCAGAGAAGAGGTCACTTGTATTTGCGGGCTACCCATCACGATAAATGTTAAATGCTGATTTATATAAGATACAATACTAGAAATAGTTCTATAAATAATGGATGTAGAAGCTGTTGAATTTATCTTCGAAGAAAATTTTCAAACAAGGAACACGACATTCATTTAGTAGAAACTTTTAAAATGTTTGATTTGATATTTTGCCGTATCTATGCAACGAAAGCCATGACAATGAAAACATTTACTACTTTGACGTAATGTTTGTTTACAATATGTTGGCCCACACTTGGGACTAAATCGTAATACAATTAACAATGCGTCGTTTCTCTTAACTGTTTTTTAACCAAACAAATTCCACGTTAGAAACTTCTAAATTTAAATTAATCGTTCATTATGTTTTGTGGTAATTTCTTTGTCATATATTAGCTGGTATGTACTTATCTTCTATATATTCCACTCAAATCGTAATTTAAGTACAAAAAATGTGAAATTCACTACTTATCAAAAATGATGTTGCGCTAAGCATATAATAAATTGTATGGTGTTGAATACCGTGATGTATACAATATTGTATGAGATATAAAAATTGTTTGTTATCTGGTAGACAATAATGGTTCATTGTTCCAGAATCGTCAACTGAGAAGAACAATTCAATTATCCAAATAAATGTTAAGTAAATTTTCTAGCTGCCATAAATTTTGGTTTTTGATGTTCAGTGACTTATTTGCCATTAACATATCGATAAAATAATTTGAAATGTTCGTAGGTTGTTTGATTACAAATTATTTTTTAATTAAAAAAAATGAGTTATTATAAGTAATGCATTTTATGAAGAAAACATTTTAAACTCTTCTTTCTTAAGATATGGTTATTTGATTACCTTTTTTAGGCCGCGCAGTTAATAAAACAACTCGTTAATAAAACATTTGAATGATTGATCGAAGAAAGCAAGCTATGTGGATTATTAACATTTTTAGAATATAGTGGGAAAAAGGTACTAACTAACCTAGTGTGAAATACAACTTAAATTCTTAAAGTGTAACCAATAATTGTTCTAAAAATTAGATCTGTACAAATGTTGTGTATTGTGCGTTTACAATTATCTTTGGCTGAAAGCGTAGAATAATAACGTATAAAAACTTCATTGCTAGAGTTTAATATAAATGAGGGAGCAACGTACTTTAACGTAACGTAAGTAGCAATTTATTTCAAAATTTTATAGCAACTGTCGCTAAGAGTAGCAAAGAGCCTGCCTCGCTTCCACGCACACGTCTTCTCCTCCCTCCGTCACTGCCCCGTCTGCCCCAACCCGCAAATTGTACAAAATTCCGTGGAGTGCTCAGCTGTGCGCTTGGAAAAATAATCGTTGAAACTTTTCAAATTGAAGGGGTTTTCTTATTTCTTTTATTTATAATTACAGTAACAAAATAATTGCATACTAATCGTAGAGTATAATGTTCCATTATAACCTTGGATAACAGTGGTAAATATCTGCACTTGTAATGTTGTGCCTAGTAATACGATTGCCGCGTGGCGCGGAAGACGGTGTGACTTGTTGATATTAAGTTCACCAGCTGATGACACTAGGTACGTACGTTCCGAAACTACAGTTTTACTTGTAACTTTTTAGTGTAACTGTGATTTCAAGGTCAGTCTGGTATTGTGGGAATTTATGTAATGTGTAAGTTATGTAAAAAAAAGAGAAATAAAGATATTATTATTATATTATTATTACTTCAATCACTATATTTTATGTTACTTCAAAAAGATGTAAAAAAATAAATGAGAATCAGGCTTCCCAGTTCTAAGGAACGATTCCTCAACTATAACCATCTGCGCTTAGAAGATTGTGATGTAGCAATTGGCTGACAAGTGTTTTACTACTGACCAGCAGCCATCATCACGGTGACGTCAGCGTCATCAGACACCTGCGGCACCTGCACCCATGCTCCCACGCCCACGCACGTGGAGTTGCGCGTGCCATCACAGACTCGATCACTCCATAACTCTTGTTTGCTGAAGGTTATTATTGTATATTCATTTCGAAATGTGCCATTCTTTTATAAAATGCAATAGTTTTACCCAACGTCCTGCTTTAATACAGATAAACGACATGATTGCAGTTCTTTTGAGCCATCTGATAAATCTATCTTTTGAGTGTGGCCAGTTTCCATCGGCACAATACTTAAAAGGGAAGTAAAACGAACTGTAACAATTACACGCCAATTTTCCTATCTCTATGCTTTGAAAGTTGTTTGAAAGAATCTTCTAGTCAAAGTCATTGCATTTCATTGATAAATTTAAACTACTATCCATTCATCAATTCGGTTTCACCGAAAGCAAATCGACCACTGTTACAATCCACGCACTTCTGCCTTTTGTAGTCCAAACGGTCCAAACTCTTGATTCCGCTGGCGCCACAATTGGAATATTTGCGACTTGACAAAAGCGTTCGACACGATTAATCACTCTTACATAATCTTCGTTCACTGGGTTTAGTAGGCGTCTCCCATTCTTAGGTCGCCGGTTACCTTTGCAATAGAGAAAATGTTGTTCAGATTCCTTATAAAGTGAGCAAGTCTGAAAAAATGGACTACATCATCGCCAGCATCAGTTTCACTGACCGTCCCACAGTTTTCAGTGATCTGTTTATTTGTGGATGGCACTTACCAGTATACAAATTTGCCTCGCAGCCGTGCAGAACTCGTAATTTCTTAAGTATCCATATTAAGTGTTTATTATCATTGCATACATTAGTGATTGTGTGCGTTAACAATTAAAATATAGAAGAATAATTTACTAAAAACCTATATTTAAATAGTCGATTCTACAATGTTATGATTTTAAATCATTACAAGATTTATTACACGTGTTTTCATCATCAATATTTAGGCATCGTATAATTTCGTAAGATATTTATTGGGAACTTGCCTTAAAATATAAACTAAAGCATTGATAATACTTTATAACTAATAAGAGGAAATACTTTATTGGAGTGGAAAGTTGGAGGCACACGAGAAGCACGATCTTGGATGTAGTCGCTTACAGATCAACCAGTGGGGCACGACAATGTTACAGATCAATTAGCAAGGTCGCGGGAGTCCTCTTGGATGGAACATGTAAGTGTAAAGTTGGAAACTTACGAGAATCTCGACCTTTGCACCTAGTCAGCTGACAGATCAACCATTGGGGCATGACACTGTCACAGACACATTGGCAATATCGCGGGAGTCCTCTTGGATGGAACATTTAAGTGGAAAGTTAGAGGAATGACCTTGGCATCTAGCCAGCTTACAGATCAACCAGTGGGACACGACACTGTCACAGATCAATTACCAAGGTCGCAGGAGTCGTCTTGGATGGAAAATTGAAGGGGAAAGGTGGAAGCACACGAGAATCTCGACCTTGGCACCTAGTCAGCTTACAGATCAACCACTGGAGCACGGCACAGACACTTCGGCAAGGTCGCGGGAATCCTCTTGGATGGAACATTTAAGAGGAAATTTAGAGGAAAACAAGGGTCTCGACCTTGGCATCTAGTCAGCTCACAGATCAACCACTGGAGCACGGCACAGACACTTCGGCAAGGTCGCGGCAGTCTTCTTGGATGGAATATTTAAGTGGAAATTGGAGGTACACGAGATGCACGACCTTGGCATCTTGTCAGATTACAGGTCAACCAGTGGTGCACGACACTGTCACAGACACATTGGCAAGGTCGCAGGAGTCGTCTTGGATGCAACGTTTGAGTTGAATTTTAGAGGCACGGTAGAGGCTTGACCTTGGCATCTAATCTAATCAGCTCAAAGATCAACCAGTGGGGAACGTCACTGTCATTGATACAGTGGTAAGGTCGTGAGAGTTCCCTTGGTTGAAACATTTACACAAAATGAACATAAATACTTAATAAAGGCAAAAGGATTCGTTATTAATCCTCTCCTTTGCCTTGTTGCTACGTCTCCTTCCTATCAGGGCTTGTTTGTATCTCTCTTTTATCTTTACTTCTCATTTTCAGTCTCTTGATTATTCTTTGGAAAATGTAAATTAAATTGTTGGTTAAACAATTAATAATATCCTGTTGTTTTATCGCCATAAATACTATATTTATTTACGAATTGTCGCATTTTTGTCATCCAGGTACGTCTCTTTGGTGAAATTGTTGTGTATCACAACATTTACTTTGGCTATGATTAGATAGAATTAGATTGTTTTTATCATTATACGCGTGAGATGAAGTTGTGTGTGCAAACTTGAATGTACAATTTATACAACTAAATTTCTGGGTTGTAAATGGTAAATAATAAACAATGCGATGAAAGTATAAAACGGTTATCGGTTAGTGACAATACTTGCCACCTACTACCGTCCAAATAACAATTATCTTCAATTCCTAATTCTGGTTGTCTGTTATTGTAAGCATTTCAGGTTGAACAAGTTGTGTATCCCGTTACACCTCGTTTCGCTTTTAAAAATCGGCAAAAATGTATCTCAAGATCCGATTGCCAGTTTCGTTAATTTTTTTAAACATTTTTAATTTATTTATTTCCTACTTAAATTTTTTTGATAACTAGATCATTTCGCAAGTTTACTTAAAGTGTTGAATATTACTTTGTAAATATTACTCGTTTGACGAATTTTTTACGTAATAAATAAACATATCTATGTTAAACTAACACTCTCTTAGGTGTTCTTCTCTTAGTTACTACATCAGTATTAATGGTCTCCATTGCCCCAAAACCAAAATTTATGGTCATACTGGTAATTAATCTTGGTGAGGCCGTAGGCCGATCTTCCTCACCAGGCCACATGCCGAGATCCACAAATGGAACTGTAGCAGAGTTTTTTCACTCATAAACAAGATGGGGTGTCCCAAGTACTATTATACAGACCGGGCCATGGTTCTAGGCGTTTAGGAGAGGTAGTGCAAGTGAGATAGTGATTATCCTCCACCATACTTCTCCTACATCTATTGTGTTCTGTCTGTTCAAAATCTTATTTAGGTTGGCTGCTATGTTTATATAGTTTGCTGGGTGGTGCTTGTGTGGGTATGTCAACATAGTTTACATAGTTATAAAGATAAAACGATTGAATAAAGATTGAGATAGAAATAAGAATAATTAAAACAATTAATTGTGCTTATTCTATAATATTGTGATTTTATACAATAACTCATTTGGTTATGTGCCACTAGAAAAATGTAAACAATCATTAAATGACGAAAACATATTTTTTGAGAAAACAAAAAAACAGATGATTTTATTCCATATGAGAACACGGTATTTAGAAAATACGGTAGGTATCACAACGACTGTGACGTCACATGGGCGAATTCAGATTTTGATTATTTTATTAAATACTGGTAACTAAATCAACCAATCACGTGGAAGTATTTTCTAGGTACCATGTCCGAGATTTTTATTTTTTAACATTAATGTACAATTAATTGTCGTTGGAGAGGGAAATCCATTGATGCGCATGCTCGAATCACCCGCCTAGAACTATGGACTGGTCAATACTATCACTCATGCAAGTGCAGTACAATATTAGCATAAGTTTACTTGTACGATATAGAAAAACAACAATGAAAATAATTAACAAAATAAGAATAGATAACAATACACTGGCAGAGTACTGCCACAATTAGAAATACAATACACTAGAGTGATAAATACTAAGACCAACAATAATGCAATAAAGATAATAATCATAATAAATAAATAACGCAAAGGAACTGCATAGCTAAACTCATTAAACATTTTAGCCTAAAGTAAAAAATATCTTTTTCAGTTTTAACTTATTACTAGGAAAGAAATTGTGGGGATCACACTGTGAAGTTCATAGTTTGTAGAGTGATTTGGTGTACTGAACATATCCCGAGAACGATATTGGGTTGTGTATTAAATGCAGTGTTTATAATTACTTTATTAATATTTCACTTAACGTAATTTGTTGTATTAGTAAACACCTTCTTCAAACACTTCCGTGGATGTTGTACTAGTAAACACCTTCTTCCAACACGTCCGTGGGTGTTGTTTTAGTAAACACCTTCTTCAAACACTTCCGTGGATGTTGTATTAGTAAACACCTTCTTCCAACACGTCCGTGGGTGTTGTTTTAGTAAACACCTTCTTCCAACACTTCCGTGGATGTTGTATTAGTAAATACCTTCTTCCAACACCTCCGTGGATGTTGTATTAGTAAATACCTTCTTCCAACACCTCCGTGGATGTTGTATTAGTAAACACATTCTTCCAACACTTCCGTGGATATTGTATTAGTAAACACCTTCTTCCAACACCTCCGTGGATGTTGTACTAGTAAACACCTTCTTCCAACACCTCCGTGGATGTTGTACTAGTAAACACCTTCTTCCAACACGTCCGTGGGTGTTGTTTTAGTAAACACCTTCTTCCAACACTTCCGTGGATGTTGTATTAGTAAATACCTTCTTCCAACACCTCCGTGGATGTTGTATTAGTAAACACCTTCTTCCAACACTTCCGTGGATGTTGTATTAGTAAGTACCTTCTTCCAACACCTCCGTGGATGTTGTATTAGTAAAATACCTTCTTCCAACACATCCGTGGATGTTGTATTAGTAAACATTTTCTTCCAACACCTCCGTGGATGTTGTATTAGTAAACATCTTCTTCCAACACCTCCGTGGATGTTGTATTAGTAAACACCTTCTTCCAACACTTCCGTGGATGTTGTATTAGTAAACACCTTCTTCCAACACTTCCGTGGATGTTGTATTAGTAAACACCTTCTTCCAACACTTCCGTGGATGTTGTATTAGTAAACACCTTCTTCCAACACCTCCGTGGATGTGGATGTTGTATTAGTAAACACCTTCTTCCAACACCTCCGTGGATGTTGTATTCTTCCAACACTTCCGTGGATGTTGTATTAGTAAACACCTTCTTCCAACACTTCCGTGGATGTGGATGTTGTATTAGTAAACACCTTCTTCCAACACTTCCGTGGATGTTGTATTAGTAAACATCTTCTTCCAACACCTCCGTGGATGTTGTATTAGTAAGTACCTTCTTCCAACACTTCCGTGGATGTTGTATTAGTAAACACCTTCTTCCAACACTTCCGTGGATGTTGTATTAGTAAATACCTTCTTCCAACACTTCCGTGGATGTTGTATTAGTAAGTACCTTCTTCCAACACCTCCGTGGATGTGGATGTTGTATTAGTAAACACCTTCTTCCAACACTTCCGTGGATGTTGTATTAGTAAACACCTTCTTCCAACACCTCCGTGGATGTGGATGTTGTATTAGTAAACACCTTCTTCCAACACTTCCGTGGATGTTGTATTAGTAAACACCTTCTTCCAACACCTCCGTGGATGTGGATGTTGTATTAGTAAACACCTTCTTCCAACACTTCCGTGATGTGGATGTTGTATTAGTAAACACCTTCTTCCAACACCTCCGTGGATGTTGTATTAGTAAATACCTTCTTCCAACACCTCCGTGGATGTTGTATTAGTAAACACCTTCTTCCAACACTTCCGTGGATGTTGTATTAGTAAACACCTTCTTCCAACACCTCCGTGGATGTTGTATTAGTAAACACCTTCTTCCAACACTTCCGTGGATGTTGTATTAGTAAACACCTTCTTCCAACACCTCCGTGGATGTTGTATTAGTAAAAACCTTCTTCCAACCCTTCCGTGGATGTTGTATTAGTAATCACCTTCTTCCAACACTTCCGTGGATGTTGTATTAGTAAACACCTTCTTCCAACACTTCCGTGGATGTTGTATTAGTAAACACCTTCTTCCAACACCTCCGTGGGCGTTGTATTAGTAAACACCTTCTTCAAACACTTCCGTGGATGTTGTATTTTGTTTTGCTCTTGTAAAAATAATTTGTTCCTAATTAAATTTTGAATGGTGAAAATATGGTCGTTTAATACAAAGAGATTCCACACCTCTGCCATACTTTGTTTAGTAACAAAAGGCTCGTGCAGTCCAGAACAACAACAGTGATGGTAGACGTTGACCGATAGCCCACGACCTTGTAGTGTTCCGCCCACGGTGGTCAGCGTCCCGGACCTGGGTTTGCCCCTAGAGCACCAAATACCGAGCCATTCACCCGTCACTTCCTTGATGGACTGCATTGCCCGATCGTTAGCCTGGTGTCCGGAGTGAATGAATGAGCTTGGAATGTGTTTATTTTGGTTGTTCAACAGTCGCCTTGTTATATCTTTGTAGTTAGCGAATGTATTTAGGAAGTTGATCTCAGTTTCGTTTTCCATTTCATACTCAGATTTTTATTTCTGAATAATAGTAGTACAGTTATCTTATTAACTAAAACAAGCAACGTCAGGACAAATATTTTTTTTTGGCTCCAAGCATTTTTAATTTTGGGGGGTATTTTCAACCACGAGAAATCGATTGGTGCCGGTCTCAATCCTGGAAAAATTCTGATTTCGCCTCAGAGCCTCTTAGACGTCCAGTGTTATTGACTTCTAGCAGAAAAAAACGATATGGAACTGTTATCGACTTCTAGCAGAAAGTGTGGTATCAAACTATAGATATTTATCCCATAAATCACATTTTACCAGTACATTTTGGAAGAGGCAACATTAAGGCCGCCCACCCTTCCCCAAATTAAAAAATATGCTAAAAACCCTAAAATTGGGAAATGTTAACCTAATACACCCCACCCAAGTATAAAGTTAAAGTTATTCTTATCTTAATTACTAATATACCATCATTTTTTAGAAAACAAACTAAGTTTATGTGCTCCACTGCCCCAAAATTCATTGCCATACTGTATAAGAATCCTGGCGAGGCTGTAGACCGATCTTCCTCATGAAGCAATTTGCCGAGATCCACAAATGGGAAATGTAGCTGAGTGCTTTTGTGAGGCCGCAGGCCGAGTTCCACAAAGAGGCTAAACGTGGAAGACATACGAAACGAAATTTTGTCAAGACCTACGAGGCATAGCAAGAACAAACGATCTTCCTGGAGATACGGATGCTACCTCTTCAGTTTGTAAAATTCAGCGGAGCGAAGCTCGGTCTCCCGGTACTAATACTCTAAGTGTATGAATTTCCAATCAACCACTTTGACACTATCATTCTCATAAGAATTTTATGAAATTCCTATGTAATTTAAATATTTTAACTTTTTACTCGGCAAACGCGCCTATTTTTATTTTGGCCACTTATATTTTGGTTAGGCCGAATCATATTGATTTCACAGTTATGATTTTCTCGTCCAATGCTAAATTTTAAATCTCCAATTGTCAGCTGGTTTTAGTCCAGTTATGGAGCGCTAATGTAGTCGTCGTTAATGTAATGGAGTAAACCACGTGTAGTGCCAGACTTCACTAACTAATCTAATTACGGGCACAAGTTCTGTTACACGTGTTATCTATTGTAAATAATATATAATCAGCGGTTTGTGCCAGATTATATACGACACTAGCCAACCGACAGTCCTTGCTTCTCTACAGGGTGTTTCTCTTTGCTTGCTTACCCTTCCCTCCGTGGCTCTCTCTAAACCATAACATCAATATAAAATAAATCATAAGTTTTATTATTTTAGTCATGTGAAGCATATTTAATTTTAATACTTATAATCAATACAAAAGCTCAGACTGCTGCCGTTCTCCTAGATGATAACATTTTACAGTCTGAAAGCACAGAATAAAAAGAGACTATTTCTTTGTCTGTGATCAAAGCCGCTATAAGACTTCTTGATGGGGTGTTAAAGTAGTGCAATTATGTCATTGTTAGTAAAAATTACCTTAAACATTTCACAATTAACACAAATTTCGCCAAGCTTTTCATGTTTATGTTTTTTTACATCAGCTGTTTTAAATAAATTACCAAATTAATATCAACTAGGGGACACTCCTGCACGCTTCGCCTGCCGACTCTTGACTACAAATAATATAAGGTTAACTGTATAACCTAAATTCACAATATTATTATTTTTTTTTTTCTTACGGTTTCTCACACTACTTGCGTTGCTACCTATTTATTAGTATAAACAACAAATATTACTTAGCCTCTTTCAAAGGAGTTCATTTAATTTGTTTTTAACAGCTGAAGATTTATTAAATAATAAAATAACGGCGTTATATTACCATTGACACCTTCAAGTCCAGTAGAGCAGAATAGAACGTGCAATAGAATGTGAATAAGACCATGCTTACAACCTTCCCTGGTTTAACATTATGAAAGATCTAACTTCCTCCATATTACAAACACCATTGTTTACATTCGAATAGCTGTAAGAACTTATTGGAAATCATTATGTACATTTGAACAGCTGTTACTTTTCGGTTCATTTAAATGTTACTATAATGAGCGGAAAACGTACTTTGAAGGCTTCCTATACCCTTCAGGGTGAAAATATTAAAGAATTAAGACTTAATTGTACAACTACAATCAGAGGCAAATTTTTTTGCCACCTCAACCGTTTAAATTGGTCAAGAAATAAGGAAAGATTTGTGTTGACATAAAACGTCTTCACGTATTATATAAGGATGTTACTTTTATGGAGGAAAAGAAACGTAGAGGGTCTCTTTCCACCCCTTTGGAATGAAATTTCGAGAATCCTTTCTTTGTGGGTCTCTGTCATACAAAAGCTAACTTGTCTCCAAATGTCATCAACGTCTGTTAGTGTTTCCAGTTATTTCGTGATGAGTGAGTACATTGTTCTTGGATTTTATTTATTATGAAGATTAGATATTATATTTAGTAATAAACATGTTTCATGTAGTCATCAACGTCTGTTCAATGGTTCCAGGTATTTCGTGATGAGTGAGTACATTGTTCTTGGATTTTATTTATTATGAAGATTAGATATTATATTTAGTAATAAAAATGTTTCGTGTAGTCATCAACGTCTGTTCAGTGGTTCCAGGTATTTCGTGATGAGTGAATACATTGTTCTTGGATTTTATTTATTATGAAGATTAGATATTATATTTAGTAATAAACATGTTTCGTGTAGTCATCAACGTCTGTTCAGTGGTTCCAGGTATTTCGTGATGAGTGAGTACATTGTTCTTGGATTTTATTTATTATGAAGATTAGATATTATATTTAGTAATAAAAATGTTTCGTGTAGTCATCAACGTCTGTTCAGTGGTTCCAGGTATTTCGTGATGAGTGAGTACATTGTTCTTGGTTTTATTTATTATGAAGATTAGATATTATATTTAGTAATAAACATGTTTCGTGCAGTTATCAACTTTACAAATCAAATCCTTTATTAACACATAATATTTGTTACAATTATTACTCTTTTTACTATCGATATAATCGTTTCAGTATATATTTAATGCCTGTTATTTGATATTAAGGCAATTTATATTAACACCTAAAAAAATTTTAGGGCGTGGTAATTGTTATTGAGTTGTTATGGTCTTGTCAATTGGCATTTAATTAAGGCTTAAGAAAAACTATCAATACTACCATTGAATAAATTTCTCCATATGATGTGCAGACACTATGTTAAACATTCAGCCTGACGCACAGCTGGAAAACGTAAGTTCGATAAGCGGCCGCTAGTGTCGACTATATCCTGTTTTTGTCACATCGTCTACAGATTACCTCTGTCGCGCTCGGTCTTTAGTCAGAGCAGAGCACTCTCCTGGCAACTTCAATTCCTGCCTAAAGAAAACATCTGATTATGACGTAAGGTCTGTTCTCCCCTATAGAGATATGTAATTGTTGGCATTACTCGTATATCTCTTCACGTTACGTGTCCATTGTTCATTAAGGAAACATCCCGTCGCAATAGATTAGTCGTTTTGTCACCTGGCAACCATGGTCGTTTTACTTGTTTGATAAGATAGGCTTACGTCTAGTGCCAAGAACACGTGTTTACACGCGTGGTCCTAATCATTATTATCAGAAAGATGATTCTAACAATGCGAGAATGGCTCTTGCGTGTACAGTTACGTACATTTGGCAAAAACAGTCTGTCCATGGAGACCATCTTCATCAAATAGAAATGTGATCCTTTTGCTTACTCAAATCTACCTCTGGAAATACCAACTTGGCGATGTGTCCGTATCATGTAAATTTGGCCCTATCGATCATGGATACCTATCGCATTGTGAAAATATCGAGTGTGTTGTGAATGCTAAGCTAATGCAAGCCCTCAATTTTGCGGTTCTTCCGTTTTGCTGGCCCCATCAATATTTAGTCCGTTTATCAAACAATCCTGTCCACCCTGATGTATTTTCTACTTCGATCCATCTCGTTGCCAACCAGTTCTTCTAGTCAGGGGATGGTTCCGTCGTGTTATTGTGGTCTCCTTTGTGGTTGTCCTAATATTCCTCTTGATCGCGCGCTATTCTGATGGAGATGCTCCAATTGCCCGGCCAATCAGGTGACTCCTCACGTTCCCGCGCCGTCACGGCCACCGACGTCGATGTCGATCATCACGTGCCCGGTAATGTGCGCATCCACGTGACTTTGTTTACTGAGTCATCTTCATCATCGACCGCCAATTTGCATTTCCATTCTTATCATCGTGGAAGGAATTCTAATTCAATAGACGATGTTAATCTCAAGTGCACGTATCACTGTCACTCACAACAACGGAGTTCCCGAATAAATTTTCGTTGTATACGCAATAAGCTCTCAACTTACTGAGTGGTGTCGTCTACACGTTACTCTAAATATGATTTGGCATCTCTGTATTTGAATGCGTTCAGGACCTTGCATTATGTTCAATGGAATAAAGGCACTCGTATTAAAATGTCGGCGTCCTTAAATACCAGTTTAACGCAGCATATATTTGGCGATTTAATGCTAGCTCTTGAGAACTTTATGAGAATTTTAAATGCAAAGGAAACTCATTATAGAAGTTAATCATTAATTGTTGTTAAAATAATGTCTTTTTATGTAGATTTCTTACATTTATTTTACATGGTAGAATTTGTAATTTATAATTTATTTGTTGTATAAATGGTAGCCACAGTAGTCTGATTTCTAATAATGACATATTAATGCTGCAACCTCCTTGTGGCCTGGTTTCCATTCCGTCGAGTACTTAAATTCTGAGATTAGTTGATTTTTTTTCTCCAGGCCTTCATATGGGTTCTGTAAATATAAGTGAATAAAATATGATTCTCATTACAAAAATTAAAACATTTTCTAGATATGTTTCGATTAATTATCTGAAATAATTTTCGGTCCATTAAACAAAAATTGTTATGACTGTTTAACTCCTTATTATAATTACGATTTTTTTTTTTTAATGTAATATGATCACAAAAATGGCATACCGTTATGAAATGTAAATTAAGGGCACATGAAAACTTCGTATAAAAGATATCGTTCTAAAATAAACTGTATTAATGTGTGACGTTTCCTTCCATATTTTATCAGCAGATTGGAATTATTAAAACCAGGCGCTGTGTAGGCAATTGATATACACGTGGGGAGGAGGCCTGTAGCCAGATTGCCTATCCAGCGCCGTCACATCTTTAAGGGGAGACGTGACTAAAAGAAAATGTTGATTTTGTTCTATCACGGTGGATTCGGATAACGTTGATGAATTCGCTCATGCACGTTTTTTGTGTTTTTAAGAGTATTTCAATTTGTTATCCTTTTTAATGATATGCTAGGGGACACCCCTGCATGCTTCGCGTGTCAATCTCTTCGGACTTAGCATGTAACGTTTGACTGCATATATTAGTAATTAAACTGTATTAAGTAAAATCACATTATTTAAATGCATTTACAGTAGCTCACTCATTGAACTTGATTTGCACTAGATTTATAGTATAATAATTATAAACAACCACTGTTGTTACTAAGCCTATTTAAAATATTTTCATTTTATTTAACAACTGATGATAGCATACACACAGACAGACATGTATTCGCTCTTTTATAATTAACTTGATATTTTACTGTGCTGCTCTCTATGTTTAACCTAACAACTTATTTGGACCATTTAACATTTGTTTATGTTGCTAGTTGGTGAATTAAAATTAATCTTCATAAGAATAACATTGCAACTTTGACGCCGTGTAAGACAAAAACCTATGGGGATTTCAAAAATCTAGCTCCGTTACGACTAAGAAAACAAAATTATCTTTAGAATAAAAACATTCAAAATCGGTCAAGTAATAAGTTAAGAAAGTGAGTGAACTAAATGACCCGATTGTTTTAATATTGAGGATTAATTGGGTTCCATAACATTAAAGCCATTGGAAACCATGCTGTTTACCAAACAGCATGGTCTCCAAAACAGAATCTGATAAACTTTACAATGAACAGCAATAGTCATGAATGTGGAGGAATATTGCATGTGCTTCGTTGTGAGGATAGTGCTGAACGGGTTCAGGCAATCCACCTCATGGTCGTGTCATTCTGGTCAGTTCGACACAATTTGGGGAAATGAATAAACTATATCAAATTATAGGATAAATTATTGATAAGAATAATTTAAACATAAATAACAATACTTTATGTTCTTTTGATCAACATGATATCCTATTGGTGCTTGGCAGACCTACCGCAAAAAAAATGAGATCTTCGCGAACTAAAGAACGATTGTATTAAACAGTTTTAAGTAGAGATACATGTCTTCTCAAAGTCTCTACATTATAGCACCCATTATTTCATTTGGCGCAATCCGTTCATATTTAATACTTTTTCTGTGTAACATTATTGGTATTTTTGGAAAATTCATCTAACGTGTTTGAGCTGTCTAAATGTATGAAGTAATTTAATAGCTTCTTTATTCTACTGTCTGGAAAATGTTTCAAGGATCATATAGTTAAATGTTTGTGGAACAGATTTCAAAAAGAAATAATCAGTTATTATTTGGGAACTACTTAGAATGCCTACAGATTAACATGTGATAAACATGTTTTTTTAACAAATTGACAATGATAATGCAGAGTTCAATTAAAAAAAGTCTGTATCGTGACAAAAAACTATTTTTCAAACTTGATATAGTCTTCTTTCTACACAACAATGATGAGAAATAAAGGATAATCCTCTTTTTCTAACTCGTATTTCCTCTGATACAAAGGCCTCTTTTCACAGTTGAAACGTGATACGGGATTCCTTTACAGCCAGTTCTAAGAGATTTAGTCGCTGCATTCCTTCCTAATACGGCGTGATATTGGCAATTCCCTGACGAAGGCAGTTGGTCTGTCAGTCGAATGTCTGCCCTTGGCACTTTGACTCAGAGGTTGTCTTAGGGTTTCGTCGTACTAACTGACCTTAACGACGATTGCCTTATTTGCCGAACTATCAACACGAGTATGTGTAACCACAGAGAAGGAAGAATCGTCTAATAGTGCGCTGAACGGGTATCGAGCAGTCAGTACTAAAGTTCGCCTTGCGAATGGCAGGGCCAGCACCGTTGTCAGCCCTTCCCTTATGTCCTAAAAATTCTCAAAGAGAAACATAGTAATTAATTATTTCTACAGCTTTATAAAAATGTACTTTAGTTTTAATATATTTTTAACTGCCACTGAAGCATTCATGGCGGCCATAAGGAAGCGATTTCTGCTTTTTTTTAAAGTTTATTTACTATTTAAGGTTGCAATGATTGGCCGCAGTTCTACAGTTGTTATACTATCTAGTCTGAACGGCGAAATTATTTTAATTTAGCGGTTGATCGGAAACAGGTATCAATGGATCGTCAGCTGGTACAAAGGTCGTTTTGTCTGCAGGAACCTGAATATGCGAGACAATCCTGATTCTCGCTCTCTCCAGTTTTAGACGCTGTTTGGTGCGTCATAACCTATCAAAATCATCGTAACTGACTGCTCCTCGTGGTGCTGTGGGAGTCACGCCTAATGTAACATTTACGATTGATCGAATCTTCAGCCGTTCAACTTCAGTGAACGTCTGCGGCAATTATTTAATTAATCAATATTTCCAATTTACATCTACCCAGTACGATCCAAGGCTAACATAATTCTGGCAAAATTAGGCAGGAGATTCCAGACGACTCGGTTTAACGAAATAAAAATTATCTCAATGACTGATCGTTTCGGAAGGCTTCAAAACGTACAATCATATATGGAGAAACAAACTATCAAGAACACACATAGGCAATAGCACTGGGATTGAATGTGTTGGCAAAACAACCACACAAAAGATGTTAACCGTGTAGGTGAATCCATCGTCTTGCAGTCACGACTGTCGGACAATGGACAAGTACCTTGACCGGGGATGGAGTTTCCCACCTGAACTGGACTGCCCGCCTGAATTTTCATGATCAACAGTGACGTTAAGTTTCTATCTGTAGTATTAAATTAAATGCACTAACCTCTTCTGCATGATGAATTATGTTAATTTTGTGAGTATTGCTTTGTTAATTATGTTAATTAGTATTGCTTGACGAATTTTTTGCAAACTATTCAACAGGTTCATAATACATTATCACCTAAATTTTTTTAGTCTTTGAGGCTCCTTTTTGAGTCAATACTTTAGAGAAAGTTCGTTCATTCCCACAAAACAAGCAGAACTCATTAATGTATTTTTCGTAAATTTAGTTGATCATTCCAACACTTGGTATGGCCCGCTATTACAGCCGCTCTCTTGCTGAAATCTACAGGATGGAAACGCTTTCACAGCCTTTGTATGACTTCACTTGTAAAAGTTGATATGACTTCACATGGTCATAGTTACAAAGAAAGTTACTTTTTGACGCCATTAGCGATATTTCATCTTTTCTGGGAGGCGGCCCACGAGAATTTGAACAAAAATCTTCAATGTAATCCTAGGTCGATTTTGGTATCAAATGAAAGGTATATTCAAGAAAAATTAATTCCCGCAAACCGGACTTCAAAAGGGCTTTGGAAAGAATAGAGTAACGGTCATTTGAAGTTAAAAGTAACTAATTTTAACAATGTTATTTTTCCACTATTTAACGATTTGAAGTAAATTATTCTGATCAAAGATAATACTGTATGGAACACAATTAATACAAAAAATCAATTATCAAACTATGTATGGAAAAAATAACATTGTTGTAAAAGCGTTTCCATACTTTTTTTCACCCTATATTACTGTTCATCAGACTGCAAATAGAACACTATCCGTCAATTATTTTTACAGGCAAGTGAACGTCACACAACACAATTATATTACAATATAAGTACAAACAAGAACAAAATATTATAGTGATCGATTTTTTAGGCGAAGCACCTTAACTATTCTCAGACAAGGACATACAAAGGATTCATTCATATACATATTATCTTTATAGTCAATCTATATTTTCACGAAACATTTACATAAACCAGCAAAGCTGGAGAAACAGGTGAAATAGTCATAAATTTATAAGTAAAACTCTCATCTATAAAAAAAGAAAATGGGTTTAAAAAGGCATTTTAGTAATAAACCTTGTAAGAGAAAGAAGGGGCTTTGGCAAGATGCTGCGAGATTCGTGCAGAATGATTGATCTCTTTGGAATCTTAAGATTGCGTCGATTACATCAAACGGCCGTGCACCAAGGTCAGAGCAGCGCCGACCCTAATCACGCCCATGATCTTCAACAGATTAGCCAGATCCTGAGACAAATTAAAACCCCCGTATTTGCTTCGATGCCACGCATACATATGTTGTTTGTGTAAGAAGTCCGGTGTGGAAGTTCCTCAGGTAGGTGAAGAGGAAGCACTTGTTTCATTTATCAATCTCGTTAGCCCATTGTAGTGTGACTAACTTGGTATATGTTTACAGAGTCATTACAAAACAAATGTTTTATGAATTATTATTTGATTACTATGTTCAGTTTATACATAATTTTATGCACTTTGAAATTATATATCTTTCCTTTTCATAAATCCATTAATTTGGTTTTAACGTCAAACTTACTGCAGTGATGAGGTGGGTGTGTATATACTTTAACTAAATTTCAATGAAATATCAAACTATTTTCTTTTTTGACACCTTAATATTTATACATCATTTAAAAGATAAATTAATAAAGAAGTTTTCTTTGTAATTGAACATAGCGATATGAATAGTTTACCTGCTTTAAATGAGTCGTTAACTATGAAGAGAAATTTGCAGTAAATATTTTAAACTTTATACTCATTACAATACAAGTGTTTTACGATTTATTATTTGATTACTATGTTTAATTTAGTAATTTAATGGCCTTACAAATGTTATAGCTCTCCAAATTAGTTTGGATTTAACGTCAAACTAAATGTAACGTGTAAGTTATAAAAAAATCACAAAATCCGCCATTACAGCCAAAGGGTTGAGAATCGGACAGGTTATTATACGAACTTTTTTGTTCCTTTACTTGGGTAGAACATACAGGTGAAGTTATTGCAGTGAGTAGAAACTCGCCCTGTATATCGTATAGTTTGTTTTCAGCTACCATTTGTTAGATGAGAAAGACAAAAGTTGTTGGACATTTACCATTATTACGTGAAAAAAGTTCATACTTAGAAAAAAATTAAACCATTTGTTAATTTAAAAAAAGCTGCTCTGTATGTTTGGGTAGAGATCCAAAAGTCATGATGACATATTCATTGAATAAATAATGTTAAGTGATCTCCTGTCACAAAGCTGTCCAATGTATCGAGACATTAAGACCTGCCTCACTGGTTCTGTTTATGCTGGCTAATCCTTTCGTAAAAGACCGCAGGGGACACTCTGCAATTATGTGATCCACTGTTTGGCTAGACTCCCCGCAATGCTTAGTGTTAGATTAATAAATTTATCTCGGTCGTGAAGAAAGCTCTTATAGACATTTCAAGGATGGTCTGTCACAGGGGTCTATATTTTCTCCAATTTTATTCAACCTGTTTACCGCTGACATCCCAATCACAAAGTCTAGAAAATGTATATATGCAGATGATATTGCTTTAGCTTACTAACACAAGGACATATCATCTACTGAAGAAACACTCACAAGTGACCTGGAAGCTAAATCCTAACCCATCAAAAACCGAAGTAGCCTGCTTCCACCTAAGTAATAGACACTATTGACCTAAAAGTTCCAGAATATATTTTTTGCTTAAGATAACCATTTGTTGCTCTCATTTTGAAGTATGTGATCCAGTGGTCAGAATTGCAAGCATCGTAATCAGACCTCATAATCTAGGTTTTATCGATAACGATTATGGCAGGTTTTCAAGGATGATGGCTGTATCATTGGTCAGTGGAAGGATCGGTGGAGTGAGTAGGTGAGGGGCAGAGTGTAGCACCTTAAAAAATGTGTGTGTGAGAGTATATATTTGCTAAATTAGTTTACCTCGATGCGTCATTTACTCATCCAGGTCCTGACAGCAATATTAAAGTATTCACCGAGGTGAAAAAGTATTTCTCGTTGCCCAAAACAGTTGTAAGTAATGAGATATATTTCATGATGTACCAGGCTTTATAGTTGTTGGTTAGGTTCTTTCTGCGTAAATAGACGAAGTCTCGCCACAATTGCTCAAAATTACGACCACAAATATTTTAAGTAGTTTTTCCGTGGGAAACTAGCCCAAATGCCGTCAAATGTAACGCCGTTGATGCGATCGTTCGGATTCATGAATCAGCCGCCTCGATCTAAGTGTAATTGTTTTTCTTGTTATTTAATTTGTGGGTTTTCGCAGATGCGAGCAACCAGTATGGTAATTCTAACACCAAGGCCTCACGACACCGAATCCCGTGTCACAATTGCACACAGCGCCCAAGGCCATCACACAATCTATTCTTAGAGTTCACGATAACCAGTTGTGTGAGGTATATCTAATTTGTCTTCGATAACCAGTTGTGTGAGGTATGTCTAATTTGTCTTCAGCAACAAGATCTGTCTACGTTAGTGAGCGCTGCGTCTTCCTAAAAATAAAGGAGGAGTTGCGTTAACAAAAAAAAGCCCTCGCGTATTATACAGGGTGTTTGAAAGTGTGGGGTAAAAATTCAGGAAATGATTAATTATGTAAAAACAATAAAATGTTCCTTATCTTTTGTTTTATTTTTAATTATCTCACTTAGTTTGGCATCTGTCTGTATGTGTGTTTTAACAAAAATTCCATATCTCCTAAAGCTGAATTTCATGAAAGCCAAAGCAAAAACCAAAAATTTAGCTTAAAAAGAAGCAAATCTCTTGGTACCTCATCTGTTAATAAGCGGACAGTAAATAACTGAGAAAATGTAATTTTTCTGATTGTGTGCATAATTTTACTGGTAGTTTTGTTCAAGTCAATAGATACAAGTATACGAAAGACATTTTGCACACAATCAGAAAAGTAACATTTTCTCAGTTATTTACTGTTCGCTTGTAACAGATGAGGTACCAAAAGACTTGCCTCTTTTTAAGATAAATTCTAGGTATCGTGACAAGTTTTTGTTTTTGCTTTGGTTTTTAAGAAATTTAGTATTAAAAATTTTAATCGGCCACCATTTTGAAACAGGTAAAAATATTATTTTATATTTTTAGAGTATAGGTGGTGTAAAGTTCAACATTTGTGTCAAGTTTCAAAACTAACTCAGCTAATACTGT
Organism: Stictocephala bisonia; assembly: GCA_035578905.1. Classification (NCBI taxonomy): domain Eukaryota; kingdom Metazoa; phylum Arthropoda; class Insecta; order Hemiptera; family Membracidae; genus Stictocephala; species Stictocephala bisonia. The sequence goes on from JAQJVL010000078.1 coordinate 1,030,324, forward strand.
TAAGGACATATGGCATTTCTAAAAATAACACGCATACATACAGACAGACGCAACACTAAGCGTGATAAGACACGTATTCATAGGAACTTTTTTATTTATTTTTACATATTTAATCATTTCCTGAAGTTTTTCCCCACACTTTTCAAACACCCTGTATATAAGGATTTGAGCAGATAGTTAATTGGATTTCCTTTAAATAAATTCACATTTGAGGTCCATCATACTGCTAATTAGTGTTATATCTGCATGCCCGGTAAATCTGTGGGTCGAGTGAATCAGATTAGGTTCTGCCCTGTGTCATAACGTTTACGACTCGTCTCACATTGGACATATATAGAATACAACCAGCTTTGACGTACTCTTTACTGTCGGAGACTTGAACGGTTCGTGGACTGAAGTAGTCTTGGGCGAACTGATCTCTTCTTTGCCACATCGTCTGTTATGTAGTATTACGATATGTTTCGTTATTGACACTGTAGAAGACTGCGGTTAATATGCCAGTTGTTTTCGCCCATTCTCAGTCGTTGTTTAGTCAGTTAGTGTGTTAGTGTACCCTTATCAATATGTGTTATGCTCAAATGAATTTTAGACAGTATTGTCTGCAGTAAGTTACATTACATATTTATTCTGATACAAAATTATTACTTATATGTATTTACTGTTAGTGAACAATGAATGTAAATCGTGTAGGAATGCTCTTAAATAAAGGATTCGCTAGAAGGCGACTGAGTGTAATTTTGTGGAGATGACATGCAACATTGACTATGTTCAGTTTGGACGGATCTACCTCCTATGTGACTTTGAACGTCTCTTCAATCTTCTTCACCTTACAATTTCTGTTATTTTGCCAAAATATATTAGTTGATTTTCCCCTGTAAAATCACGCTAATAGATGTCTTTCATCGGTTTCATTGATTGTTACATCCTCCAACCGGGAGATCCCATCTAGCAGGGATTTCCCGCGTCGTATCAGTCTATCCATCACCACCAAGCCCATACAAGCTTGCTGAATACCGTCGCCCTTTGTTGCCTTGACTGCCGCTGTAATTGTCACACAATCACTGTACTCTTATGTCTGGTCACCCGGCATCCTGGTGGCAAGGCCTTCTTACTACTCTATGCACACCCGTCTTAGTCCACACCAACATACTTCGCTGACCACCCTACCTTTGTCGCCTTGACTGCCGCTGTAATTGTCACACAATCACTGTACTCTATGTCTGGTCACCCGGCATCCTGGTGGCAAGGCCTTCTTACTACTCTATGCACACCCGTCTTTGTCCATACCAACATACTTCGCTGACCACCCTACCTTTGTCGCCTTGACTGCCGCTGTAATTGTCACACAATCACTGTACTCTATGTCTGGTCACCCGGCATCCTGGTGGCAAGGCCTTCTTACTACTCTATGCACATTAGTCTTTGTCCACACCAACATACTTCGCTGACCACCCTAACTTTGTTGGTTGCCTTGACTGCCGCCGTAATTGTCACACAATTATAATACTCTATGTCTGGTCACCCGGCATCCTGGTGGCAAGGCCTTCTTACTACTCTATGCACACTCGTCTTTGTCCACACCAACATACTTCGCTGACCACCCTACCTTTGTTGGTTGCCTTGACTGCTGCTGTAATTGTCACACAATCATAATACTCTATGTCTGGTCACCCGGCATCCTGGTGGCAAGGCCTTCTTACTACTCTATGCACACTCTTCTTTGTCCATACCAACATACTTCGCTGACCACCCTACCTTTGTCGCCTTGACTGCCGCTGTAATTGTCACACAATCACTGTACTCTATGTCTGGTCACCCGGCATCCTGGTGGCAAGGCCTTCTTACTACTCTATGCACACTCGTCTTTGTCCACACCAACATACTTCGCTGACCACCCTATCTTTGTTGGTTGCCTTGACTGCTGCTGTAATTGTCACACAATCACTGTACTCTATGTCTGGTCACCCGGCATCCTGGTGGCAAGGCCTTCTTACTACTCTATGCACACTCGTCTTTGTCCACACCAACATACTTCGCTGACCACCCTATCTTTGTTGGTTGCCTTGACTGCTGCTGTAATTGTCACACAATCACTATACTCTATGTCTGGTCACCCGGCATCCTGGTGGCAAGGCCTTCTTACTACTCTATGCACACTCGTCTTTGTCCACACCAACATACTTCGCTGACCACCCTACCTTTGTTGGTTGCCTTGACTGCCGCCGTAATTGTCACACAATCATAATACTCTATGTCTGGTCACCCGGCATCCTGGTGGCAAGGCCTTCTTACTACTCCATGCACACTCGTCTTTGTCCACACCAACATACTTCGCTGACCACCCTACCTTTGTTGGTTGCCTTGACTGCTGCTGTAATTGACACACAATCATAATACTCTATGTCTGGTCACCCGGCATCCTGGTGGCAAGGCCTTCTTACTACTCTATGCACACTCGTCTTTGTCCATACCAACACCCTTCGCTGACCACCCTACCTTTGTTGGTTGCCTTGACTGCCGCCGTAATTGTCACACAATCATTATACTCTATGTCTGGTCACCCGGCATCCTGGTGGCAAGGCCTTCTTACTACTCTATGCACACTCGTCTTTGTCCACACCAACATACTTCGCTGACCACCCTACCTTTGTTGGTTGCCTTGACTGCTGCTGTAATTGTCACACAATCACTATACTCTATGTCAGGTCACCCGGCATCCTGGTGGCAAGGCCTTCTTACTACTCTATGCACACTCGTCTTTGTCCACACCAACATACTTCGCTGACCACTCTACCTTTTTTAATTATGTCTAATCAACGTACTCCCCAGTTTCTTTACGAAACCGTTAAGTCGATGGAGTTGTTCGCCGACCATACAAATTGTAGGTCTACACGTGACTCTCGCGCAGTACATACTTATCGTCAATACAAATCGTGATCGTCGATAAGTTGCAACTGGTGCAACACGAACGGCCCACTAACGTTAACTACTACAAACGGTTTTGTAGCATTATCGGTAGGCCGGTTTTCCGTTCCGTTTATCTTTTTCTGAGATTAATAAAATATTAATTACCGCTTTATACTTCTACTATTTATTACTCTTTGGGTACTATTACATACATGTAGAGGCTACATTTGTACTAGTTTTCCCGAAGAAATTCAGTCCTTCACCAGCTGGTTTTTACCACAATCAGTGAAATTAAATTTATGGTGATAGTTACCACATAGAATAAATAAACAGAGGTCGCATCCAATAGTGCTCTAAATAATTGTTGGGTTAGTCTGTCGAATTGCATTTAAGACAATGTTTGTTAAATTGCGTTTACGTTTAAAGTTCGTTTGTTAGCTCTGTACGTTTGTTTTATTTCCTATAGAAGTTAAACTTTGAAATACTGCGATTGAATCATAAATTGCCCAAATTAATACAATGGAACTGCGAATTATAAACAAAGAGAAAAAAGTATTTATGGGTGTGACACCCAGCGATGTCTTGATAATAAGCAATAAAGTATCAATAATAAGTAATAATGTGCTGATTTGTTTAGTATACATTTTTTTTTTAGGGTGATGATTAATCGTATTTTTTTCCAAATTAAAGGCCTACTTTCGACACACTGAATTATTTTCTGTACGATAACTACAGCAGTTATCGATATTGGCACTATGACGTCACAGATATGTTTTTATCACGTTGGCTTGCCATACACAGATCATACGACGTGTTTTGTTGTTGTGATTGATGTTTGTGGACTTCCGCAAGGCGGTGTTTTGGCACCTCAAGTTTCGTTAGTGGGCGTTATTGAATCCATTAGGCCTAATATGTTTTAACAATTGATTGGCCTAATATGTTTTAACAATTGATTGTTTTGTGTATGTAGAATCCAATCAGTTTTTTGGCCTTTAATTTTACTACATCCTATTTTTAACACAGCTTTATAAAGATAAATAAGTAGATAACGTAACAATAAATAGTTTACAGTTTGATGATTGTTTTTGATAGATTTGAAAATAACAAGAGTTTTGAATAAGGAAAGAGAATTGTGATTAATGTGTTCATTATTATTTTTCGATGTTATGCAATTATTTAAATAATAAATTTGTTCAGTATAGCTTTATATTCCCAAGCCAATTTAATTTTGATTTATCTCCCGAAGTCTTGTATTCCAGGTGTGGTTGTCTCTGAGTGGATTGGTTAGGATTTGGTCCTATCAAACTGACTATTGTTATGTCTCTATTGTTGTTGAGTATTTAGAATGGACCTAAGTTGACACTGCCCTCACAGTCCTATGTAACGTAGGACTCAAGATCTCCCATGTTTATATGACTCGGACAAATTCCCACCAGATAAATATTCTATTGGACGATACACTTCATATTAAAATGGAAGGTTAATTTTAATTTAATTGGGGGGGAAATATTTCTAAATTTTTGGAAATGCTGTTAGTGCTGATTTCGAGTAATTGTCGATCAGTTTTAAAGTATCGTGGTTGATCAAATGTTTTGAAGATTGTAGATGACATGTCCTGTCCTCAGCTGTTTTATTACGGACACAGCGAACATTCAATGGTTACCATTGGTGTGGAACACAACTAAAGATGTGTATGATATACATGTTTCGTGGTGGCATGAATTCAAATGTTGTTTGAGGAAGAAATTTGAGTATTACTATAGTCCGAATAAAATAAACTTTGGTACTGGCGGAACGGCCACGCGCCGCTGGTCTGAAATGACAATACTCTTTGAGTTTTAATTTGTTGTCAAACGTAAATTAAGTAAGCAATAATTATCAAACTAATTGTTTAGTGTCCACCATGTTATATTCTTTAAAAAAAATATGCTGGAGATTTCGCTTGAACTAATTTGCTTTTTATAGTGATAGTTGTGTTTAAGAACACGTTTTTATGAGTGAAATTGCGCGTGAGTCGTCTTTAACCTGTCACTGTAGGGAGAATAATAATAATAACATTATTTCTTGTGGATGGATGACAGTTTGATTCATTGTGATTAGTTTGATATAAGACTCATTTAATACTACAAACAAGTTAGTGAAAACTACTTAATAATATAATTCGGAGTATTAGTAGGCCTCTGAGACAGCTCGGCTTTGGATCACTTCTACGTCGTTAGGATTCCACTTTAAAGTTCATAGTTGACATAGAGCTATTGAGTTATTAATAAATGGTACTTGCTAAGAATCAGTCGACGTTTGTTTTGTTTCCAACACCACCAATGCATCACACTCATTCGTCACTATCTCTACGATCGGTGTCCAAACAATAATACTAAACTTCCCATAATCGGTTGAATATTGGAATTGTGATTCTGATCGATTCTGTTACTTTAAAATCGGTTCCCCGTCACAGAGACTGCGGTCTGCGCGGAACGTGTAAACGCGACTAACAAGGTGAGTAACGTGGTGTGAAATGTATTCAATCTTGACCCCTTTCCCGGCCACGAACGTGGTCTATCGGAATTGGGCCAAAACACACACTACTAGTGTAGTTACCCTAGCAAGATACTACAACACGTCCAGCCAGAAGTGGTGTCTGCTCTTTCTGTTTGTTCAAGTATTTAACATTTGTTAAATTTAATGAAACATTTATTTTGGCGAGACATGTCATAATAGTATATTTATAATTACTTATACTTATTGTTGGATATTTTTTTATGGACGTTGCTGATATTACATTTTTTTGCAGAATCACCGTTACAGCTCATTAATTTCTCCAGCGAATTTGCGGAAACGCAGCTAATTGTGAATCAACACTTTTTATATCGGCAGTGAATAACAACTATATAGTCTAGATAGTTAATTTTTGAAATGTCGTATTTTTAAAGGACATCCAGAGCATTTTCGCAAAAACGTGAAATTTTTAAAGCAGTTAATTTAAGGATTCCTTGACGCAATACAGTATTTGGTTTATCACAGAAGATGAAACAGAGGGCGCTTTCTTATATCCGCGGTAAATGACTCAGTGGCAGTTAGTTATAAAATTGATAATAACTACGTACGTATCTTTAAGTTACACATTAGTAGTAACTAACTAACTGACTAGTCTAATAACTAATTACTACGTAACTGAGTAGTCGACACCCATTAAATAAATAAATAACCATCGAAATCTATCAGATTTTGTAATTAATAAAATATAAAGCGTAGAAAGAATGTGATGGTGTTTTATTGAGGGTGGAATAAAACACTAACCTGACCAAAGGTGAAAGCATCGATGTATAAACAAATTGTTTGTTTTTACAAATTTTATTTTTACATCGATGGCTGAAAGTGATCTCAATTATTTAACAGCTACAACACCTTCGTAGATCTATTTGGCATTGTACAGGCTTTATGTAAAGTATAAAGGTATTTGTGTGTATATTATAATTTACATATATATTACTAGGGAACACCCCTGCACGCTTCGCGTGCCAACACCGAGTCTCGCTGCGCTCGATTCACATCGGCATGTGAATTTGACTACAAATAATAGTACATTATCTGTATAACGTAAAATCACAATATTACATTTATTTACAGTATTTTACTCACACTACTTGCGTTGCTACCTATTTATTAGTATAGGGCATTATACTTAGCCTATTTCAAACGTGTTTATTTTGTTTGTTTTTGTTCAACAGCTGAAGATTAAACTCTTAATGCATCAATAGGGTAATGTCAAATATACAAAATAAACATGTTTTTTTATTTACAAAAAGCTGTTGTTAATTTACTAAAATCAACCCATTGTTATCCTTATGGAACAATCTTTTAGTGGCGGTTTATACCCCTTGGAGAAATTTAGCAAGATGAAAATACTTAGAAGCAGTCTACAAAATTTCAGCTCTACACGAGAAGTTGGAGAATTAGTGATGAGTGATTGAGTCAGTCAGTGAGGGCTTTATACATTATAAGTTAAATATTAACTTGTGTTCAATGAAATGTCCCACTACTATCTTTAAACTCAACTCTACAGTACATGTTGGGAAAATCATGCAATAGTGTTGGCCAACAGTTTCTAGGCAGTACGGCCGGAAGGAAGGAAGGCGGATCGCCGACTACCAGAGGTCAATTTGGCAATTTTCCGCCGTTTTAAAGCGCTCTGGCCGGCGATAAACAATGATAAGCCTTGCTGAGGCCGGCAGCCCTGACTGCATCCTCCTTCAGCCAACTGATATCACTGCAGATACTGAAGTACCTTCAGACATTAAAGGCCGCACAATACTTAATCCACAATTTGGTGGAATCGATCAGTAAATCAACAAATCGTTATTGAGTCATTCTTAGGTCGATTGTAGAATAAACAAATATCAAAATGAAACACTTTTTTTATTAGTTACTTAATAGGAATCAAACTTGAGCAAAAATGTCTACACTCCCACTGGGAGACCTATACAGAATGTTTCAGACCACCCGGCCGCAATCTGGTGGCGCAGTGCTGTAACCCAGCTACTTGGGGACAAAGTGTTTGGGAGCTTGTAGGCGATAGGTTGCATGCTTGGTTCGCTCAGTGGTTGCCATCGACGTGGACACTACAGAGAAGTCAGGGGTGTCCATGTTGGGTGGTACTCAAGGTTATGATGTTGTGTAAGGAAGAGAACAGAGTGTCAGACTTGTCAGTTAGCTGGAAAATCAGACCAACACTACGTGGTTCAGATTCCATGTAAAGCTGTAGGTCCCTTAGTTGCCCTGGCTGTTGGGCTATTAATAAATTGCCCTTTCTGAGAAACAATTGAACTCAGTAACCAGACTACACTCATAACATCATTCATATTCGTCTTAAAATACGCACAACGTTGTGTCGGCGTCTCATATGTAAGAATCTCCTGAGGTTTGACTTAGGGACATTGTAATACACTTTAAACCTAATAATAAATCTCATATGGCGATAGCAGACATAATTGTTTTTAACATTTAAAATATAAGGTGTGCACAAAAATGGGTCACAGGTTCGAATCTAAAAATTTTCAAATAGCAATATAGTTTGTTAATATGCTTCATATTAATATGAAGTATATTAACAAAGTATATTAATGAAGTTATAACAACTGGTCTATAAAAGTTTGAAATTATACGAACGAAATAAAGAATATATTATAACAATCAGTACTACCGTACACACTCTCACTACAATACTGACCCACCCGTCTACCCATACACGTACACTGGTACTGACCCACCCGTCTACCCATACACGTACAGTGGTACTAACCCACCCGTCTACCCATACACGTACACTGGTACTAACCCACCCGCCCACCCATACAAGTACAGTGGTACTGACCCACCCGTCTACCCATACAAGTACAGTGGTACTGACCCACCCGTCTACCCATACACGTACAGTGGTACTAACCCACCCGCCCACCCATACAAGTACAGTGGTACTGACCCACCCGTCTACCCATACACGTACAGTGGTACTGACCTACCCGCCCACCCATACACGTACAGTGGTACTGACCTACCCGCCCACCCATACACGTACAGTGGTACTAACTCACCCGCCCACCCATACAAGTACAGTGGTACTGACGCACCCGTCTACCCATACACGTACAGTGGTACTAACCCACCCGCCCACCCATACAAGTACAGTGGTACTGACCCACCCGCCCACCCATACACGTACACTGGTACTGACCCACCCGTCTACCCATACACGTACAGTGGTACTAACCCACCCGCCCACCCATACAAGTACAGTGGTACTGACCCACCCGTCTACCCATACAGGTACAGTGGTACTGACCCACCTGTCTACCCATCCACATACAGTGGTCCTGACCCACCCGCCCACCCATACACGTACAGTGGTACTAACTCACCCCCCCCACCCATACAAGTACAGTGGTACTGACGCACCCGTCTACCCATACACGTACAGTGGTACTAACCCACCCGCCCACCCATACAAGTACAGTGGTACTGACCCACCCGCCCACCCATACACGTACACTGGTACTGACCCACCCGTCTACCCATACACGTACAGTGGTACTAACCCACCCGCCCACCCATACAAGTACAGTGGTACTGACCCACCCGTCTACCCATCCACATACAGTGGTCCTGACCCACCCGTCTACCCATCCACATACAGTGGTCCTGACCCACCCGTCTACCCATACACGTACAGTGGCACTGACCCACCCGTCTACCCATACACGTACAGTGCTACTAACCCACCCGCCCACCCATACAAGTACAGTGGTACTGACCCACCCGCCCACCCATACACGTACAGTGGCATTGACTTTAAAGTCTTTAAAGCTTCATCATTTTGATATAACCATTTTCAAATAATTCTTTAAAGATAAAAATTAAATTTAACATGACCTATGTTGCTATTTAAAGTTTTATTGCATTACTTCATGTTCAACGACAGGAGATTGTGGCCATGTGTTCTGACACTCCTTTATAAATACACTGAACGCATTAGCCAAAATTTTCTAATTTTTTATCCCGATTGTTGCAATTCTATTTCCTGAGCTGATCAACTTTATAAGGATCCTAAGAGAAATGTCACATAAGAAAGTAAGATAGCCACATCCCCTCCTGTTGTGAAGATGTTTTGGCAGAATGAATATGCACGTTTAAAAACTAGTACAGTAACTGACAAAGTTAAAAGCATTTGCAGAGATAACAAGTAAATTTGTATTCAAGTCTTCACATGTGAGTTAAATCTCTTTCAGTTTATTGGCAGCAGATAACCAATAAACTAGAACAGTTTTAGAATATCTCATTTTTTTCAAATACGATGTGAATTGCCAGATACAGTGCTACAATTTAGATATTTAGGTACCTTTTTCATACATACAACAGAAAATGTACATACAGTTGTTGAGATAACAGTAATATCATGAAACAAGAATTGGTACGGTTATGTCAGAATATGTACGCTCGGTTGGTGATGTAATAATACAATTCTTTTAACAATTAATTACCACCAGTGTAGAGTTAGTTGCCTAAATTGGTTGTCTATATAAATTTGACAACAAATTCATGATTTAGATTAATACCAACAGATAGTAAATAGAACTTATTCAAATATATCTGTTGTGATAATGCATTCAACAATGTGGTAGAGGTCATTGGCTTATGTGTATGTAGTAAATAATAATTAATCACCTCATTTAGATAAAGCTTTTGTGATTCCATTTAACCTACATATTTTCTCATGGGTTTCCCTACTTTAAATAAAGAACAGGATAACTATTTTGATGGGTATGGGTTGTTTCTAAAAATTTACAACAGTTGATCTATTTTTTATAAAAACAACAGCATTGACTTAAAAGAATTATCCGCACATTATGAAACAGTCGTAATGTTCAATAAAAAGTATAATTGTTGTGGGAGGTTAATATTATATACGGAGCCTTAAAGAAAAGAAAATACTACAATGAATAAAATCAACAACATTCTTTTAATGCAGCAAATAATCATCCTCATCCAATACAAATTAAAATTTGTCTTGACTGACTCGGGACAGATGTAGAATCTTTATTTTTTATTTTTTTTTTTTTACTTCACTCGCCAGCTGACATGGGCCCACAGGCCTGTGCGTCAACTTTATTCAAACGAGTGAAGTACCGACCGTTGGCTCAGTGGGGATTCGAACCTTGGACCTTGCCCTCCGCAGTCCGAAGCCTTAGCCACTGAGCCACCACGCCGGCAAATCTATCTATCTAATAACAAATCTATCTGGGCTAACTCGGGACAGATGTAGAATCTATATTGATTGACTCAAGACAAATGTAGAACATATGTGTGCTGACTTGGGACAAATGTAGATTATATCTGGGCTGATTCGGGACAAATGTAGAATATATCTGGACTAACTCGGGACAAATATAGAATATATCTGGACTAACTCGGGACAAATGTACAATCTATCTGGGCTGACTTGGGACAAATGTAGAATATATCTGGACTAACTCGGGACAAATGTACAATATAGAATATATCTGGGCTGATTCAGATATGTTCTGAAATTTTCTTAAGCCTATGGATATGATAGCAAAGCAATTTAAAAGAAAAATGTGACATATGTTTAACTTGTCGATCATCATAGGTCTACGTGCAGAGTGTATTTATTTGTTTGTTATTATTTTGAAATTAAAAATATTTGTGTTTGAAATGATTGAGAAAAGTGATATACTTTCTACAAAACCGAAAAAATCAGTATTGAAAATTTAGTTGATACAAATGAAAAATAACAACCTATTTATTTATTCTTAAGACACCAATTTTTAAAATATGGATTTCAAATGAATGTAGATGAGTGAATATAGTCATTGTTACAAACTAAGACCGACTATTCCTCTGAAAGTGTAATTAATTGATAGCCAATGACAAATTAACAGGTAGCTATCAGCTGATCCATTGGGATCAGATTCGGATTAAACTGACAACCTTTAGCTTATGGAGCTAGACTTCAACCAACTTGGCTACCGACCAATTTATAAGAGTAAATCTTGAACCATGATAATAACCTGACAATACAGGATGACAATAAAAGAGGCCAATTGGAGTACAACCAGTCTTATCTGATGACTGGTCCTTCCTGAGCCATTAAACCAATTTGTCATGTCCTCCTACCTCTCTTATTATAAAATAGAAATAAACTGACCACTTAAATAATTTAAAATATTTGAAATACAGTACTTCTAAATTGTAGTTAGTTATTCTTACCTTGAAATTAAAATGTTGCCGTTCCATTGTGAAATAATAGTAATCTCTACACAAAATAATACTGTACTTACAAAAAATGTTATGAATATTTTTTTGTATAGAATTAAAAATAATAATGCTTATAAACGACATTCAGTAAACTTACTGCCCACAAGGACAGTGAGCCTCTAGGCACAATTTTCAATGACTATGCAACAGACCATGGTGAAGCATGAAAGCTTGAATGATTTTGATACAATCAGAGTCTTGCAAATGCAGAAAAAAACTGAGATCAAATGAATTTTTAAAAAATCAATTTACGTTCAGTATATCGAAATCAAATCATTATGCATTGTCGTAATTTACATAGTAAACTATTAATAAAAACGTATATGAGCAAATATATTAAATAACTGTGTTTTTTTTTTTTTTTTTTTTTTTTTTATTAATAGCAAAACTATTAAATAACGATGAAGGACCTATCTTAAACTCTAGACTGATTAATTTGATTACAAAAAAGTCAACATAATTTTTACTTTTTTCTCTTTGATTCTCTCACATGTTTTTCTGCATTTAATTTGTTAAATAATCAGATGTTTTTCATTTATATATTTTTCTAGTTGTACAAAATAATAATTTTATTTACACATAACCTGAAGATGGAAGCTTTGCTTTCGAAAACGTTTGTATTACATTAAAAATAAATGTATATTGGATTTACGATCAATGAAATTTTGTTATCTTATAGTAAACTATTAACAATGTCAGATTGCATCAGCTGTCAAGTTGAAATGATGATGTAAAAAATTGCATTAACCCTAGGTATGTATTTTAAGGTGTCTGTTTCCCAAACTGCCAAGCCACTACTGAGAAGTCAACAGCTTATATATACAATCTTACCATCAACGGGCTAAAATATGCTGTTCTATTTCAACTTTACGGTTAATTTTGAACAATAATGAGTCATAGAAAACGCTTAAAGGTAAATTCTTGTTGATATTATCATTTTTTCAATTTAAAATCATCAAAAATGTTATTTAAGCTTTTCCATATTTAACTATGAATATTATAAAAATAATCTTATTTGAATAATCAACTGTTTTTGGCGCTTCGTAAAGCGAAAATGGTTACCTTTAGGCATGTACTTGATTTTACATTGGAGTTTAATCTCAATTATTGTTCAAAATGATATCAAGCTTTCAAAAACTGATTTAGGGTTGAGAGTGCTTATTCTTAATTAATTTTACGTTATGTCATTTCTAACACAGTTTGAAAATAAATCAAACTCTATATTTCCTTACACCGCATTAGTATATTCAGCTAGGTACTGAAAAGTTACTCTAATGTTCAGAAAACAACATCTACAATTATTGTTTCATGTTTGTTCCAGTTAAGGGTGCCTCTCCAGATATCTGTGCGCTCACGAGATTTGGATGTGAAAATACAAAAGCATCATCTTAAGGTTGGACTGAAAGGACAGCCACCCATCATCGATGGTCAGCTGCAACACGAGATCAAAGTCGAAGAGTCAACCTGGGTTCTGGAAGATAGCAAAAGTATTCTTATCAGCTTAGAAAAGGTGTCATTTATTTTGGAACTTAAAGATATTCTAGTAGATTAGTGAAAGAATTTGATACGCTGGGTAGTTATAAGTTCCTTGTAGTTTAAATATACGTGCTTTAAGGCACTTAAATTTCTTAAATTGCTTGGGGGGCAAATCAAGCTATGATCTGTCTCTGTGGGTGTGATAGCAGTTCTAGAAGCCAATATCTACCATAAATTCAGTATCACTTTGTACAAGTAATACAAATATTTTTTAAAGGCACTTTTTAACTACCTGCATGTATATAAACCAGTAAAAACAATAACTAATGTATTGATTGTATCTTTGTTTTCCAAAGTTCTCTAAAGCAAGAGATAAACCATTCAATATAACTCTTTTTTAGTTTATTGGCTAGATGTTTATCGTTTGCATCACATCTATATTTTTGGTTTTAGTATAAATTTTGCTTCATTTTTAAATTTTTGTTTAATAGGGAGTTCAGATTTTTGCTTAGTAAAATGATTCCATTGCTCCCTCACAACTGAACCAATAGTCAGTCAACAATAAAATCATAGCCATTTCTGACTCAAGTCAATTATAGTGTTTGTAATTATTAATGAATTCTATATGAAATTGTTGTGTAATTTATGTTTAGCTATAATTTTACTGTATATGTTTTCCTATTAACTCTTTAGACCCATTAGTCGTCGTATTATCTCATGAGATCAATGCAAAAATACTGAGAGCGGTCTAAGGTACTGTGGCCAGGTATAACGAAGGATTGTTAGTTTGAATCCAGCTGTGGCTGGTACTTCTTCATTGCTTAATAGTGGCAATGATCTGATGCATAGTGTTGTAGGGTTCACCTTAAATAAACAGCGTCCTGCAGGGGGGAGGAAGATGACGAGATCTATTGTACATGCTTGGTACAACACTTTTTTGCAAACATGTTTAAAATACAATATGACTTTAATAAAACAACTTTTTACTTGAAAAAATTAAGGAAACAAAGACTGCAAACAATAAGTCTTGCCACAACAGACGATGTTGGGCATTCCCATGATGTTGGGCAAGACGGATTGATCCTTTTTGATTCAGTTATAAAAACCGACAAATCTTTTGAAGCCCATATGAATATTTTATGTTGTTGTAGTCACTTTTTTTGAGTAGAAGCTTTTTTGAATGAGTCACCTTTGCTGCACCAAGCAAAACAGAAATGTTTGCTTTATGCAACAACATAATAACCTAAGAATTATTGGGAAAATGTAGATCTGAACCCTTTTTGTTGCAAAACATTCCAATTGTTGAGGTTATACCTCAAAATATGTGACTGATCTTTTTGATTTTTACAAATTAATATTGTATTATTACATAATTGAGTGTTTTATTAAGTAGACATGTTGAACGCTTGTTTAGGGATGATCTGACTCAAACATCAGAAAGGTATTTAGATTTCGAAAATCATTTTCTCTCTAGTAAGATAAAGTTTGCTCAGTTTGTATGGTCGTAGAGTAATTGAATTCTATGTCATTGCTAATTGACCAGGCCAGTGGCAGTGGCGATAGTAGAGGGCAAAGGAGGTGAAGGTTCTGGAAACCATTAGACTCACATTCATTGTATTGATATCTTTAGTAAGGCCGTTGATGGTGCAACAGCAGCCACCGTGGTTGGATCTCAAGGCTGGGTTTTCGAAATTTACTCTTAACTACAAAAACAAAAGAAGTTATATCCAATCTTTAGAAGTTTTTTTTACACTGAGTGCTGGCCCCAAAACTGGTAGCCATCTGAAGAATGCTGCCATTTTTGTACTTTTTGAAAAATCTTTCATTAAAACCCCCATAAAAGTCATAAACATTCCTTTTATAAATCTGGTTTTTCCTTTACTGTCCTTCATTTCTTTTTATCAATATGAAATGAAAAATTAATATTTTATTGTTTATATTGTAAGAGTTCTTAGCAGTTTTTTTTAAGTCAGACTAAGGTTAGTTGAGCAGACTTCATATAGTTTAAATACTATTTTATCTGCCTATTTCTCAATACTAAGAAATATTACAAAACACAAATATGCAGGGTTAGTAAATTGTCTGGAGAAAGCTTAATAATTTTATTATTAATTGGGCTAGAAAATTAAAACCATTAATTAAATTAATTTTAAATTGGGAGCTTAAAACCAATTTTTAATGGTTTTTTATAATAACAGTTTAAGTTTTTTTACTATAATAACCTCCAATGGGGGATGGCCTACAAGGAGTTGGTAGATAATTTAAAGCGTAAGCATAGGTTTATATACACATCATTTTAAAGTGCTTGTCAAGCAAAGAATAATGCCACAAACTGCATTTGAAAAGGATTATTCAAAAAAATTACGGTTATGCCAAAATTGTTGTAAATAAACTATAAAATTCAGCTGAAAAATATGGAAGTTACCGTAATTAGTTTGATTTAACTTTTTTAATTGTTCTGAGTTTGTTTATTTTGGAACTCCCAAATTAGACATCAATATCAAAATGATAAGCATTTGGGTACCTCGATCCAAAAAGATCCCTGTATGAATAAGACGTTGGTTATTTCCTTGTTGTTTCGATTTCAGGATAACGTTATAATGTTATTAATATGTGATTTTATGTTATTATGGCTACAAACCACTCAGAACAATTTTAAATTTAGTGACATTAAACTAATTACAGAAACTTCATTTTCTTCAGCTGAATTTTATGAATTTAAAAAAAATCTTAGCATAACCGTCATTTTTTAACGAATTAATCTTTTGATGTGCAATTTGCAGCATTCTTTTCTGCTTGATCAACACTTTAAAATATGTATATCAACCTATGCGTACATTTGAAAGTATCTACCAACTTCTTGTAAGCCCATTAGAGGTAGAAAGTCAGTAAGAATGGTAAAAAATTGGTTTTTAACTCCCAATTTAATAAATAAAGTTTTGATCCTCTAGCTCAATTAATTGATAATAAACATATTAAGCTGTCTCCAGACTTTTTACTAATCCTATATTTTATATACAGGGTGTCTCTGAACTCTCTGATTTCAGCTATAATATGTTGTTCCTAGTTCATATGGGATACTAAATATCATATTTAAACTGTCCAAAACTCCTTTTCTATCCGTACAGCCGCCATTTTGTTTCTTTTGCTAATTAATTTTTATCTCAAGAACTATACGTTGTATTGAGCTGAAACTTTGCACTGCTCTTTATTGCATAAAGAAGTATTTACGAAAAAAATACTGTTTTTCTCTCTTTAACATTTTCAAAATGGCGGCCATGTAAAATTTTTAACCTTAAATAAGTCAAAAACCAAAAAATACTAAAAAAATTATACAGAACAATCTTTTTTAGAGGATTTAATTATAAAATTAAAAATAGTACTTTTTTAAAAATCGCATGAAAAATAACAAAGAAAACTTAAATTTTGTAATACTATGTACAGTACTCTGTGCCGAGTCCAGATGTTGTATTACAATAACAGGAAACAGGAAATAGCTTATAACAGCTGATTAACCAAATGTTACAAACCCAAATTTCGTTGTTGTATTAATCATATGATTTAAATTTTAGTGTAACATTACATATTAGAATGTTCTTACATAACCTATCACCAGAAGTACCAATATTGTTATTCGTAAATTTTAACTGTGTGCTAATATTATTATTTGTAACTTTAACTCTCTGCTAAAATTGTTATTTGTAAGTTTAGTGCCAAATTGATTTTGATGGCTAATTACAATAATGAAGAATATTGTGATATGCATTTTTTCTACGGTGCTGCTTTTGGAAATAGATACGAAGCAAGAAGATTGTATGCTGAACGTTTCCCAAATAGACAATTGCCGAGTGCGAATACTTTTTATGCAGTACACAACAGGCTGCGTGAAACTGGAAAGTTTGATGTAAATATGGCTGACACTGGTAGAGAAAGAATAATACGTTCTATTGAGTTTGAGGAAAATGTAATTCAAAGGTTTGAGGAAAATCCCTGTACAAGTACACGATCAATAGGTAAAATGTTAAACGCAAGCAAAGATACTGTCTGGCGGGTACTTAAAGAACAACAGCTGTATCCATTTCACTTACAAAGAGTACAAGCACTTGAACCTAGAGACTACCCACTACGTGAAGAGTGTTGTCGCTGGTTCATCCATAAGGTAACAGATAACCCAAACTTTCTGAAAAATGTACTTTTTACTGATGAATGTTCCTTTAACCAAGAAGGAATGTTTAACTCCAGGAACAGCCATGTGTGGGCCCAAGAAAATCCGAAGGAAGTCGCTTTCAGAGGATTTCAACGTCGGTTTTCAACAAATGTTTGGGCAGGTATTCTAGGGGACAATATTGTAGGCCCTTATATTTTCCCTCAAAGATTGACTGCAGCTACATATCTTGTATTTTTAAGAGATATACTCCCTGACCTGTTGGAAAATATTACTTTGGAACAAAGAATTAACATGTGGTTTCAGCACGATGGTGCACCTGCTCACTTTGGGGAAATTGTACGTAACCATCTAAATGCGACGTGTGGCCAACAATGGATTGGAAGAGGGGGACCAATATCGTGGCCTCCAAGGTCACCTGACTTGACACCACTGGATTTTTATTTTTGGGGAAGAATGAAAGAGTTAGTTTATTCAACACCTGTTGAAAATGCAATGGATTTGGCAGGTAGAATTGTAGAAGCCGCAGCTGTAATACAGGAGAACAATGAATTTGCACAGGTGCGAAGATCACTAACGCAACGTTTCACATTGTGTAATGAAAATGGAGGAGGACATGTTGAGCAACTATTGTAATGTAGAAGTAGTTTGTAAGTTGTTTATTGCTCTTGGTAACTAAATTTGTTGTACAGATATTTTATTATCAGCGTTTTCCTGTTATTGTAATACTCGTACAACATCTGGACTCGGCACAGAGTACTGTACATAGTATTACAAAATTTAAGTTTTCTTTGTTATTTTTCATGTGATTTTTAAAAAAGTACTATTTTTAATTTTATAATTAAATCCTCTAAAAAAGATTGTTCTGTATAATTTTTTTAGTATTTTTTGGTTTTTTACTTATTTAAGGTTAAAAATTTTACATGGCTGCCATTTTGAAAATGTTAAAGAGAGAAAAACAGTATTTTTTTTCATAAATACTTCTTTATGCAATAAAGAGCAGTGCAAAGTTTCAGCTCAATACAACGTATAGTTCTTGAGATAAAAATTAATTAGTAAAAAAACAAAATGGCAGCTGTACATAGACAAGGAGTTTTGGACAGTTTAAATATGATATTTAGTATCCCATATGAACTAGGAACAATATATTATAGCTGAAATCAGAGAGTTCAGAGACACCCTGTATATATATATAAAATATAACACTAATTATTAATATAATATTGCCACACAACTGTAGTCATTCAAGTACACAAAATGGAGCCAGTGCACTGACTAAATCAAAGTCTGGGACCATGCAGAAGAATAATACAGCATACACACTCTGGTGGTGAAATGTCTCACTAACATATCTAGAAACCATATAGAGTACAACGAGAATCCATATTGATATTAAATTTATGATTTAATATCGTAAAAACTTTGATCCATTAAAGTATGGGATCTGCATTCTTCAGGGGTTTTGCCACCCCATAAAAATACACAATCCACATTGTAAGTTTGTACAATAATCACGATATAAAGCTTTGACAAATTAATCAGAAATAAAGTGTAGCAGAGTTTGAAGGTTATTTACTAAGAAAATAAGAGGCCGATCAAAAATCTAAACACACCATTGTTTTATTTGTTTAAATGTACGATATGACTATGCACTTTTAAAATGTTATTATAAGTTTTAATAATTTGTATCCTAGTTCAAACAAAAATGTACCACACTTTTAACTAGTTTTCACTAAGCATGAACTTGTAAGTACACTTGTATTTCTCAAAAGCTCAATCGTGTAGCACGTTTATATTGAATTACGTGGTTGACAGAAATGTTTTGTAAAAGTTTTATAAAGTTCAGAATTTTATTATCAATTTTCTGAAACAACTATGTATTGGCTTTAGAGGTCGTAAAATTAATTACTTGATCACATAATCCGTATGAAATGTATTGTTATGATACATTGGTTTTATATCTGTAAGTAAATGTAGTGATTTTACATTAATTTAAATAAATTTAAATTGATCTATTAAAATCATTGAATTTACTTCTTATGCATATAAAAGTAACGTATCGTAAGTATTCATTTCATGAGGATTTAAACTTGACCAAGTAATTAATTTTACAACTTCTAGAAGCCAAAATCATATGAACTCTTTTCTGGAAAAGTCAAAATATAAAAAATTTTAAAATGTATTTGTCATTATGTACAATTAAACGAGGAAAATATTTGTGTGATTGAATTTTTCATATGCTTTAAAACAGTTTCTTAGTAAACAACCCTCAAACTCTTGTACACATAATTTCTGCACCAACAGTATGTATCAAGATCTGTTAATTGGTGGTCATGTGTTAAGTGGAGCTGTTTCACCAGGTGGTACCGAGGTATTGACCAACACCTGTGGTTCCAAGGCATTTATCACATTTGTACTATAAACATTACTCAATTTAAATTAATAGTGAATTCATATTTGACTACGCAAATCACTCATATGTGTTATTAAAACAACATATCTAGGGTTGACAACTATTTATATGTTCAAGACCTGATGTACTGACTTGAATGTCAGAGTGTCCATGTTTGAACATGAATTAAAGTGGATTTATATTATATTTATGTTCAAACATGCAAATCAAGTACATGCGGATCTTTCTGTGATTACAAACTGTCATTAACAAAGTTCATTAACTCACCCTGAAAGAGTAAAAAAAAAGGTGAACACAAGTAATCCAAGATTAAACTGTTAATGCTATTGGAAATCCTAGTTTCATGTGCCGTTTATCCACATGTTTTTTTTTTTTTTTTTTTTTTTTTTTTTTTTTTTATAACTTCACTCGCCATAACCTTGGACCTTTCACTCCCCAGTCCAAAGCCTTTGCCACTGAGCGACTATGCCGGCAACATTGATACTGACACCATCATTGAATGACTACTTATTTTCTCTAACCTTCCAATAAACTTGAAGCCTGTTGGATGATGTTGATGTATTACAATTATCACTCAAAAAACCAGAATATCTGCTAAGGGGCCATACCTAAATTATGTAACACCTGAAGTGGGAGGCGGTTTTTGGAAGCGTTATGCACTAGGGTGGGCTGAAAAAAATAAATGTTTTTTTTTTCAAGTGCTATACCGCGAAAAACTTGCATATATACTTCATAAATAAAATGCAACTGAGAAAAAAATTATTTTTTCAATATCACGGTAGCGCAATGCAATTAAAATAGTTCGTTTTTTGAAAAAAACTTGTATTTTTAAATTTTTTTCTCCGGTGTAAAAACTTTAAATAATCAATCGCTATAGTGAAAAAACTGTATAATTTGACTTAGAAAACAGAAATACACAATGAACCAGTTTAAAAAACAATGTTTACGGTAGCGCAAACAGCTTTAAATAACGGATAATTACGCTAAAAGGCGCAGTTTACAACACTGCCGTCCCGCGCGGAATGATTCGTTTTGTATGTGACTGTACCGTTTCCCCCACCACTCGTACCCAACCCACAATTCCTTGTGTTGTGTACGCTTGCTTCGCCATTTTGTGAGCTCGCGTCAGTGACTCGGCAGTGTTTGTTAGTGTCAAAGCTTCTGTTGTGTTACTTTTACTGTTACGTTGAGTGTGTGTTGAGTGTCATGGCTTTGTCCAAGAAAATTACGCGTAGTGAGTTTGATTGTCCAATATTCGGTTACCCAAAGGAACTACCTGTAAGTAAACTGCCTTCCTATGAAGACGTTTTAAAGTGCTTCTTTCTTGAACATTACAATTTAGCTGTGGAAACCAACAACAAATTGTTGAACAACAACAGTTTTTCACAAATTTCTAATATTGTTGCACCGAAAGTTAAGCAATTATTTGATAAATCCTCAATACCAACAGTCTCCCTTTACAGAATTGTTCAAATGATCAATGCCTACAATAACAGTTACAGAGGTCTTATGAAGTCCTACAAACGAGATAAGGAAAAAGACTCGTTCAAAAAAAAAGTTGAAGAATTCAAGCAAAAGTCCTTGCGACTGTTTGATATCTCCGCATGCAAATGCACAATAACATTAGATTGCAATTGCCGAAAGGCCGTTGACTTGTGTGAGTGTCCGGTATCGATTGTTTGTACATGTGAGAAGTCAAAAAAAGTACCAGTCATTGAACTTAAGTTTTTGTACCTTCAAAGAGAACATAGTTTAGGCAAAATTGGTAACGTAGATGTGAAGGAGTCAAAAAAAATTATTCAAAGACAAAAAAGAAAAAACACTGAGTACAGCAGATGTCAGTCGAACGTTGACTCATTGTCACAGCCATCGTGCTCAAAAACTATGGAACCTACACAAATAGAAGACTTTAACTCAACTGAAATAAATAGAAATGAGGATAGTAGCGATGAAGAAGAGTTTGAACCTGTTGTAAAGTCACCATGGCAGATGCGAGTTAAATTGACTAATACTGCGCTAACAAGTGATCGTTTTGGAGTTTCTGATAGAGCAACAGCTGCTATTGCTTCTAGCCTTTTGCAAGATTTTGGTATTATAACTGAAACTGAACATTCTAATGTTATTGATAAAAATAAAATCCGAAGGGGGAAAAAGGTTATCCGCACAGAACTGCAGGTGCAGAATAAGGCTGAGCTCAACACATTTCAAGGATTGTATTTTGATGGAAGGAAAGATGACACCATTGTGATTGAGAAGGTAAATTCAAAGCATTTTCGGAGAGTGATTAAGGAAGAACATTATTCTATCATTCAAGAACCTGGATCTGTATATGTTGGTCATGTTACACCTTGTTCTGGATCTGCTCAAAACATTGCCGACAGTATAATTACTTATTTGAAAAAAACTGGACTTTCCCTTGATGGTTTAGACGTCATTGGATGTGACGGCACCGTTACAAATACAGGGTGGAAAGGGGGCGTAATTCGAACAATTGAAGAAAAATTGAAAAGGCCAATGCAGTGGGCAGTTTGTCTCTTGCACTTCAACGAATTACCACTCCGACACCTGTTCCAGTTTTTGGATGGAGACACTACAGGGCCTACAACATTTAAAGGACCTATCGGAACAGAGCTCAATAACTGCGAAAAACTCCCCTTGGTGAAATTTGCTAGTGTGGAGTGTGAAATTCCAGATATTGACCGAAGCATATTGAGCAAGGACCAACAGTATTTACTGGACATAAGTTCTGCTGTACAATCAGGAATCTGTCCTATAGATTTATCTCACCGTGAACCTGGCCCACTCTCTCACGCAAGATGGCTAACAATGGCTAACAGGATTCTAAGATTGTATGTGAGTGTTGAATATCCATCAGACGAACATAAAATCGTAGTTCATTTTATTCTGAAGTCATACATGCCTGTTTGGTTCAATATCAAAAAAAGCAAGTACTTAACTGATGGACCAGAACACATATTTCAAACTGTAAAATCCTCAAGATTCCTGCCTGAAAATCTGCTTCAAGTAATAGACCCCGTTATTGAAAGGAACGCTTACTTTGCCCACCCAGAAAACTTGATGTTGAGTATGATAGTAGATAAAAGAACTCACATAAGGGAATTGGGATTGAGACGAATCATAAAGGCCAGGACATCAGCACCCAAAAGAAAGTCAATTAGAGCTTTCCATCCACCCAAATTAAATTTTCAAGCCACAGAGTACAGTGAACTGATTGACTGGACTGCCACCACATTGTCACCACCACCATTACTAAGAAGAATCAGCGACGAAGAAATTCGTGCAAAAATCTTCACTGGGGACACCGCAGCTGAATGGAGATTCGACAAATTTCCTTGTCATACGCAAGCGGTTGAACGATGCATCAAACTTGTAACCAGCGCTTCACAAAAAGTAGTTGGGTTTGAAGAGATGGGCTCATCCGAACTACACTACAGTCAAGAGCAGCTATGCCATGCTTTGAAAGCAAATCAGCCTTCAAACTTCCTAAACAAGAATGATTATGGACTTAGTGATGAAATATATCCTACTAATCAAAATTCCTTTTTGAATTTTCAATAACAATTTTCATGAAAGATTTGTAATGCTATGATTTAAGTTGATGCTAATAAACTATGTTAAAAGGAATTTGAATTATTAATTTGCAGTCGCCACACTTTAAACAACAAATAAATTAAAAGAAATCTTTTTATTAAAAGGCATTGTGAGTAAACTGTCGCAGGACGGCAGTGTTGTAAACTGCGCCTTTTAGCGTAATTATCCGTTATTTAAAGCTGTTTGCGCTACCGTAAACATTGTTTTTTAAACTGGTTCATTGTGTATTTCTGTTTTCTAAGTCAAATTATACAGTTTTTTCACTATAGCGATTGATTATTTAAAGTTTTTACACCGGAGAAAAATTTTAAAAATCCAAGTTTTTTTCAAAAAACGAACTATTTTAATTGCATTGCGCTACCGTGATATTGAAAAAATAATTTTTTTCTCAGTTGCATTTTATTTATGAAGTATATATGCAAGTTTTTCGCGGTATAGCACTTGAAAAAAAAAACATTTATTTTTTTCAGCCCACCCTATTATGCACCATTATGGGGGAGGGTGGAGTGAGGTTCTTAGCAGCGTTACGTACCTGTTATTTCTCAACAATTTGTTTTAATTTATTCATAACATTTTATCCCCAAAATACAAGATTATCTTTAAAGATTTTTGAATTAGTAATATCTTCTCTCCCTATTAGGAAACAAACAATGACTTTATCATAAAAACAATGCATCAAAGTGAAAGAAAATAAATTAGGGAGGGGGGTTGTTGACATTATTTCGTAATTTAGGGGCGGCCCCTGAAGGTTTGCTCATTGATTTTATTTTATGAATCCATGAGAAATGTGTTTCCAGTATGATTAACAGATTAAACATTTTTATCCAACTAATTATTTACAATATTTGTGTACTTTTGTTGTGTGTTTTTTATACAGGGTATTTCAAAAGTTTTCCACTTTTTAAAGAAACAAATTGACTTATTTCCTTAAAGGAGATCTTTATATGACTCAAAATGTTAGTTTTTGGGATGTATGAGCATTTCAACCCCCATAGTAAAAAATGTTTTGCAGAGAGGAGTAAAAGTTGTCAAAGGGGAACTCCAATTGAATGACATATCATGTTAAATGTACATTGGAAAAAGCATAATAATGTTGAAACTAGAAGCTTTTACCTCACACACCAGTCAAAATTGTCTAACTGTTAAAGTTGGAATTAAATTATTGAACTTTTAAAATCAGACTTAGTATAATAGTAATAATGATAATTATGTATGCTGTGGTTTAGCTAAATTATTGTCAAATACAATAATAACAAAACTAATATTTTTCACTCATATATTAACCCCAAAGGATATTTTTCTTTTCAATATTCAATACAATGAATTTCATGTACCTAACAGATTTAACTGTATAGAAATTTAATTTTAAACTTTTAGTAATTTTGAAAATGCATGTTGATTATGAATTTAAGATAGCAATGATCTAGAGTAATTTTTTTGTATCTAAATAACTATTTAATGTATAATTCCAACACTTTTTCCTGGCGACTCGCCTTATCCTTAACTCTACAAATTATATGAACATTTTTATTCTGTATTAAAAAGTTAATAATTAACTTTGAAATAATAATTATATTGATAAACAACAATAATTACAAAATATTCAAATTCACAGATAAATAAAATGGAATGGTGGTCTAAAACCTGTTAAACAAAAAGATCCCAGAAATTTAGCCAAACCAAAAAATTTTCAAATTCCCTTTGAGGCCGGGGTAAAAGGGCTTTCAGAATTTTGGGGAATGGAGATTACTGGGATTTTGGGAAAAGTTTGATGTTTTAACCCCCGGCCCCGAGGAACCCCCGGCAAACCTATTTTCTGGATAAAAAAAAAAGCAGAAAAAAAAAAAGAAATTTTTTTTTGTTTCCCAAAAATTAAAGAAAAAATGGGGGAAAAAATTTTATTAAAAAGAAAATTTTCAAGTTTTTTTTTTGTTTTTTTTTAAAGTTTAACCTTTCAATTTTTAGTAAAATTTTTTTCACTTTAAACAAAACGAATGCAAAAAAAAATTTAAAAAAGGTCATTTCCTTTTTTTACTTTCCCTTTTTTTTAAAAACCCTTTTTTGGGGGAGTTTTCCTTTTTTAAAAAAAAATCCTTTTAAACAGCGGGGAATTTTTAAAATAAAAAAAAGAAAACCTAATTGTTTTTGAAAAATTTTGGAAGTTTTAAATTTTTCTAAATACAATTCCCTTAAAAATTAAATTTTAAATTTTTTTACAAAATTTTAATTCAGCAATTTTAAAGAGCTACTTTTTTTGGGCAAATTTTAAATTTTTTTTTTTTTTCCCCCAAAAAATTTTAATTCCGGCCCCCCATTAAATTTTGGCAAAAATTTCAAAAGGAAACATAATGAAAAAGAAAAACAAATTTTAAAATTTTTAAAATTTTTGGACAAAAAAATTTTTAATAAAAAAGGTTAATTATTTTAAGCCCTTAATTGTAGGTAAATTAAAGCCCAAAATTTTATTTGGCTTTTCAAAAAAAAAAGAAAAATTGAAAAACAACCCCAGGAAATTTTTAACCCCAAAAATTAATTTTTTTTTTAAACAATTTTAAATTTTTTTTGGAAAAGTAAAAAAAAACTTTTGTTAAAAAGTTTGAAAAAACCTTTTTTTAAAAAATTTTTCCAAGGAAACTGATATTAATCTTCATACCATCTTATACCAATGAGATACTTAAACTGGAATGTTCCATTGTTAATTATCATTTGAGAATGCATGGGATCTTTTCCATTATTAGTTGATTTTCATTTGAAGGCAGCCAATTATTCAGTGATATTGTGCAGTATTCCCTCGAATACATCCTTTCCATAATGCTGCCACTGCCACATAACCTCGCACAAGTAGGAGTCTAACAATGCACAGCTGGTGCCGCACTATTTATTCCACTGTACTTCCATTTGGGTATCATCACTATTAGGATCAAAAAATTGTATTAATGACTTACTGCATGATTTTCATAACCTAACCCTTAAGTAGACCAAGCAATGTTCTTGTTTGTAAAATGTTTAAGTTAACAGGAATTAAGTAAAAAGAAAAAAGTTATGGTTTTTTTGACATTATTACTCCGTTAAACTTGTATATTCAATGCTTACGAATAATTAGTTTAGAAAGCTACAACTGAAAAAAACGGTAGTAAAAAAAACTTCCATGCGCGTTGTGTGCTTCGGTTATTGCCATTGCATGAGAGTGTTTTCGGCCCTGCCAAGTTGTTCTTCAGACATTTGGTTTATCCCCTGGATAACATAATCGCTGAGCCAAGGCTGTGATAGAAGCGGAAACTTGGTGAACCTTGCCTACGTTATATCTGAAAATGTGGTACTACTGAGAGTGTAGTAAATACTTGAAGCATCACTTTGTTGATTTCTCAATTACATTATGTGTGTTTTGCGTCTCAGTAGTACTACTAATAAAGCTCTGCTAAAGTAAACAACATTGTTGGGAGCAGTCATAACTTTTTGTGGTCCTTGAAATAATCTGTGCTGCAACATTAAGACTCATATTATTAACATTGAGATAAACTTTTTACATCAAAACAAAACTGAAATTAGGAAGAATACCAACACTCTGAAAATGAAAACTAATTTAGAGTGATTAAATAATATAATGCAATTATAAAATGATATTAATAAATCACTTTTTGCAGGTTTATGGCTCAACATCCGGAAATGGATTTCTCAAAGTGCAAATTCAATTAAGAAGAGTCCCTTGCAACAACATTGTGATACTATACAATTAAGTTTTTAATAATGTTGCATACCTAAGTTTTATTTTATATTTTGTTCAGCCATTTAAGACTCGTATTAATCAATTCTTACCATTAGTTTTAGGCAGACTGTATTTTCAATTGAATCTGCCTTTCTTGTAATTTACATTTTTACACTTTTCATTTAGTGTATTGTAATTTCACTAAATAAAGGCAAAATAATTTTTTCATTGTAGTCATTCAAGTTTTTTAAAACTTCATACCTTATCCTGACCATTATCACTAACTCTAGTCTTCACTGTTGAAAAGACTGCCAAATTTTCTAGTACATTTATTCTAATTCTAATACCTCACCAAAGCGTTAAACACATGACTAAAAATGTCTAATTAACTGTTTCAATCACAAAGTTTGTATCATATATTTTATTTTAAAGTTACACTCCATCAGTCAATTTCATCCATTAATCAGGATATAAAATTTAATCTTCGATTCTATCACGAAGATGCAAAATCAGAGTATCAGCTGTTAAAATAATTGTTCTACAAATGTTCTATTTTTTAAGTATTTTTATAACCTCTTGTATCTGTACAACTGAAGGCGATCTTTCGAGATCGAAATCGATTTTGACTATTAAACATTAAAAAGATTGCCAAGTGTTATCTTTATATGTAAAATTTAAGATATTGTAACTGACATCTCCAAATAAGCAGCAAGTATTTTATAAAGCTCAATTTTACAAAATTGTATAGAATATCAGATCATCATATGCCCTTCTATATCATATAGACTGTATAGGTGGTTCAATTGTAACACTTTCAGTACTAAAGTCATATTTTTGTTTTCACCATGTGCGACAGCATAATATAATAATTATATATTATATAAATTGAAAATTTATCCAAATTACAGAACATTTTTTTGTTTCAAAAACTTATTTTTTGATTGTGTACCTGTCAATTTATGACTGTCAGAAGTCATAAGGGAACTTGGCAAAAGCTGGACATAAACTAATTCAATAATGTGAGTGAGGCAATATGGCCGACTAGACGGCCTCTAGTGGTTGGGCGGTGTGACTGACTTTACGACCATGTAGCACTGAATGTGTTAATTACTCATTTCTATGGTTTTTGAGCAGGTTTAACCCTCTACCGTTTAAATTCCCGCCACGCGACCATGACGCTGCTGGGCAGTATTATTTCTGGCCGCCCCAAACCCCCCTTGGAAAGTTTTTCCGGAAAACGGGTTTTTTTTAAAAAGGTTTTTTAACCTAAAAAATCATATTAAATATCTTTTAAAACTTATTTAAAAGTTATAAATTTAAAACTAAAATTAAAAAACAAAAGTTGAATTTTTAAATTAATTTTACATAAGGGGTATTTTTAGTTTTTTTTATTTTTTAGACAATATTTTTTTTAATATCCAAAAAATATAAAAAATGTAAAAAAATTCCCAAAATTTAAAATTTAAAAGATTAAATTTTTTTTAATGATATGGTTTTTCGGGGATTTCATTTAGTTTTAAAATAAACGTGTCACTAACACCCCACTCCCCCTTTTGGGCTCATTTTCAAATATTCGGGCATTTTTAACTATTACGCAAAAAAAGTCTTGATTCATTATAAAAAACACTAAAAATCAATCAAAAAAAAAATCACTGAATTTTTGGGGGTAAACAAAAAACGCTAATTTCTGTACATACGTACAATAATAATTTTTTAAATTTCTTATTTATCAGCTGGCCCTTTTGTATAAATTCCCATTTCCCATTTTGGCCCGGGGAATAGCGGGAAAAAAACGGGGGGAAAAAAATTTTTTGGCAAATTTAAAAATTTGGCCAAAACAAAAAAAATGTTTTAAATAATTTATTTTTAATAAAAATAGAAAACAAAACCCTTTTTAAACAACCAAGAAAAACGAAAGTTTTCTTACCGTTTTAAAAAAAATCGGCCCGCATTTTTTTTCGGAGGAAAACCCTTTTTTGGGGGCTTTCCTCAAACAACCCCTTTTGAAAGGGGGGCCGCCCTTGAGGGGAATTTACGGGGGGGGGGAAAAGATTAAGGGGTTTCCCATTTTTTTCATTTCAAAGGGCTTTTTTGGTTTTTAACCATTCAACCCCCGTTTTGCTAACTTTTACTTTTAAAAACTCAAAGGGGGTTGGTCAATTTTCCCCTTACCTTTTTTTTATTGTTTAAAAATTTTTAAAATTCTTTTATTAATTTCGTTCTTTACTTTCCTTCCCTTTTGGATTTTTAAAGGGCAAAAAAAAGGAATGAAATTTTAAAATTAGAGAAATGCTTTAAAAAATTTTCCAAAATTTTTGATGTAAAAAATTTTAAAGGAACCGGGAGTTTTGGAAATTTTTTTGAAAAACCCTTTATATTTCCCGCTTCAGCAAACCCCCTTTTTTTTTATAAAAAAGGGAACCTTGGTTATAAGGGGAAAATCAATGGGGGCCCCAAAAAACTTTACAAAAAATTTCAGGGTTTTTCCTTTTCTGGGACGGGAAAAAAACAAGATTGGGGTTTTTTTTTTTTCCAAATGCCTTTAAGGGGAAAAATTATTCCCCAAAAGAATCTTTAAAATTTTTGAAAAAAGCCCTTTTGGGGGAAGTAGTCTTAAATTTTTGGGTTTTTGTTTTTAATTTTGATTTGGGTTTTTGGATTTTATTATAAATTGTTTATTTGTAAAAACAATTTTAAAAAAAAAATGTTTTTTTGGAACTTAACCGATTCTTTGGTTAAAAAAATTTTTGTTAAAAATTTCCCAAAAAATTTAAGGTTCAGGTTTTAAATTTGAAATTAAAAACCCCTTTAGTTAACATTTTCAAAAAGGCTGGAAATTCGCCCACTTTAATGTTTTAAAAAGCCCCAAATTTTTTTTTGTGGGGTGCTTTTATTTTTTAACCCGGCCCTTTGGTCTTTTCCCTTTAAAAAAGTTTAAAAAAGGTTTTTTTTTCCGGCCTCCCCGTATTGGGGTTTTCCGTTCCAGCCCCCAAATTTTTTAAGGTAAATCAGTTTTTAAGGTTTTTTTTTGGTTTTTCCCTTTTTTTTGCATGTGGTCCCATTTTCCCAAAATTTTCAAAGTGCCTTTTTTCAAGTCCCCGTTTTCTCAACCTTTTGGAAACAACCCCCCTTTTTTAAAATTTTTGATTTTTTTAACTTGGTTTTAAAAAAATTTTTCCTTTTAAATCCCATTTTTAAAAAAACACTTTTTAAAATAAAAACACCAATTTAAAAACCTTTTAACCCCAAAAACAACTTCCCTTATAACAAGTTTTCCCTGCAGTGACCAAAGAAAAAGAAGCAATCTTTTCTATTTTAAAAATTTCAAAATTATTTTTGGTTACTTTTCCTTTATTTTCCGCCAATAAACCAATTTTTCCCCCCTCTTCCCCTCTAACAAAAATTTTCTTGATTCCTACAATTTTCAATAAATGAAAATTTTCCTTTTCCCCCCCTTGAATTCTGTTTCAATTTTTTTTTTTATGCTTTTTTCTTATTAGCTTTTTAAAAAAATTTTTTTTTAAAAAACAAGGGGTTTCCCAAAAAGGGTTAAAACCCCAATAACAAATTTTTCCAGGTTTCCCAAAATTGAGAAATTAAAAAAATTTTTACCAAATTTTAAAGGCAAATATTAAAAGGATTTAACCAGGGACTTTTTGTTTGGTTGAATTTTAAAAAAACTAAAATAAAAGAAGCAAAATTTTTTACCATTTAAAACGCCAAAACCAAGGTAAAAGGGATTGGGGGCTTTATTGAATTCGAACCACATTAGGGAATTAAATTGGGGGGAAAACCCTTCCAAAAAGTTAATTAAATCTTTTCGTTTTCCGGAACGTTTTTTTTGCTTTTAGGGTAAAAAGTTTTTCGGGTCAAAGGTTAAAACATTGGTTTTTTTAAAACAATTGCCTTTTAATTTCTTTGTCGTTGTTTTTTAAAGTTTTTTAAAAAATTTTTGGGAAAAAATGTCCAAAAGGAAAAACTTTTTAAAAACAAACAAATTTCTTTTGAAAAAAAATTTTAACCGAGGTGGGGTTTTTGTGATAAAACAATTTTTTATTGATTCAGTTTAACCGGGTTGGGGCACTTAAGTCAATTTTTTCCCGAAAAGGTTGGTTTTAAGTTTTGGGTTGGAAAAATTTCAATTATATTTGTAAATAATTAGAATAAAGAAAAAATTTAAATTCAAACAATTTCAAATTTTTAAAAAAAAACCCAGGGGGATTAAATGGAAAATTTGGGGGGTTTAAATTATGGAAAAATGATAAAAAATAGTAAAAGGTGTTTTTTTTTTGTTTAAAAATAAAAAAAAAATTAAAATTTTAATTAAATTCTTTTTAAAGAAAAAATGTAAACTATTGAAAGGGTTCAAAATTAAACCCCAAAAATACTGGCAATTGAATTTTAACGAAAAAATTTTTGCTTTAAAAAATTTTTTAATTTTTGTTTTTCCCTTTTAAAATTTTATTTGCCCCCAAAAAAAACTTTTAAATTTTTTTAAAAGTTTTTTTTTTATTAAATTTTGGGGTTTTGATTTTTTCCCTTTTTGAAAAAATGGAAAGTGTTTTGGTTTATTTTATTTTAAATTTTGAAAAAAATAAAAAAATTAATTTTAAAACATTAAAATAAAAAAAATTAATTTTTAATTTTTATGAAAAAATTCCCCAAAAATGGGCTAAATAAAATTTTAAAAAAATAAAAAAATTTCCCTTTTTTCAATAAAATTTAAACCCCCCCAAAAAACTTTTTTTTAAAAAAAAGTTTTTTTTGGTTTAAAAACCTTTTTTTTGTTTGGTTTTTTACTAAAAATTTTTGTAAAAAATTTTGGGGTAAAATAATAAGCTTTAGTTTTGAAAATTTTAAAAAAGGAAATAAATTAAACAAATGTTGGGAAATTGGGAAAAGCCAAAATTTTTTTACACTAAAAAACAACCAATCAAACATTGGAAGGGGTTTTAAGGAATGAGTGCAATATGAGTTTAGTAAGCAGCTCACTTTACTAATATCGTTATCTCACAAAGGAATCTCAATAAAATACCGGGTTAAACATAAAACAATCAAAGATAATGTTAAACCATTTATTGAAATTAATACAAAACAGTTTAACTTCTCAAAGTATCACCAAAAACTAATATTAGTTTATTATTGTTATTAATACAAACAGCCTTATAACATTTTAACAAATGCCAGTGGGGAAATTTCTTACTGTAAAACACAAATAATATTATTGTTCAAAAGTCCCAAAATAAATTTCACTAATTTCTTAAACAGATAAAAATCAATATTTCATCAGTTTTAAATAATTTACACAAAATATCAAGCACTGC
This sequence comes from Stictocephala bisonia, assembly GCA_035578905.1. NCBI lineage: Eukaryota > Metazoa > Arthropoda > Insecta > Hemiptera > Membracidae > Stictocephala > Stictocephala bisonia. The sequence continues at coordinate 1,062,756 of JAQJVL010000078.1, forward strand.
AAAACAACAAAAGAAATACAGTCTCAAGAGGAGTTTATCAAAACAAATTTTGTATAGTAAAAAAACGAGTAAAATTAAGAAGTAGAGGGACCACCACTTTGATGATGAGCATAAGGAGAACGCAGTTTCTCACCCACCATCATTGCCTGATGCTAGGATGGCACGCGGATCTGACTAAGACGTAGGATGAAGTCCAACAGACGGATTTGAACTTGGATTTTTATGGGGTCATCTGTCACTTCAAAGCCAGGTACTCCTGCCATCTCCAATATTCTTTGCTGATCACAAACCTGTAACAGTTATTAACATTCCTGAATTTTGTTTTTTCCATATCAGTTATCTATCACATTTTCCTCAATTGCTTAAAAAAGCCCTTAAACATAACACTAAGAAAATCATTTTCACTTTTAAGTTTTATTTATTTATTATCATTTTTTATTTATTTTTTTCAGCTCTCTATTTTTATAACTGGTAGACGCTTTAAAAATGAATTTAGTATGAGAAAACTAAAAAAAACTTAAAATATTCGATTTTTAAATGAGGGATTGGGGTACAGCATAACAAAGGGTCCACTAAACACAATATATGTTGAAGCCAGATTCATTTAATTTCAACATTATATTTACTACCTTAATATCAATTTTATTTTCAAAAGCTCCACTTCCATAGCACAAACCCTACATCATACCTTTCAGTCACAATTCAAATCTCCCACCCAAAGTGCATCAAGCAAGAAGACCAAACAGCTGATCTTCATTGGCCTCTCAGTGGTCTACAGTTCATAACTCTCAGTGGTCTACAGTTCATGACTCTCAGTGGTCTACAGTTCATGACTATCAGTGGTCTACAGTTCATGACTATCAGTGGTCTACAGTTCATGACTCTCAGTGGTCTACAGTTCATGACTATCAGTGGTCTACAGTTCATGACTATCAGTGGTCTACAGTTCATGACTAACAGTGATCTACAGTTCATGACTATCAGTGGTCTACAGTTCATGACTATCAGTGGTCTACAGTTCATGACTATCAGTGGTCTACAGTTCATGACTATCAGTGGTCTACAGTTCATGACTCTCAGTGGTCTACAGTTCATGACTATCAGTGGTCTACAGTTCATGACTATCAGAGGTCTACAGTTCATGACTATCAGAGGTCTACAGTTCATGACTCTCAGTGGTCTACAGTTCATGACTCTCAGTGGTCTACAGTTCAAGAAACAACACACTTCTATGGTATAGATATTTGATTTTTCCTAATTTTTCTTACCTGTACCCAAACCCATACTTTTTATTAATATTCCACTAGATGTATAACCTCCTCATCCACATTAATATTAATTAATTTTGTGTCAACATTTAGATAATAACTTTCGTTCCCTTGGTATGTCCCTTAATGTCACTACTATTATTTTATTTAATCGTCATATTATATATTGACATAAATTGACTAAATTATTATTCTTGCTTCAAATACTTAGATGTTAAGATTTGACTTATAAGACGGAAGTACATGTCATATCTGAGCATTGTTTAAACCACAAATATACACACAAAATCAGTTAAAATGGTAGAGATAATTCTTTTACTAAGGAGCTCTACCTTTTATGAGTGGTACTAGTGGCTAAAACAAGAACTACAGTTGGCACAGAAACTATGTGTACCCCAGTTTGAATGTTTTTACTAAGAAACTTAAGAGGCCTATGAAAAATCTATTCACGCTATAGTTTTCCCGTTTAGTTGTACATTATGACATGCCTTTTTAAAATGTTCTTATAAGTTTATATAATTATTATCCTAATTGTGAAAAGAATACCAGAATTGTAACTAGTTTTCACTGTGAGTCAGCTTTACACTTTATTACTCAAGGTTGACAAGAATGTTTTCTTTAAGTTTTATAAATTTCAAAATAATTCAATTTCAAGAAAAAAAGTTCTTATAAATTTTTTGAAACAATATTTTCTTGGCTACATTTCATAGGGCTGACAATATTCATTGTAAGAAGCCAAGAAAACTTTGTTCCAGGAAATTGGTAAGAACTTTTTTTCTTAAAATTTAAAATTCTGAAGTTTATAAAATTTCTAGAAAACATTTCTGTCAATTACACATTAAAATGTAAATGTAATACATTAACAGGTTTTTGGAAGTAAAAGTGGAAAAATTATGCACAGTGAAAACTACTTAAAATTTCTGTTCTAACTAGGATAAAAATTATAACATTTAAAACACACCTCATTGCGTACAATTAAATGAGGAAAACAGTGTGATTGGATTTTTCATAGGTCTCTTAGTTTCTTAAAAAACAACCCTCATACTCGGATACACATAATTTCTGCACTGACGGTACAATCATAAACTACAAAGTCCAGAAAAAAATCCATTTGCAGAGTTTTAACTGTTATTAACCGTGTCACCATTGGTTAGTCGCCATTTCCTATGGACAGGAAAACAGCGAGTCCTAGATTTGAATCCCAGTAAATGGTAAAAAAAGGTAACCAGGTTATTAAACCCTCATTGTTTTCCCAACGCACGGTGCAGAAAGAATTTAAATCATAGTCAATTTAACTACTCGTGACAGCGAACAATTTTTAATACACTGTGAACAAATTTGAACAAATTTGAACTAACATATGCAGATGTGTTAGTTCTTGAAACAACCAGGGTAGTCAGTATTTATGCACACTTGACAAAGGAGGTGGTTAATAGTTGGCTGTCACTCAAGACTGACCCATAATATACAGTTCACAACAAACTTGAATCGTTGTTAAGACTGATAACTAAACTGTACTAACAGTGATAATTTCAAATGTACGGTAACTTGCCGATAATAAATTAATATCTAAACAAACATTGTGGTGAGTCTCCACTGCACGAAGTGGGGTTGTTGTCGGTCGACCATGTACTTGATGACTGAATGTACGAGTCCCTCAAAATGGACTCACCCTAGCGTGGAAAATGTTTCATCTGCCATTTGGCCTACTTTTGACTTGTTCGATTTGTTTTTATAATTTGCTTTCCCATTTTTTTTATTTAATTATTTATTTTTAAAGTTAATTTTATTTTAATCACTGAATCATTTTTATTCCAAATTAAATACAATTATAATGTTGTATTATTATTAAATTAAATTTATTTATTGTGATAACACCGTTACAAGCCTTGCGGAAATAGGAGAGGAGCTGGTTGCTACTTCTAGGTTTTAGATAAGGCATGTGATTTACTGCCTTAGTAGGGTAGTTCTTGTAACCAGATGTGATGTTTCTTACTGCAATGAGTGCAGACCCTTTTGATTTAAAACCCTTTACTGATTGTACTAAACAAAAATAGTTCAAAAGCTTATATTTTGAAAATTCAGGATTGTTTTGAGGTGTTGAATCTTTGAAACTAGAGCAACCTTATCACTACAGATATGCATGTCGCTTTAGAGGAAGATAAACAGTCGGTTTGATTTTATTTTTTATTGGCTTTTTTTCATTTTGAAAACTCAAATTTTTAATAGCAGGGGAAACCATGTTTTTTTCAAATAGTAGTAGGAGGGGAGGTGGACCTTGAAGATGAGTTCCGTATTGAACTACCTTACAAACTGGAGTTGTTAACTTAACTAACTGCTTCCAATTACACATTAACCCTTTTAACGCCAGCCTAATTTTTCATGGTGTTGCTAAAAACGCCGAGCCAATATTCAGTAGATATGCGAAAAACGCTAAGCCAATTTTGACTAAAATGCAGAGTCTTGCTTAAAAATTCATAGTAAATTTATTAATTGTCATAAATTAATGAAATTAGTCTTGTTTTGTTGGTATTGAGTTGTACTATAACATAAAAATAAAAGTTTTAATTTTTGGCCATTTTTTAGTTTTGTTAACAAACAAAATATAAATTTATTTTTTTTATTTTTATAAATTTTTGTAGTTTGTAGTATCATAACATACCATAAATATCAAACCACCACATATGTTAGTATTTTATCATATAAAACATTTAATTGTTAGCACATACACAAAATTTGAAGAATTTACCTTGATATATACAGATGTTATGTTGGATTTTCCAGATATTTACATTTTGAGAAAAATCACATGTTACCATGGTAACACAATTTTTCATTTGAAGTTCATAAAAAGTATTAAATTGCACTAAAAACTTATACAACAGTCTAATATTACTAAACTAATAAAAATTTTAAGAATTTACCTTGATATATACAGATGTTATGTTGCATTTTCCAGATATTTACATTTTGAGAAAAATCACATGTTACCATGGTAACAAAATTTTTCATTTGAAGTTCATAAAAAGTATTAAATTGCACTAAAAACTTATACAACAGTCTAATATTACTAAACTAATAAAATAAGCCCACTTTTTTATATTTACAGGGTCTACATACAATTTGTAAACAAACCACAAACACAATGAATGGATGAACTGAGTCAACTAACAAAAGTAAACAAAAACAACTTTGGTTCCATAGAGTATAATGCATAGAAAACAATCCAAAGAGGTTAAAACATATTTCTTTATGTTCCGTATTTACTATAGAAAGAGTGTGCCAAATTTCATTGACTTTGATTAATATTAAAGACATGAAAAAAAAAAAAAACTTTTAACGCCAAAGATCGATATAGCGACCGTCGGCGGTTTTAGCGCGTCTACGAACGATCGATAGATCGATCGTTGGTGATCTTCGCACAAATGCCGAAGATCGATATAGCGATCGTTGGCGTTAAAAGAGTTAATATTCTAACAATGAGATCAATATCTCATTTAAATTGTTTAAAAAATCTTTTCTACTATCTTCAACCTTATACAAATGTATATCTGTCTTGCTCAGAAAGTGTCAGAGATGTTTGATTAATGTTGTCACTTTTTACACCCTGCTTTAGAGCAATCAACGCTGGATCATTTTCACGGAACAGAGGAATACAGGACATCAAGATTTTAGCAGTTGCACAAGTAATATTAGACAATTCAATAATGTAATATTCACTCACCATTAAATTCACCATGGAAAAAGAAGTAAACAATAAATTATCATTTTTGGATGTAAATGTAGAAAAAACAAAACATGGCCTTAAAACATCAGTCTACAGAAAACAAACTCACACAGGCAAATACCTCAATTTCAATTCTAACCACCCACAAACTGTTAAAGAAGGTGTAGCCTTCTCTCTCTTTGATAGGGCCCGAGCCATATGCTCAGACAAAACCAAACTAGATAATGAACTAAAAATTGTTTCCAAAGATCTAATAAACAATGGCTACCCTCAGTCTCTCATAAACAAATGCAAACAAATAAGAAAATGCAAACAAACACACACTGACACAGAAAAGCCTAAAGCATTCATGTCCATTCCATATACGCCTAACCTTTCAGAAAAAATCAGACGCATAGCTAGGAAATACAAAATCAGAATATCATTCAACACACAAAACACATTAAGACAGTCTTTAACTAAAACTAAACCAAAGAATGAGGAGCAATCCTCCAAAAATGTAGTATATTGCATTACTTGTGAATGCAATGAAAAATACATAGGGGAAACAAAGAGACCACTGGAAGTTAGGCTAAAAGAACACAAAAATAACATTAAAAAAGGAGACACTACACATTCTAAATTAGCTGAACATGCCTGGAACAATGAACACAGATTTAACTGGGATAACAATAAAATACTTCACAGGAACCACATTTTTTTAAACGTAAATTCATCGAAGGTGCCTTTATGAACAAGTAATCAGTCAAAGTAGCATAGAAGTTAGACCCATGTGGGTTCCTTTACTTAAAAACACACTTGATAAAAAGTTCAGTACACTCATGACATCATCTAACCAGAATCCTACTCCACCTGCACCTATAACAATTAAACACCCCATGAGTCAACGTCTCCGTCCCCGAGTCATCGCATTTTTGACGATCTCGGAGCGTACGTCCCTGTCCTCGTCAGTCTGTGTATGGTTGTTGTGAAGTGTAGTGTGTATGTTTGTCTTGTCCCCGTGTTTTATCACCTTGGAGGGAACTTCATAGGCACTGCATTTGGATTGTATCATCCTCACTTCGTGCCTGGAACGTCTAGACGCCATCGTCACTGCGGGTCGTAAGAGTTCATCACTTTTGTAATATTTTATTATTGTATTGTTTTATTCCTAATAATTGTTATCTTTTCAGGTTAAAATGTAATTGTAATAGTAAAATGTAATTGTAATAGTAGTCTCAGTCCTTCCGAGTCATATATATATATATATATATATATATATATATATATATATATATATATATACACGAGTATATCATTTTTTGTGCATGTTGAATGTTATTTTAAATTAATAGTGTTTTTCAAGTACCATATATTTATTTTATTTATGATTAGTTAATGTAATCTTATTTCAGTCTGACTTGAATATTAATTTAATTGTGTTTTAACATTTTTTCGTTGATATCGTGACATTGACAGCGACTAATTGGTTATATTAATTTAACCCTGTTAACATTGTTATATTTATAAATAAATAAATAAAAATGCCTTTTAACTAGAATCTACAGTTTCCGGTGACAACCGCGTCAAGGTACTATCTACAATATTTACAAGATGACCAGACGTTTCGTCTACAATATTTACAAGATGCCTTTTATTGGAGCGTTACTCAGTATAAACTGCTTTTCAGTACAACTCAGGTCATAATACTACACTACTCTTAAAACTATAAACAACCAGAGGACGTAATTAACCTAACGTCTTAAATATAACAATCATACATTAACTTTTAAATTTTACTCTTAACCCTTAAAACGCTGAGCAGTTTTCTGTAATCTTTCAATTAACGCTTAATTTTCTTGAATATATATAATTTTAGTTTTTGTAAAGTTATATTTTTTTTAATCTAAACCAGGATAGTACAATGTAAAAAAAAAAAATAATAATAACGATATACAATATACAATACATATATAACTCAATATACTCAATATACAATACTCAATAACAAGATATACAATATAACTCAATAAGACAACAGATTATGTACACAAAATAAACACTATTTACAACAAAAATAAAACTAGACGTCACAATGAAAAATATAGAGTAAATTCGAAATAATAAACTTTGTTTGCACACTGGAAGTTAGTATAATGCACGAGACAGACAACAAATAACTGCAGACTGACGAGCGCCAGCCGGTCGCTGCGTCATGTGACTAGCAGATGCGTATATATTCGCTGCGAGCGCTAGCGGTTACCTCGACAGAGGCAATAATGAATGAAAACTTCATATTATTTACATTCGTTGCTTAGTAACCAGTCCAAAGGTGTCGAAAATGAATAATAACCTGAAAATAGTCTTGACCTTGAATCTTAAAACTCGCTACGTTGTATTAGGCCTGTTCTAGGATTATTGTTATCAGCTCGCGAAATATTACGTATAACGCGTTACGGGCAATTGTAAACATGCGTATATATACGGATGCCGCGTTTTAATGGTTAAAAGTATTTACAGCACAAGTGTTGTACAGCAGAAGTTAATTTTGTTGTACCCCATTCTAGGATCTAGGTTAAAATGTAGATAATTATTAAAGTAGATAAGTTTATTAGTTTAAGAACGTAGTTTTATAACATGTTTGTGTAGATGTAATTTAGTTTTTAGCACTTGAAAAAGGTTTGGGTTTGACCAAATCGAAATGTTGTGATTGGTAATTTTCACGTAATGATGGCAAATGTCCAACTACCTTTGTCTCCCTCATCAATAATGATGTTGTGATGAAAACTTATAATCTTCCTTCTATTCTATTGTCCATAGTTTTCAAGTGTGATTAGTAATTTTTTATTAGAGTTAATCGTTCACCTTGCAACTAAGCCAAAAGATGATGCATTTTCACCAATCATGTTTAAATTGTTATCAAAAGAGGCTAAATTTTTAACTTTTTAAACAAATTAAATAAAGAAAGCAACTGGTATGGGAATTCATTAAAGGTTTCTTTGTAGGGAGAGTTAAAAAAATAGACCTATAGGCCTAGAGGATTTATTTAATTATTGTTATTAGTTATAAAGGAATTATCAAAAGGTAATTCTGCTACTGGTTTGGTATGCAATAAATTTAATAACTGTTCATGAGCAAAATGAAATGATTCAACAAAATAATTGATACAAATTTTACCTTTTTGTCCAATTCAGTAACCAATTTCATATCAAATAGCACCAACTCCTTCTTATGGTTTGCCTGTAACAGCAGTCGGTGATTGGCTTTTGATTCAGTATCAATCTTGGAGTTCATGGACAGTTCTTGTAGTGCTACTATAACAGAAGTACATTTGTATTAAATATGTAACATTTATATAGAACTTACAATTTTTAATATCTTGAGTCAAGTTACCCTGGATCTTGAGATGGAGCATAATTTATGCTCCTTCAATAAAATCAATAAAACATATGTTCATAATCAATCAACCACAACAAAGTTGGTACCAATTGACGCAGAATGTTCTGATCTATAGATTTCAGATTTTTAATAATTTTTTTATTAATGTGCAACAGCAAACTTCTGCTCAGTTTCCGCCTGGCTGAGGTCGGGAGCGGCGTAAAGGCCGATGTTTGTCGAATGACTGACTGAATAACCAAAAGACGATAAGTCGTACCAAATATCAGTCTGTAGGGAATAAAATACTCTATCTGACAAAACAAATTGCATTGTTTTAGCTGCATTGGGTATTTTACATAAAATGTTTTCGTGTACCCTTGTTTAAGTGTTTTCCCTCAAGTGAGTCGAAGCATAATTTATGCTTTTGATGAAAGTTTAGCTAATAAGTTATTTATTGAGATATAAACAACAACAAAAATTAGCCAGAAAGGCAGAGTTCATACGTTGATTGGTGCCGTTTCGAGCGATTTCTGTGCAGTATGTTGCCAATGGTCACGTGACAAGTTTTCTGTTCGGTGAGTACAAAGAGAATCCAGCAACGGCAGTCAGTCGTCTAGACCATATTGTTTGGTGCGCGTCGGATTTTACTTGTCAGTGTTTTATTCGCTGTTATCGTTATAAATTAATATTTGTACTAATACAATTATGTGCAGGGCCGCCCAGAGGGGGGGGGGGCAAAAGGGGCAAATTGCCCCGGGGCCACACAGACTTAGTTCACAGGGGAGGCCACATTTCATGCAACAAAAAAGAAAATACTTAATAAACTACTAGATAAGAAACGATTCAGGCCTGTATCAAAATATCAAAAGTGATATTAGGCCAGATAAGTCTTCCAGTTTTAGTTTTAAAACGTTTAAACTAAACCATTGGTTTTATAGCAACCAGGGAGCCTTTTGGAGCAAGTTGTACACTGGTCTTTGAAGTTTGTCAGCGGTCGACATAGTGGTGTAACAGCATACGCTCTGGTGGGTGTGTGACTGAACTGTACCCTTCGCCAGTTGTCTTGTTTGCGAACAAGTGTAAAGGCATGCAGCTTGTGAACACACCAAAATATAAATTCCAGTTTGCGAACATATAAATATAATTGAGTGGTGTGGACAGTGGGCCACCTCAATGATATGTCCTGTTTTCGTACACTATTTATATAAAACTTGTCAAAAGACCCACTAGCTTTACATTTGTATTACTCAAAACTCCGTTTTTGGACGTGTTTAATACAAGGTGGACAAGAACGTTTTTGCTTGTTTTATTTTTTTAATTTTAATTTCAAACGTATATACTACTTTAAACAAAATTGTTATACTTGTCCTAAATTCAACTCTATCTTGGCTTTTAGTTGTAGGAATAGGAAAATCAATCGCTTGGTCACGTTATTATCCCTACAAAACCATTAGTTATGCTATATTACTATTATAAACTTAAGATAATACAGCAATTGCGAATTGATTTGTATTTGTAGTGGTTTGTTGATTACGCTTTTATCCTTATTTTGTATTTTTTCACAAATTCTGTTTATGTAGATAAATAATCTTGATTTAGTGTTTCGAAAATCCCTTGACTCATCGTAGCAAAATAATAGATCTATATAATGTGAAAACGAGTGATCAGTAACCTACGGCCTAAAGTATGCAAATTAATAAATTGTAATAAAAAAAGTGGAAGCCTAAGAACAACACAATTAAATAAGCAAACAAAATTACAGTAAAAACATCTTAAATCCGTAATTTTAAAAAGGTCGAAAAGTCTTTATGAGAAAAGGTTCTTACAAACTTGGTTTCAAAGCTGGTAGTAGGCGGCGGCACTCCGTTCGAACGTTATAATGTTGCACTCTTTTCTCTATGCAGTAATTTAGTGCAATTTTTCAATATATGCACTAAATTTAAGAAGTAGTAGTCGTATTTCAGTAGTAACTGTGTTTTGCACCCAAAAAACCCACAGGCAAAATATACAATGTTGTAACAACGTGGCTGGAAGAGTTCAATTAATTGTCATGAAGGGTAGATCGGGGACATCGTCAATCATTAGTCTATTTGTTTACTGTCGTCCAGAAAAGAAATATTTTGTTATTGTTGTTTTTTATAGAGTGATATTTCTGTAATTTAATGCGTTCTTTTGGATTTCCTAGTAAACTACTATAATTATCAATTAATTAATTTGCTATGATTCATATTCCATTTAAAGATTTTGAGAGAACAAAAAGCTAAAGTTTAGGCCCAGTAATTTATGGTAACGTTTTATTGAAATAATAAAAATAGACTATAAATGTTTCAATATAGTATTGTAATATACTGCAAAGTAAATTATATATTTTTACAGTATAAAAAGAATAAATTAACGATGAAACCACTAAATTACAGTAGACTTCTAGGTACTTAAATCTGGTAAATATGCATACAACAACATCACCGCTCGCTTACCGGATGTGCAACAATATGTGTGTATGATGCATTACATTCAACTTGCCCTACGCTATCGCGGGAGTAATTGCGTGGCATAACCTTGTCTAAAAATTATAATTTTGTTACGTTCTGTACTATTCGGATTCACCTTCCATCATATTTAACCGGTTAACCAGAGTTTAGTGTACATGCAATTTTTTTTACTTTCTCTCTACTGTAATGTTTCTTTTAACATTTTTAATTTACTAGTTATTATGACATGGATGTTCGTAAAGACATTTTACCAATATATTATGACATAGGTCTTAATGAAAAGAGGAGCTCTTAAGTATACCGTTAATAGATAAAACAGCTTCATCATTGTTCAGATTTGTACAACTCCTTTTGAATAATATTTATTTTGTGACATTTAACTTGTTGTAACTCTTTTATTGTCTGGTTTAATTTACCCCGAAACTGTAACAGGAACAGGGGTGTATTCTCAACATATTCAGTAGAGTAGCTCTTGATTAAAAACCAATTATGCCCACGTACAGGTTGTTCCCAAACAAATGGCATGATTGATTAATGTTGTCATTCATTAACATAACAAATCTACGACCAATCAAAATAGTTTTAATAATTTTTTACTGTCACTGACGAACGAGTAAGCCATTTATATTTTTGACAATCATTAATACAGTATTTATTTATTATTTGTTGCGTGATAAGTGAAATTAACTAAGATTGAACCACTGTACGTGTATTGTTGAGCGGGAGGTTCAATACCACTGTTCGTGAATGGGTGTGTGGGTGTGTCAATACCACTGTCACTGTACGGACGTGTACACTGTGATGTATATAAATGATATAGTATCCAATTTGACAGACATAAATTTTACTATGTTTTATGCTGAGAAAATTGAGTTGGTACAAAGTGCCTTCTATGCCTGTGAAATAAAAATTGAATAGTTTTAAAGTTTACCATAAATACAAACTAAAATCACGAATATATACTAGATGTTTTAATGTCCAACATCAATAAGCTACGTACCCAGTAGTCTACAACCTGTTTTGAAAACAATAACATAACCTCAACTCTCTGTTGACTGTTTTTAAAGCACTAGATTTTCGCGTTCGCCAAATTATTTTACTTCGTGAACATTCGGCCACTTGCTCTTTAGCTAGCGAAGCCAAGTGGCCTATACAAATTTAATGGCCCCTCCCTCCCTCACCCACAGCTAATATCATTGGCGAGGACGGCTCCTCAACTGGCAATCGAAGAGCTGCTGCGCCCAACTGCACCTGCCTATGCAACTGACTGTGGCATTGCTTGGTTCGTTATTATTTATTTAATATTAAAGAATAGTAGTTTTGTTATAAGAGATTGCTGTTATTGTAGTGGTAATACTTAAGAAAATGTTTTAAAAGTATATGATAATTAGAGAAAAACTTACCGGAGCTTCGCAGCTAGCCCTGAGAAAACGTCCATGAACAAGAATCTTAATTACTCGTACAATAGTAATCTAACGAAAGAGATGGTAAGAATATCGTGGAATGTGCTAAAATTGAAATATCAATTATAGTATATTTGACAATCAGAGTAATTAAATTTATTTTGAAGTGAAGGAAGGGGCCACATGGTAAACTTTGCCCCGGGGCCACCAAAAGTCTCTGGGCGGCCCTGATTATGTGTAGTGAAGTGATAGTCGAATGTGTTACAGTGGTTTATAGTGTAAAAAATATCAGTAATACTAAAAAATATGTTAATATGATCTTTGTTTATTATTATTGCACATAATGATAATCATTATTATGAAAACAACAGTCTAGCCCAGTCTATGCTCAAATTTATCAATATCAAAGGATCCTGGAATGCAGAACTAAGAGCGAGTCAAATATTTCATTTTATATTGTAGGCCTAGTTGTAAGTGTATTTCAGTGTTTATCTACAGCTGTATATATATTTATGTAGGTACTAGCCTAAACATTTATTTTTTATCCGATTTGAGCTAACAATGTGTTAACAGATAGGGTATTAGTGTAGCATAATAAAAATAATAATAATTTAAAAAAAGTATTATGTACTAATTCTGTTCAAAATAAATTATTTGTTTATTTTAGTTACGCAACAACAATATGACAGTATGTTATTATATAGTGCTAAAACCTTATTTATGGCACTAAGGTAATACATTTTTTATATTTATATTCAGAAATATGTGTTATATCAAGTGTAACTGTCATATAAATTCCCAAAAAAATATTTTATATTTTTTATAATGCTTACAATATACACTATTTTTTAAGTGGAGGGGGGGGGTTAATAAGCATATGAAATTATATGAACTTCTATCTTGTCCTCTTTTTTTCGTCTTATAAACTCTATATGAAGAGATCATTTGCTGGCGGAAGGGAGAGCAATTTCAGACAGCTTCATAGTAACTTCCTTTAGGTGGAACTGTTTTTAATTCACTTCTTTTAACATTTAAGGTTAGGAGCTTAAGATATGGACCGAAGCAGGCAGAATATGGTTTTCGTTCTCTCATCTCTCTATAAAAGTTTTCTGACATTACTCTCCTTTCTTCCCAGGTTCTTAATTGAACTATCACTAAATGAAAGAGTTTATCACTTGTCCGCAGTAGAGGACATAGTAAAAGACCATTTAACTTCACGAGCAGTCCTTTAATCCAGACAGTATCATAAACTGCTGAGAGATCTATGAAGGTGACAGAAGTCGTTTATGAGAGATGTTAATGCCATCACCTGCTCACAGCAAGTCCAGGCCTAAATCCAACTTATTTTTGTGAGATAATAGTATTGAGAGAGTAAGAATTTTACTGTGAATTAGTCTCTCAAGTAGTTTAGCCTGACTTCAACACAGCAATCTTTTAACTTTCAATCTTTTAAATGTTAAGGCAAAGAACCTCTGGAAAGAATGGTGTTAAAGTTTCGGAAAGAACATACTTCATGGATTCTGAAAAAATCTCATGTAACCAGTTTTTCTACCTTGCATTGCAGATGTAGCACGTTTCCTTAACCCTCCTAGTGTTGACTATGTACCCTCAAAATGTTAGGCGGATTTAGCTTGATTTGCAGACATTTGTTTGAAAAATAATATAAAATATATTTATTATTATAAATACATACTATTATATATCATTTTATTTGTTATATTACACTGAATATTTTACAATATGTTTTATGTACATACCTTCATTTTGAAAAATTTTGTGCATCCAAAACTGAAGAAAACATTTTTTTTTTTCGTTGTTTTAGAAAAGTTTTCACTGTTACCATAGAAATAAAATAACACAAACAAACAAATCCAGGATAGCCATCTTGTTCAAAATTTAGTAAACTTTAAAAATATATACAATATATACAAATGTTTTGCTCAGCAAAAATTGGAAAGGACAAAAAACAAACGTAAACACGGGCGAGTCAACATGAGCTTGATTTCCAGACATTTGTTTGAAAAATAATATTAAATTTATTTTTTATTAAAAATACATACTATTATATATCATTTTATTTGTTATATTACACTGAATATTTTACAATATGTTTTATGTACATACCTTCATTTTGAAAAATTTTGTGCATCCAAAACTGAAGAAAACATTTTTTTTCGTTGTTTTAGAAAAGTTTTCACTGTTACCATAGAAATAAAATAACACAAACAAACAAATACAGGATAGCCATCTTGTTCAAAATTTAGTAAACTTTAAAAATGTATACAATATATACAAATGATTTGCTCAGCAAAAATTGGAAAGGACAAAAAACAAACGTAAACACCGGCGAGTCAACATGGCCGATCCTCCTTCACTGACTGTTACAGCTATTTTGTAAACAAATCACAATTCTCTCGATGCGTGTAATCGATCATACTCGACTATCGATTATTCGGTATCATCTCCTGTTTCGATTGATACCACATAGAGTATTATTGACGGAACGATAATGCCAGAATAGCATATGTAACAATGGACTGCACAGTTGCCGACGCATCGGCAATTAACATTTACGAGACGTACTAAATTGCCGATGCATCGGCAATTAACAACAGGAGGGTTAATAAAAATAATTCCGAAACCTCAAGGAAAGGTCCAGTTATTTCCATTACCTTTAATTTAATATGCAAAAATGTAAAGTATAAGTAAATTTTAAAAAATCAGTCACTTTAAATAAAATTTTTTGTTCAGTCACAGAAAAAACAAAAATAACATAACTGCCTCCTTTTACAATCAGTAAAAATTTGTAAAACATAAGTTGTTCAGTGTAACTATAATAGAAACACTGATCCCATAAAATTCCGCCCTCCAAGCCAGTCGCCATTTATTTATAGTTGACCCTACTCAATACAACGCCTTACACTGTTCCGTTTAAGGTTAATACTTCCTCAGGCACAAAAAAGATAACATCCACCAACTCATACAGATATAGTGGTAACGATCTCTGTATGATCTGTAATCATAAAACACATCTGAAAGACAAACAAATAAACACTGACAAATGGTCATCTGAACCACCCGCCCACCCATAAACCAGTGGTGGTAATTAGTACGACGGTATTAACCCGCTCACCCACCTACAGACATCCAGTGGTAATCAAATTACACCTACAACGGTATTTAGACCAATCAGTTACAATCTAGATGATATTCTAAACAAAACTAATCCTTACACATAAAAAAAAATAACAAAGATATTGTTAGTACAATTGTTAATCTAAAAAAATTACAAGTGTATTAGTAACAATATCCTCTGTTACTATTTTCAACAGGCAAATGTGGTATTCTAACTAATAATGTTATCAATATATTGTACATTGCTCTCACTGTTTTTATAGTTAAAATAACTACAATTCTAAAACTAAAATTTTTAACAGATCAATGTAGTATCTTGGCTTTATATTTTAAAGCCTCTACTGCTCATCGGTTACATGTATCGTACGTGTCTATATGTTCGTTAACTTAAATATTGGTCATACAACATTTTTTTAAATTTTGATGACTAAGAAAGGATACATCTTACAAATAATGAAATTGATCATATCAACAATCACCATTACGATTTAAGATTTTCCAGTCAAGATTTTTAATCACAAGCTCTAGCTGTTATGGGATGAAACAATTTGCAAAGTTAGAAGGAGAGTGAAGAACATTATTAACCCTTCCCACGCCGTAGACGAAATAATCCGCCAACTGTAACAATCTCCAAACGCCGAGGACGAAACTATCCGCCAAATATATATATATATATTTTTTTTAATTTTTCTTACGTTTTTTAATTTAAATAACTATATGTAAATATGGCAGAGCGTAAGCTACTTTGAAGACGAATAATTCAACACCACTAACATGAGTCAGCTGGGAAGCTTGTCTGTTTATAGTGGAAATTTCCATTAGGCAGCTGACAGCGCTCCACAGCGCCGCGGACGAAACTATCCGCCATCTTACTCCAGTCGTTCAAGGGCATTTCGAGTGTGTTGTTAGTGTTTTCAGTTGCAATTAGTTTTTAGCTTGTTTTACTTTGTATTCATTATTGTTTATACCTGTTTTAGTGGACAATAACTCGTTTAGTTTTATTATAACCAGTTAGTTATTTTTATCATGGCTAATCCAGACGATCCCGAATATGATTAGGCTACTAAGAGTAGGCCTACAAAAAAAAAGACTATGTAAATATAATTATAACAAATAAGTTTGATGTAGCATACTGAACAGTAGAAAAATCCAAGAAAAAATGTCTACAGTGAATAACCAAAACCCATTACCAGTGTAAGTAACTCCTTATTTGAATAAAACATTTAATATAAATTTTATGGCTTATGAAGTAAAAAACAAAAATTTATAGTGTTTTTTATTTAAGTTGTACTAATGTAATTGAGAATACAAATCAGCTTCAAGGAATTTCAAATTTAATTTTTTATTTTAAATAAGCATAATCTCAAAATATAGCATTTTGTCTATGGTGTGGGAAGGGTTAAGTTGTATATTTTTGTAAACTGTTCATGAAAGTAACAAAATATCAATTAGGAATTACAGGGTAACTGTCTTCTCTTTGACCATTGTTTCAATATATGATGCTCTGTAGAAATGATAAATAAACAGCAACGCTAAAAATAAGTCAACAAGTAATTCTTTTAACTATAAAACAGAGCAAGTGTTTAATACTTACATGTATGCTTGTTAGTGAGTAGCAGGCGTTGTTGGAACAGTTGCTTCTCAGTTACATGTTGAATATCCATCAAATTATCAACAATTCCGAACACCGTATTGTCTAAGAGAGACTCAGCCAAACCACACAGTAATTCATTGGGCAGTCTTTGTTGGTACTTCCTAAAAAGAAGTATTCATTTAATTAACTATGCCTGTTAGTTAGGACTGACAAATACACCTGAAAATGAAGGGAAATCGTATATTTCTATAAAGGATCAATTTTATAATTTTTTTGTTTCAAATCAAAACAATTAAAATACATAAAATATTCCCAAACTGATGTATTTTTTCCATTTTACGAGTAGTTTTAATAATCGTTAATAAAATCATAGTTGAATGCTGTACAAAACACGAGACAATCAATATGGTTACAAATAGTTTAAGTTAATAAAATGATACGTTATCTTAAATTTGCTTGTAGACAAAATAAATTGGGGATTGAGTTGTCAGTCAAAGCTAAGGTGGAAATGTGGGAGAGGAGAATCTCTACACATTACGTCCGACTGGCCAATAGCGACAACATAGTCTGACTGCTGTCAGTACAGCACATGCTCCACCGATCATGATCCAGCTCTGCCCATCATAGTTGTCTTAGTGCCCTTCATGTACTTATGATAAATATTTAATTTTCAGACAGCATTCTCCTCACACCGTAGTGGTTTCAAAAAATCATAGTTTTAGTTGATTAACTTTTTATAAAAAGATCTATACAATTTATGACAAAATTTTTTTATAAAGCACTTTGATTAACACGGAACTTCGGACATCAGCAGTCCGGTTAACCGTGTACCACAACGTAGATGTACAGCAATGAGCAGTAAAGGTGCAGTCAGTTTTTTAGTAGAACTATTTTTAAAATCATTCCTAGCACTATATGCAAAAGTTTAAAAGCTTATAATGTTATACCAGGTGACGTTGGGGCTAAGAAGTGTGCCATAGCACGGTTGGAATCTCTTAGATAGCCTAAATTTCTTTGTGTGTTTTTTTTATTAATTTTCTGTGTCTTTGTGTTCCGTTGATTGATGGTTGGTTCAGCCAGGTTTTTTCTGACACCTTAGTCAGGCCTTTCTCTTCACTTGTCACTTTGTTCTTAGCCTTGGAGGTGTTACTTTTGGATAGCCGGTTGGTTATTTATCTATGTTACCTGGCCTCAGAGTCCCAGTGGGGAGGCAGATTGTCTCTTGCATTGCCATTCCACCTATGTGGCGGTGGACTTTAGGGCTGGGCTGACCGCTTGGCCTTCTTTGTTGCCTAGAGGGTACAACTACCTACACTGCCCCTTCCTTGCTGCGGCTACTATTCTCCATGTTGAAGACTTCTGGATGAAGGGGACCTCCACCAATTTTATTTTCTCCACCTTCTGGTACTCCAGGTCCCTACTTTTAACTCTATTTAAATTTTATATCAAAATAAAAAAAACCAACGACAACCTCGTTAATATTTGGTGTTTATGACGATTGTGTAATGGCCGCTAATCGCGATTTGCCGCGTAAATAGTTATTCCGTTAACTCTTGAAAATAATTGTTTCAGACCAAAATGGTTTTCAAATACCTATTCGGCAAATAAAAACATCAATTTTAAAAAGATGATTAAAATATCATTTAAATTAGCAGAAATATGCCACAACTACTAAAAGTAGTGACATTGTTTTTTGTTTTTTTTTCAGTAACAATTTCTCTAAAGAAAAATCATATCATCTGCATAGGCTATATAGCAAACTGTTCACCCATTTCAGGCAGTTTTCAAATTTTGTTAGGTGGCAAAATACATAGGGCCTACTGCATATGTATCTTAATTTTAATGTAGCCTACTTTTAAGGTTTAACACAAAAATGTATGCCTAGGCCTAATTGATTTTAGTATAAATTGTGATTTTCACCCATAAATACACTTTTTAAAACCTAGGCCCTAACATAACTAAAGGGTTGGACAATCATACTGCTATGGAGGATGATAAGATATGCGAACTGTTTGCTACATATTTTAGCTGTTGATTGTCCACGTTACTTCAACTGATCAGTTTCAGGGACCTATCAGCTACAATTGACTACACCACCTTTTTGAGATTGGGCAACTGAGCACCAACTACCAACCGCAGTCCTATTCCCAGAATGATGAGAGAAGGGAACAAAATCTGCCATCTTGTGGACTTTTTCAATTTGTCAATGGAATCCTTCAGACATTCAGACAGATAGTTCATTTATTCGCTGTCAATGATAAGGTGTAATGCTCTACCTATGTAAATTTGAAAATACTGTATTTGTAAACAAGATAGTCTACAAGTGAATGATTTTTTTATGGCTACAATAGAGGACCACACCTGAGTCAGTGTGAGCATAGCCTCTATACATCTGATTAGGATTATCGTTAAAACATTATTATAATTTTAATATTTTCATTCTACGTTACTTTTGTTTTGTTGCCATGTTGAACTATATTTAAATTGGTATACAATTTTCACTACTGTGGGAAATAAATTAAATAAAAGCTTCCCAAGTGCCAACCGTCACGATCAAAAGAAATTTAATGGTATTTCCAGTGCCAGCGTCTCGATTGAAAGGAATAAAACATCAAATTGCTATTTCGTTTATAACTTTGCTGATTGTGGTTGTATCGCAATGTATTTTTTATAGTACTACTCCCAATCAATCGAAGCATCAAATGAGCATAGTTACCATATACCTAATGATCAAATATGAACAGTACTAACGCGAATACAAAAAGTGATTTGTCGTCTGTGTCCTGATTCGTCTGTGCTGTGTTACGTTGTGCCGTCATAGTGACTTGTAGTTTTTTTCAATTTTCATTTTGAAACAAACAAATCAACAGTATTTGGTATCATTGGAATTACAACTAAATTGAGAACATTTGACTATCTCTAAATGTGCATTCTGATGTATAAAGTACTCTGCTAATTCGGATACTGAATAAAAAAAATATTCTTCATAAATTGTGTATACGAAAATTTTTCTAAAGGAGGGTAACTAAATAACAGTTTTTCTATTTTACTATGTGTTTTTCTAAATAAAATGATATATAACAAGGCTTAGTATGAATACCATCACAGAAAAAAGTAATAAATCACAATGCGCTTAACATAAATAGCCTGGCATAAATTTTGTTGGCACTCATAGGGTTAATGAAAATTAATATTTAGGTTAATTTCATGTGCATGCCTCCAAGAATCAAAAACATATGCAGATTCAATTATTGTGATTGATAGTTGGTTTTTTTATAATGATCGTGTAGTGCCTGATAAATCACAAATAGCTATAAACATAGTTTTTCTAGCATATCTCAAAATGCATTTGAAATTCACCAATAGCGTTGAAAACAGCCTGTGTTAAATTAATAAAAGTCATAAATTAGGTTTTATCCAATTTTAATGTAAAAAAACTGTACATTTGCAAAATAAAAAGTATCTAGGCCTAATGAAAATATAACCATTCATGACCCATTTAAGTTTTCTAATCTTCAGGTGAGCATTAACTGCATTGGGAATTGTTTATAGACTTTACTTACAATGGCAAATCTTTAACCATAAGTTGTAATTGTTCATTCAAAAAATACAGTTTCCTTTGAAGATCTTGAGGACTTATTTCAACATTTTCTTCAGCATCAGCTGTGGTAGTCTCTTCAGACATTTTACTGCTTGTGATAAATTTATGTAAAGTAAGTCCACTGATATTGGCGACAAATTAAATTATAAAACAGTTTATATAAATCAAATTAGCCTATGCTATGTGCAGAAATCACTTTTTGCCGGACTTCTTGATACCTCCACCAACCAAAGGTCCTTTTTGAGCAGCTTTAGCTTTCGCTTCTGCCAAGGCTTTCTGGTTTTCCTTTTGCTTCTGTTTTAATTTCAAATCTTCTTCATCTAATTCTTTATTATCTTTCTTAGGAGCTTTAAGTGGTTTCTTTTTTCCACCTTCTCGACTAGACATTTTCACAAACAATTAAAATTCAATGTAAAACACGTCACGAAGTACAAAATTCTGTTTAAGTATTAACCTCAATGCAAACAACTAGAGATGGGCGTTAAATATCGTATTAGGATCAGTATTACTAATACTGAGAAGTAAACTAATACCACGGTAACTGTTACCGAGATCACCCTAATATTTTGGTAACACGGCTAATGTAATCCAACTGGACGGCGCGGAACGTAAACCAGACTGATAACGGCATTAAAACTAATTGCCAAAATATTGGTTTGGTATTAGGATTTGGAAGCAAATACTGGAATGGCGAGTAATATCCGCTGGAGATATTAGTCAGCAAATGTTCTCAATTCTCATGATGAATAAAATGGGTAGGAAAATATTGTTGTATTCGTGTTGTGACATGAAACTTATTACTTACTACATTAAATGATAGTAAAAAATTATATATTATCATTTAATATTTTTATATTGTTTTAAAATGTCACATCAATAATAATGATTCATAACTTTTTAATATTTTAAACATTGTTTAGGCATGATATTATGCTTGTTGAATTTTTAAATTTTTGTGCTATTATTTAATATTTTTTAATTGTTTTAAAATGTAATATTAAACCAATATTACATGATAATGATTTGTACCTTTTTTACTATTTTTTAAATACTGTTTAGGTATGATATTACGCTTATTGCATTTTTATTTTGTTTTTTAACATTTAATTTTAAATTTGTTTTAAATGTGTTATTATTATTATGATTCATAACTTGTTTACTATTTTAAATATTGTTTAGGCCTATTATAACCATAAGCAACATTATAATAAAATGTTGTTCTTATATTGTGACACTGTGTTTATTATCCTTCGAGTATTCTTATAGGATATTCTTAAATAAACTACAGAATATTATCATTAAAATAAAATATTGTTAAATACTACTCATCTTTATAATACGCTAGTTTACACGAATAATATATGTGTCTAACAGGCTATAATAGGCTTAGGCTACCGATTGTTTAAGTTAATATGTAAGCTATCTGGTAACGAAAAACTAACCTTCTAATATTTACACTGCACTAATATCGATCTCCAAATCTCCAATATCGCCTGCAAGCAACGGTATTGCACTCCAGTAACAGTTACCAAAATAACAGGGTGAGTATTACTAATACCGACGTGCTCGATACCGATATAACCTAATACCAGAATATGACGATATTTCCCATCTCTACAAACAACAGATTTATTAATGGTAGAATTCGCTCCAGTCCTCACTCATCAGTCAGTCTCAGTCTCAGACTACCACAGTCATTTACACTACACGAACACTCTACCCAGGTCACAGACTACTGAATACATAGTGATCTAAACAGCAAAATAGCTAAGCAACTCAAGTTGCATAATACATAGACATATAAAAGTAAGAACGTGCTGAACGCGAGTTGTTAGTGTGATGAGATACAGTGTAATCAGTAGATACAGATTACGGTAACTAGAACTACAGATACCGTAAGGGGCCATCCCTAAATTACGTAAGGCTAAAATCAGCCTTTTCAGACTTCCCGTGTTACGGACTTGTAACGGTAATACTAACACCCTAAAAAATACGTAACGCTGTCACCGACCCCCATTTCTAATTGTTGTCATCCACTTTCATGCATGTTTTTATTTATGATGATGTCATTGTTTAGACTTTCTTACGTTTGTTTTCTAATGTGGGGGGGGTTATATATATCTAACTTTAATATATTTTCTAAAAATCTTGTATTTTGGCGAAAAACAAGAAAATACTGTGTATAAATTTTAACAAACTTATGAGCTTAACTAAATAAAGCTGCGTAGAACCCCCACCCTCCTCCATAATAATGAATAACGCTGTCCCCTTCATACGTTACTTAATTTAGGGACGGCCCAAACTAAATTTGCAGTGAACTGGGAACAGCTGAAATAGAGAAAGAGAAAATCATGTACGAGTATTTTCAAAACTATAAATTGACAAATGCCTCACATTTGAGGTGACAATAAAGATCCAGGACAAAACTTTGTTGCTAATTTTTTTTATAAAATAAATGGTAATTGATTTAGTATTTAATAATTTCAATTAGTATTTGTTCCGTGATATTATATAGTATGTTATAATTTTTCAATTTTGATGACATCAGGGACGTACCCAGGGGGTACTCTGGAAGTCCGGACATTAATTATAGGTGAACTCCAAGAGCAAAAAATCATAACATTAATTACTTAAGTAGTTTTATTTGGTCAGGAAAAATATAACTATTGAGTAAAATGAAATATTTTATTAAATGTTTTTTCTTACGAGAGTGAACGGTTTACGGTCCCATCCTATAAAAAATAAAACACCAAACTTCACTTCACTGCACTACTAGAAGAATAAAAGCTAATGTTCCAGAAGGGGGCCAAAAGGGCCAAGAATTAAAAAGATGAAAGGCCATCTGCATACTGAGAATATCTCACAGTGGGGAAGGGGCTAGGTGCTGTCCCCTCTGGACCGCACATAAGAAAGACAGGTCCAGCTCGAAAATTCCGCAACTTTGCTTTCCAAGCACTACCAATCAGAAGAGTCCAAGTAGGCAACCATCCGTCTCCCTCTGGAACCAATTGTTCCTCCCCGTCTCCCTTTGGAGCTGAAAACCAATTATTCCTTTAAACAGATACTAGATCGACGACCGTGAAGAAATGACAAGTAAGACGAACGAGAAAGAAGAAAAGAGCTGGCACGACACACAGACGAAAACATACATAGAGGACGTTGAGGTTATCCCAGAGACGAAAGAAACTGTGCAACGGCACAACCCATATAATTTACCGGTCTGTATTAAATTATAACAAGTTTTTGAACATTTTAAATAAAAAATCATTTTAAAATCAAACAGATTTTTCTATTATATGTCTTGCAGATAATTTTTTTACTAAATATATTTACATCAGAGAAATTAGATAATGCTTTAAATGAAAGGTTTCTTTATGGACACATGTCTCAAATGATAAAAGATATTGATATTGATAGGTTGACCAAAGTCAAGTTCAAACGAAACCAATTTTTAAGGAATTGTAAAAGAACTATTGTGTTCACTACAATTGTTTACATTAAAAGATTAAATTTAACTAAATATCTAAAACCATCACGCTTTTAGTTTTTTCCTTTATATATAAAAAAAGGTATAAATTTTCCTTTGTCCTGACGTTTTTATGTTGTTAATAATGCTAGGGTCTTTTCTCACATGGTTTACTGTGTATTACAATAAAATGACTAGGGCCTACTAAATTTTCATACCGTTATGTTCGTTATGAACAGCAGATTAAAATGGTATAGATTTGCCTGTATTTTAATGTTTTAATAAAGTAACAGAGACGTGAAAATGATCATACAAAATTAAATCAACAGTTGTTGCATTCCTGAGAATATTGGATAAGGCCAGTGACGTCACATACAAGCCCTCTTGTTTCGCCTGCAGTCAGAAGACAGCGTCACTCTTCTTATATAATGAGTTTATAAGTTCAAACATTTTAATAGATGTAACAGTTAATATTTGGTTGGAATTGAAAAAAATGGTTGCAGTGGTCTTGTGATTGTAGATTTCCAACAGTCCTATGGCTTTTTTCTGTTGGGATTTGAATTTTCTTGATCTGGCACTTTGAGGCAGATCCCCACGCAATGATGCGGAACCTGACGCAGCTCTCAAAGAGAGCAAAGTAGGATACTGAAACAATTTTTTTCATTTAAGATTGTTTTTATTCTTCTGATTACATAGAGGGATGTTGATAATTTCCCCCAAATTTGCTATGTGGTCGTGCCATGTTGAATTGTGGTCTATAGTGATGCCAAGGAATTTAGTTTTTGTTGTTGTTGTTCTCGGCTGAGATTTTGCTGCATTTTCTGTTTATGGATCAGAGATTCGGTTTGTTGTTGAGACGTTTATATGTGTGGTTTTTGATTAGTTTATCTAGACATTTAGAGCGCTGCATAGTTTGTAGCTAGGTTTATGGTTTCTTCTATAGTAGAGTTCCTTTTTGCTGGTGATATTTGCGATTAAATGGTAGTGTCGTCGGTATGCATGATGATACAGATTTTGTCTTGGGGTAAAAAGTCAGTAAAAGAGTTAATGTATATTATTTTAAAAAGTAGCCTAAGAATGGATCCTTGAGGAGCCATGAACTGTAGATTTTAGAGAAGATTTGGTTTTGGTTTCGAAGTTTGATTGCTGCTGTGAAATTTTGTTCTACTTGTTGTTTTTTGTCAGTAAAGTAACTAACCGATGATTCAGTTTAAAGCTTGCTTTTTTATATTTAGTTCTTCTAGTTGTGTTCTAAAATTTCCTTGTTCAGACTATCGAACGCTTAATGGAGGTCTAAAAATATATCCCTGCAGCAATATTTTTATTTTCACAGAAGATGGTCATGCTATCTAAAAGCTGATTTAAGCTGAATGTATGGACTTTTTTCGACACTTTTTAAACACTTTTGCTGAAGTTAGACACACCCGTGAAGTGAGGTAGCTGAATGGTGGAAAGATTTCCCTCTGCCGCTGAAATCTTTACATGCGCTAAATATAACATGCAGGTCGGTTTCTACTCGGTCCAATTTTAAAAACAATTGATATGGTCAAAATCCAAAAACAAAATTTCTTTTTTATACAACACCAAGTACTAGCCTTGATGTGTATAAAACAATACTTACAAAAGCAAGCTGTTTTAAAAAGAACATACTCAATATATGCAATATGATGTATTAACAAAACAAAAATAATAATAACATAGACCTTCTACTATACTAGAAGCATAGACCTTCTATTATACTATAATAGAGGGTTTATGCTAGAAGATGTATGATAATAAAGTATGCTATGTGATGTGGAAGAAAATGTTTTTACCTACATGAAAAAAAATAATTTTATGATTAGTTTGCGTGTCATATCCGTTAAAGCTTGTGATTGGCCCATTTGAATTTCTTTTAAGCTGGTCTCGCAACAAGATCAACAGGCGAAAAATATGAATGAAATAGGAAAATCATAAACCATAATATGAAGAAAACAAAACATTTTATTGAAGAGGGAAATGAATTATGAAAGTGAAAACAGAATAGAAGTAGAAGACTTTGGCCGGATTTTGTTCGTTAAATGTATCTATCAATTAATCGATTTTATCTAAACTGGTGAAATCAAGGCTGGGGGTCCAGGGAGTAAGAGAGCTAAAAAGAATCTAAGAAAGAAGAACTTTAGTTTAGACAAATTAAAAATATTTCGTCAGAATGTTTTTCAAGAGGATAGCTTAAGGCATAGGCTGTACGGATCTAGAAGAAGAAATATTTAAATACATTAAAACATATTTAAGATTAAGGCTTTCAAAAAAGTAATATGTCATTTCCTAAAGCTAAAATTCATCGTTTCAATGAAGATGTATGTAAGTATAATGCTTTATTAAACTATCATAAGGGTTTTATAATAAGATATTGTCATAAGGAATCCTTTATAGGCTAAATATCTGCAGTCAAATGTCCTAATAATTTTCAACAACTCAATCTTTCTAATAATTGAGATTCTAGAATCCACCTGCTCCTAGTCATGTTCTGATTATCATTGTCAAAAGATCATGTTGTTAGCATTGGTAACTAGGTTATTTTAATTATCTAGTCCAGCTGGCCTATCTAGTAATCCTGTTTCTCTTAAAACCTTAAGGGGTCTAATCTAAATCTGAAGGAACTGCAAAACTGGTTGTTTGCACACTTGTTATTTTATTCTATCATGCACTTTTTGTTTTTAAATCGTGACAAAACAGTCTAAAGCTTTGCTTAAGTCACTTAATATGACCCAAGCAAAGCCCCTACACTCGAATACTTCCTGAATCTTAGTGACCAGGGCCTCAACACCATCAATTGTACAAAGCGACCTCCTAAAACCAAAATGAGAGTTGGTAAATAAATTATTGATCTTAAAATGTTTATTTACCTGTTGGAATATAATGTTCTCCAACGCCTTGGACAGTATCAGTACCAGTGATACTGGCCTATAGTTTGCTGGATGAGAATTGTTCCAATTTTTTGAAATTGGCGACACTTTCGAAATGTTTAACGATTTAGGAAATATTTCTCTCAAACCACACATGTCAATGACCACAGCAAGCAGGTAGGCTACAATTTCTTTAACTCTCTTAACAACTTAGTTGGAAAGCTCATAATAATCTAATGACATTGAATCCTATTGACACTTTCGAAATTTTTAATGATTCAGGAAATATTCTCTCAAACCACACATGTCAATGACCACAGCAAGCAGTTAGGCTACACTTTCTTTAACTCTCTTAACAACACAGTTGGAAAGCTCATAATAATCTAATGATATTGAATTCTTTAAATTTGATTTTACATTTATTACATCTACTGCTTATATTGGTTGAAAATAGAATTGATGATCTGTGGTAAATGCCTTTTTTAAACATTCATCTGATTTCACTTTTGAATTTCCAATTCTACCACTTATCTTTTTAACTGATTCCATAAAATAACTACTCAAGCTTTCAGGGGTAATAGGAATGGTAGTCTTCCCTCTCTGCTGCCTAACACTATTACAGACCAGGCAGTTTTGCACTCTCGCAGTCATTGCTGCATTGTAATCTAACTTTGCCTATTTAATACAAACTTTATAAGTTCTTTTTAAGCTTATATAATTACATATCTCAGCCTCCTCTTTTGTTAAAACAAAAATATAGGCTGCAATCATATTTTCTCTCAACTTTATACCAAAGTTTATTGTTAAAAAATACCTCTTTTTACTGTATAGAAAGGAAAACAATAGTTAAATACTAAGTTAAATACAGAGAAAAATCGGATGAACATACTTTAAGCTAGGCTTAGACTATTAGAGTTAGGCTTATGACTAGTAGATTCTTCAGCAACATTTAATCCATTAGATATGACTGCATCAAATTGTTCATTCCAATCAATTAGTGATAGTTCATCTTAGAACTTAGGCTTAAGCGGCCGGTGTCATAACTAGAATCTACAGTTTCCGGTGACAACCGCGTCAAGGTACTATCTACAATATTTAGTCTCAGAGAAACCACTGAGGATGCCACATCACAGTATGGGCAAAATGTCTGGTCATCTTGTAAATATTGTAGATAGTACCTTGACGCGGTTGTCACCGGAAACTGTAGATTCTAGTTAGTGATAGTTCATGTTTGAATTGTATAACATTCAAGTCTGAGAAAGACCTCCTCTTGACTTACATGCTTAGGTTCTCATCACTCGCTTCCCATAGATCCATCAAGTGAAACCAAAAGGAATAATGATCCGAAAAGTAGAAGGGCTCAACAAAGTAGAAACATACCCCTTTTTGTGCATTGGAAAAAACATTATCTAAGCACGCATTTTCTCTTGTGAGTTTTTATTATGACAATAAAAGTTATGTTGTTTCAAAACACTCATAAAGCGTTCAACTGATTTACTTTTCTTCGCAACATCAAATTTATCATTAATATCCCCACCGAGAACAATGGTAAACGAGTACCATTTAGGCTGGTTTAATTCAACTAATAATCTCTCCAGAGTAGTCAAGAATACATATTCATCCCCATCAGGAGTATGATATAGACATATTACAACAATCTTATGTTGTGTTACTATTATTGCACAAACCTCAAAATGTTTATCCACACAATATGTATTTAAATCCAACTTTTCAAAATTAAACTTGTCCAACACATAAATTAAAGTACCTTCTCTACTGTATAAATTTCTCTGATAATAGGTTGCTAATTTAAATCCTCTTAAATTCAGTAATTCCATATTGTCATTATTAAGCCAGTGTTCCAACAAACAAATGAAATCATAACTTTTATTTATAACTACATCTTCAATA
This sequence comes from Stictocephala bisonia, assembly GCA_035578905.1. Classification (NCBI taxonomy): domain Eukaryota; kingdom Metazoa; phylum Arthropoda; class Insecta; order Hemiptera; family Membracidae; genus Stictocephala; species Stictocephala bisonia. The sequence continues at coordinate 1,091,598 of JAQJVL010000078.1, forward strand.
ATATCAAGTTTTCCAGCCAACCCTTGAATGTTTAAATATAAGTATGAAAACACATGACAGAGTGGTATTTAACGGCTTTAATACCCAATGACACCATCATTTTCTTTCCACGTTTTTGAAATCTAAAAAATCCTTATGAACATTACACTCTTCAAAGAAATAGGTCTAGGTTTATTTACAGAATTACATTTAGGGGGTATAAACTCCTTTATAAACAAGCCTTTAGGCCAAAAATCGGCATGGAGAACACGATTAAGAAATCTCTCAGATACGCTTACCGTAAAGCTCGAGGAGTCATTGTACCTTGTCTTAAGTTTTGGAACCCTCAGTTGAAATATACTGCTCAATTTCAGTAACTGTTGTATCTGGAGAGCAACGAGACACAAAAATCCACTTAGGTTTCTCGATAGATTTCATTCCAATTTTATAGGCATTAGAGCCTATGGGTTTTACACAATTGCACTAAGGTTTAGGATTTCCACTCGCCTTTTGATTAACCGAGGCAACATTAATTTCTTGGTTCTTATTATTAATGACACTGCCTGTATTTAGTGCTGCTGCATAAGAATTCCTCTTGTTGTCTTACTCTCTACTAGGCCTAGTGCTTTAGGGATTGCCTTTGATACACATACCACAGGCTCAGAAAACACATTACAATTGACAAATCCCAGAATCTGAATTTGTATTTTGATATTTACAGGGAAATCTCTTTGTTTCATATCATTAGTATATTATTTTTCCTTAAAAATAACATTTAGTTTTGTTATTTTTGTAATTATGTTTACACAATTTAATTGTTAGTCAGAACAAAGATATTTTACTATTAGTAACTCTCTACAATTAAAAAACATATTTTATCTTCCAGGCAAGATATGACCTTAGAATAGTACTATTGAATTAGAAGAATTTATGCTTTATAGTACTATTCTTTAAAACTAATATTTCAGCTCAACAGTTTTATAAATTCATTTTGAATATTTTACGTCAAGTCTGCTTTAATAACTAGTCAAGCAGGATAAATATCACGCTTTGACTAGTTATTATTGTTGAATATTTTAACTATGTGACATATTGATAAAGATATGTAGATAATATTTGGAGATTTCCAATGCTTTGACTGTTAAAGAAAACTATGTAGATTTCCAATGTAGATAAGCATTGGAAATCTCTACATGTACTATATAGATAAGAAATGTTATCTACATATCATGAACAATCCAATGCTAACAAATAACTTCAAACAATATTGACAAAGTTAACTGAAAAAATAATTTTGATTATTTTTCAGCATGTGCCCCACCTCCAGGGACATATGATCCAAAACTGGCTCCAAATATGAAAGGAACTCCAAATCAAAAGGTAAAGAGGAAATTCCCTGACCAACAGTGCATTTCTACATCTCTGGATAGCCTAAACAAGTGTAATAACACCAGATTGACTTTCCGAACAGTAAGTTGATTTTTACAATTTATAGTTGGTAAATATAAATATCTGAATGGTAAACTAACTCACAGGTTCTAGACTCAGCCTTTATTTAAGTAATTTACACTATAGAAAAGACTGAACAATAAATTACTTTTTAGATCCACCTGTATTGGTTTTTTTTTTTTTTTATTTTGTGAAATAAGCTGTTAGGGGATCATAAACCTCTTCTGTAAGGATTAATTTAATTGGGAATCTAGTGTAATAGATAAATTCAAATGTAGTAAATAATTTATTGGATTTGGAATATTTATTGCCAAAAGAAAAATGTATTGAATTTTTATTTGAACTACCAGAAATTTTTATAGCTTATGGTTTTTTATGTTTAGCAATAACAAATTACTAAACAACCTTTTTTTGTATTTAACATGTAGTGATCTTTTTAAGTTGAATATGAAACACATACAGTATATTTCTTGATATTTATGAAATAATTCTTAAGACAATGTTGCTAAGTAAGATTTTTATTAACACTATGAACAGATATGTATAAACGGTTTTTGTTATGTATATTGTGATAATTTAACATATATTTTTTATGGCCTTGAATAGTTTATAAATTATTTTGAACCTCATCTTTTCAACTAATTTAGCAATCTCAGAGTGTGAAAATTCTATCGATTGACACGTGATTGATATTTACAGCCCCAAGTTGTGAGAAAAATCGGATTAACTCCAAGATTAAGATCGACTCATGATAAAAACATCGAATCAAAAGTATCTTTGTCAAGTACCAGATCAACAAAGGATGGGAATGTTTTCAAAACTCCTATACCTAGGTAACTGATCTTTTATTTGTTTATAATGTAATGTATTGTTTTCATTTTCTAGTGTGTTTGTATATTTTTATATTAATTAAGAGTCTGCTGTACCTGCCACCATATTGGTTTTGATTGTTCAAAGGTCAATGTTAAATTAATGATTGGAGGCTCAACTGCGATACAACTATTCACTGTAGAAGTCTGTCAAGTGCTTTATTGATCTTAAAAGTAGATGAAACAATATGCATTCTCTCTTTTTATGCATAAACATTCTCTCAATAACTGTAGAAGTCTCAAGTTTACTTTCTCCCGACAACTAAGGAGATTTTGTTTTTAGTAATTTGCAACTGATATACCCAGTTGCATAATAATAATCAAGTACCAGGAAAGCCGATCTCCGATCGGGTTAGTGTCTCATCTGTAAAAATTTGGTTTTGTTATTAGTTGTTTGATTTTGTTATAAACACAATAATTATCTCCCATTATGAAAATTATTAAAATATATTTGAAAATTTTTTCTAGAGAATTATTTTATTGATAAATTCTATTGAAAAGGTTGTTAGAATGAATATACTCGTACATAAATAAAATCACAAAAATTTTTACAAAATAAGTATTATTTATTATTAAGAAACATAAAATATAATATATACAAATAAATAAAAAAGTATTCAACACAATTATTATGGAAAAGATTGATTCAATATTAAAGTTTTTCATTTACAAAATTAAAATCTAAAAATGCCAGAAATAAATCATATAAAACACAAGTAAATTGATTTTAATGTTAAAAACTAATGTGCAAATTATCTAATGCTGAATCAAAAGTTTCTAAATTTTCAAGAAAAAAGTCTTCGTCTTGGTACAAATCAGGTTCGATATTATTATATGCGTTATTTAATACTTCAGTCCAGACAACATTTCGTGTATAACCTTGAATTCGACTATTATTTTCTGCTGGTAATAAAATTTTTAGACTGTTTCTTCTCTTAACTCTTGAAAATGCTACGTAAAGCATACCGTGCATGAAAACCGGACTTCTTAAATCAACACCAACATACTCAAATGTTTGGCCTTGAGATTTATGAATTGTCATAGCAAATGCTGGTTTGACTGGAAATTGATGTCTTTGCATTGAGCCTCCCAACTGACTTTTGTTTGATTCAAGAGTTATTCTGGGAATATGTACTTCTTGTCCAGCATGTTCACCAGTTATAATTTTGCCTTTAATTATATTGTTGCATAACTGGGTAACAGTGAGTCTAACACCATTACAGAGACCTTCCCCAAGATCTAAATTTCTCAAAAGCATAATTATTGTGTTTCTTTTTAATTTTAGCTCATGTGGAGGTAAATCTGCAATTTCAATTGAATTTAGAAATTCAGGAGTAAATTGCAATGTATCTTCGGCTGGATCTTTTACTGAATCATAACTTTTATATTGCTTACTTTCACCCTCCAACTTTTCAATGATTTCAGCATTAATGTTGGCTACGTCCTTATTTAATGGTGCCAAGATTGCTCGGTCTTTCATATTTTCGTATTGTCTGTTAAGCAAGCAGTTGCCAAAAACTTCATCAATTATATCACCATTTGAAATCATATCATTTGGAATTTTAATTTCATCCAACTCATTTTTTGGAAGTTCGCCATTCCCAACTTGTAGAAGATAATTAGCAAATTCCAGCTGTTCTGGATCGACACGCATATTTTCTTTTAGTGAAAAAAGTTTAAAATTATGCCATAATGGGCTCTTTTTTATTGACAAATTCACAAGTTCGCTTCGATTAGCTCTTTGTTGAACTGGTAAACACTGTCGAAAGTCTCCTCCTAGAACTATAACTTTTCCTCCAAATGGTAAGTTTGGATTTGCTATACTTCGTAGTAACTCATCTATATTTTGAAGTCCGTATTTAGGAAGCATAGGAGCTTCATCCATTAAAAAAATATCAATTTTTGCAAGCTCCCTAGCCTTAGCTGATCCATACTTTATATTGGAAACAGATTCTGCAGTTAAAGGTACTTTAAGACCACAAGTTTTATGGGATGTATGACCGTTTGGCAGAAGCATTGCTGCGATTCCTGTAAAAGCCATACACTTTACTTTATAATTTTTAGCTGAAAGAACATGATATAAAGTTTTATATATAAATGTTTTTCCAGTTTCTCCTGGCCCGTCAATAAAAAAGCATCTCTGCTGTAAATTATTGTCAAGTGTATCTATTATGGAATCAACATCTTCAATTTGGTTGCCACGAAGTTGTCTTCTCATCTCTTCGCCAAGTGCAAAAGATTGATCAATATTAATTATGTCATCATTTATTTCATCGTAGCCATCAATATCATCCATTTGAAATCGATCTACCCAAAATTGAAAATTTCGACCTTCCGTTGCTTGAGAATTGAGCTAATGAGCAATAATTCTGTAAGCTTTTCGAATAGCTTCATCAACAGAAGTACCATTTTCTCTGGCACGATGAATAAAATCTTCAGCCAAATCTTCTTTAAAAGTATCCCACAGGTTCTTCGGATTTTCAGGAGCACCAAAATATTAATATTTGTGTAAAAAGAGTTCTCATTGCTCTTGGCATTTTCGATAATGCTGATTCTCTTAAGCCATCAATCCATTGTTTATCATCGTAAGTTAAACCTCTAGCTAAGCAAGCCTGTTTGTACGAATTACATTTTACACCATTAACCATAAGCAGATCGTCAAAACTCACAGCGTCGTTAACGTGATACAAAAGTAAACGTAAAAAATACAACTCAGGTTGTGCAACAAATGTAACATTATGTATTCTACCAATAACTCGAATATTCCGTTGTCTTTCAACCCATTTACTTTCTTTTCCTTCCCATCGATAAAATTCTGGCATTTGCCAGTAGAAATAAAAACTATTATTTTCTGTATTGTCATTGTTTTCAATACGTTGTTTTTTAGCTTGGTTTGTTCGGAAGTAAGCTTCTAACATAGAACCCTTTCGACCTATATCAAGTAAATCTTCTTGAGCTTGTTCAATATTTTGTACTCGATATTGACCAGGCAAATGGATATTCAGTCGCTGAACACAATGACTTTTTTTTGTATCTCATTCCCAAATAATCGCCAGCAAGCCTCAGGTGGAGTTATGCATCTACCTTGAATAAATTTATCTGCTTCATTATAATTTATAGTGGTTTGATTTTGGACTACTTTTAAAGCAGCACAATCATGGCCTTTATAAATATATTTGTTAAGATACTTAACAGCCCGAATGCTTCCAACGTATTCAACATTTATGTGGCAGTCGAATTTTTTCAACAAGTATGGATTGTAAGGAGCAACATGGCGATTATCGCGAGTTATTTTTTGACCTTGAGCATCTTTACGATAAATTGCTTCTTCATGAACAAAAAAATCTCTATTATTTTGATCTAATTTAGGATCATACCTTCTTCTATACTTGGGCTTGCCATCGTCGATTAAAGAGGTTGTATCTTGGAATCCCATAGGAAATTTAAACCTACAACTCATTCTACCGTTTGTATTAACCATGCATGATGCTTTTTGATTTTGTTCGCCACAAGCTTGATGAATCATCCATTTCTTAACTAATTCTCGTAGTTCTGAATCGTCTTCTACGTCTGGTATTTCTGCTGAAACGAGATCATCTAGTTCTTCAGGATTGTGAATCTTATCTTCTTGCTTTAATATAATTAACAAATGCATGTAAGGCAGCCCTCTTTTTTGAAATTCTACAGTATAAACGTAAGCAGCAACTTGCCCAAAAATTTGACTTTTATCTAAATCCTCAATTAACTCCGCAAATTTTAAATATGCTACCCTAGCAATTATGTCAGGTCTATCTTGAGCTAGTTGTTGCCAGTCACTACCATTTTCATTCATTATCTTTATAGCTTCCTTAATTTCCGGCCAGTCCGGATTACAGGTCATGGTTATAAAGAAGTCAGGAGACCCGAATCTTCTAACCAGTGCCATAGCATCTTCAAAATGCTCAGAATAATATCTAGTAGAGCCAGGAAAAGACGATGGAAGTATAATCTTTTCTCCCAAAACAGCATTATTTTTTTGTGCTATCTCATTAAGATAATTTGTAACAGATGTATAACTGTCTGCAAGTATTTTCTTTTGATTCAACTTTATCCATTGAATTCTATCATATTCTATTCTAATGTAGGTATCTACAAGATACTGTTGAAACAAACGTCCACCAAAATGCAAAGCATTAAACTTAAGGTTACGTAAATCATATCCCCTTATGGTTTCGTCCAATGAAATACATTGTGTTAAATGAGGTCGAAAAGCAATTCTATATCGTGCAAGTTCAAGTCTAGTTATGTGACCTCTACTTGGATATCCTTCTCTCAGCAGCATACCCGGCGAAAAACCAAAAGTTCCTTTAGGAAAAAATAGTGGGTATGTTAAGGGTTCTGCGTGTTTATCAATATTTTTCATTATTTGCACTGATTTTCCTCGTTGTCTAATAATAAGTGGATTATCTGGAAAACTTTGATCAGCGTTCAAAGTAACAACGGCACATACTTTATTGCTTTGAGGAACATTGTATCTTGTTGGATCAAGTCCTTCTGGGCAGGTGAATAAAAGCCTAACATTTGGTACTGGTATCTGTTGAAAAGCCGCTTCTCGTTCAGCTTGATTTGCTACTTCTCTCATCATCATATAACCTCGTGCAAAAGGATTTTCAGAACGAATGATTTCCTCTAATAATTCAAATAATGGCACACTAATACCATCATTTAGAGGATGGTTTCCTCGCTCCGTTACAGCTTCCTCTGAATCGAGAAAATACATCTGTCCATAAAGAGGTTTTTCAAAATTACCTTCTGAAGTTTGTGTTGGCTGTGCAGCTGCATTTATTTTATGATATACCTGGCCGTTGGCAATATAAGTATATATTCCACGGTTATTTATTGTACGGTCATCATCGCACGAATAAGATGCCATTGCATACGATGAGTTTAGATTTTTAATTCTTTTATGAAATTCAGGAGATAAGGGATGTCTATGCGAAAAAAGTCTTGCTAATTCATTTGGAAAATCAGCATGTTGAATATCAATTTTACCCTTCAAACAGCAATCCCCAAATGAGTTATTATTTCTATTGCCTACGCGTTCCTCAGGAAAATGTAACGCTCCACAATGCACGCACGCAACATTAAATTCTCCTAAACGGTGACAAGCAACGTCACTTTGAACAGCTAACTTGTAAGTAGGCTTCAACGAATTCGCTAACAAACGTCTTTGGCGACGAGCATTCCGACGTCGCTGTTCTTCAAGACGCTGTTCCCTGCAAACATGGGTTTCAGCAGCTCGAATTTCATTTGCACGCATTCTTAAATTTTCTAATCGCTGACTTCTTTGATCAGGAGTTTCTTCATTTCGTTGTTGACTATTTCTCTGACGCATTGCATTTAATCGCTGACTTCTATCTTCAGGAGTTTCCGCATTTCTTTGTTGGCTGTTTCTCTGACGCATTGCATCTAATCGCTGACTTCTATCTTCAGGAGTTTCCACATTTCTTTGTTGGCTGTTTCTCTGTCGCATATCATCTAATCGCTGACTTCTTTCTTCAGGAGTTTCCGCATTTCTTTGTTGATTAATTCTCTGACGCATTATATCCGAACGTTGACTCCTTTCTTCAGGAGTTTCTTCATTTCTTCGTTGATTTTCTCTTTCGCGCATATTACTCAACCGCTGACTTCTTTGCACACAAGTTTCTTGAGAGATTCGTTGAGTGACTCTTGAAAGATCATCACTCAAACGTTGTTGACGCTCTTCTGCTGTTTCATTCAATTTTTTGTTACGTTCCCGATGAATTCTTTTTTCTTCTGATTCTTGACTCTGTGAATCATTCATATCCATAATAACTCCTATCAATCTATCTCTGCAAGCAACTTTCGCTTTACGCATTGGTCTAGCAGTAGCAGGAGTATCATTACTTTCTTGATTAAAAATTGTTGTTTGGACGACATTATTAAATGTTACCCCCGAGGTTGATGGCAAATCGTAATTAAGAAAGTTGCTAGAAGTTTGTAAGGTATTTCCAGAATTATTTGTAGAAGTTGTTTGCAAAGTATTAATACAAGTCATAAGATTTGTTTTATTGTTTGAATCAAGATTTGTATTTTCAATTTCAGCTTCATAGCATGTTTCAGTATCTTGGGATTCATTTAAATTCGGTATTGGTGGCTCATTTTTATTAAAATTAAACTTACGTCGTTTTGGAGGACGTCCGCCTGGCATCTAAGAAAAAGTTAAAATACACTGAACTGAAGTTATCAATGAACTATATACAATGACCATAAATATGCGTTGCGGTGCGTTGAAATTATAATAAAAATGAAATAAAGTTCGAGAATAACTGAATTGTGTATATTAGACATAGGTAAGAAAAATACAATAATATTTGGTTTGTTTACATTTTAACAGATTCAGAAAAACATGTGTTATTTAAAAAAATAAATTAAAATCATAACTCACATGTTGAAATAGTAAATAGTAAACATTAAACAGTGGTATTGACCCACCCGCCTGTCTCCTATATTTTTACTGTGTACTTTTGGAATCGTCAAAACTCATAGAAAATGAGTTTTCTCAAAATTGTCACCAAATCCATTGGATTCCTGAGGTAGAAAACCTTTTATAGACAAAGTACGAAGAAAATCGGTAGAGCCGTTTTTGAAATAAAATGACTGGAAATAGGTACATACAATTCCTTGCTCGTTTTATAGTATAAGATGAATAATCACAATGAATAATCCTGGAATCAAATCCACTTTAGCATCACAAATTATTAAGGATATTCTAAGAATATTTATAGCAAACAAATGATTATGTTACTAACTCTTTGAGGACCGACAAGAAAAAGAAAAAAGTGCAAACTTTTTTCCTCGTTTTTCAAGTGCGATGTGTAAAATATTTAGGCTAAAAATTTGGAGATGTGCAAGTCTTTATATACATTAATTTATAAAATCTGTTTTAATAAAGATACAAGGGTAATTCACTTACCAGAATGTTTGTAATTGAGTACTTTATCAGAATGTCCAAAAAGCCATCTCATAGTTTTTAAATATTTATATTTTGTCAATAAAAAGCGTAAACATTTATTTTATTTTTTTTTACGCTTACAGCTCATAAACAAAAAATATTTTACGTGTGGGAAACTGTGTTCTTGAAGTCTAAACTTAATCACCTACAAACACATAAAAAATTATAACAATTGGATTGAAAATTAAAAAAATAACCTGAAGTATTTTGTTAATACTGTCAGATTCGCCTGTTAAAATTAACACTGTATATTATTGTCAGTTCTTTCCATTGATGTTATATTCCAACAGCTGGCTCCAGACGTTAAAAAAAGCTTTCTCGAATGACTGTGTGTCATCCCAAAGATGTACAAGTTATCGTAAGTGGTAAATTGGATGTTATATGTAACAGACTTCGAGTGACGGGATATTGTCATTCGGTCCTCACCATGAATTTTAGTAATGACCATATTTCGTCATTTCGGTCCTCAAGGGAAAAAACATAAATGACGATATATAGTCATTCGGTCCCCAAAGGGTTAGTATATGAAAATTTCTTAACACGTTAGCTGCCATTAAAATTTTTGACTTTTTCAGAATTGCCGTGTAGGTCATATCTAGCCGGCACGTAAATTTTTGACCAGTGTTATGCCGGTCATATATGACCGGCAGTAGCCAATTGCGTTGTTATTTTTGAGGTTATGTGTTCCATAAAGTGCTGCGTTCTTGTGGCCAAACAAAGAACTACTATCAATGTAGATTACCACTGCTACATACAGTATGGTTTTTATTGCTCTACGCCTTCCTTTAGTAGTCAAACAAATGCTTTGGATTCGGGCTAGTTTATGAGCTCTAGTGCCGGCCATACCTGGCCGGCAGTAATTATTTCAATTTGTTGCCTATTTTTTATTGCAAATAATCAAGTTTTCTTGTCAAATGTGAACGTTACAGGCCTACTATAAATTAATTATAGGAAAATTCAAATTATACACATTACTGAACATAAGAATGGTATATTATTACATTGTTAAATCGTAAGTGTTTAATACATAATAATGCGTATTAAACACTTATCTACTTTATATAAATTCAAAATATGAAATAAAACTCCATAAAAATATGGAATATAACACGTAATATGAACAAAATTGTAAAAATATGAAAAAAGTACATTAAAATAATCTTTTTTTAACACTTGTATAACATTCAAAACAATATAAAATATTTTTAAAAAATCAAGATGAAACACTAACAAAATATACTATTTTTAAGTTTTCACACTTAATATGTATAACATTATAAAATAATAAAAATACATTTAAATTCAAATACATAATTTTTGTTAATACTTACAGTACTAATATTTATAACAATCTAATATATATACATATAAACCCGTTATTTACACAAAACAAATATACAAAATAATGTTACAAAATCATGTCGTCACTATTTATTTATGGATTTCACGGAAACAGTCGAAATTACTCACGAAAAGTTGAAGACCCTTGTGGTCAGATCTAGCCGGCAGTGATTTGTTTGGTGAAATACGTCAACGAAAAAAGCTTTGCCGGTCAGATATGACCGACATTTTATTAAGCACATTCTGTGTGTATTTTTTATTATATTGGGGTACACAAGTAAATAAAAACCCCATATTATAATTATATTGTAAAAATATTGTTTTCTTTAGTTTGGCAATTACAGGGTTGTACTGGGCTATTGACCGGCATTTTGGGTAGGCTCGGAGCCGGTCAGATATGACCGGCACGGCAGCTAACGTGTTAAACTGTCAAGGTCTTTCTTTATTTTACAAATAAGATATTTGCATAGTCATCAAGTCAGTTGTTTTAGTCATTTGAACAGTTTTAAGAAACATTCTAGGGCAATTCAGCATTTCAGTTCTCCAATGTTCCTACAATAATACTGACTGTACTGAACGGGCAAAACTAGATTGAAGAATACCTAAAATGTAAGCCATTTTATTAAGAATCCAACAAAACTGAAAAAATAGGGGGCAACAAATTTTTTTTATGATTAAGCTTGGAAGTTAGGTTCTGAAATGGCGCCCTTTTCATCTGAGGTACACTGTCCAAGTTTGAAGGTGGATAGAAGTTGTTTGCAATTGTTAAATGCTCTTAATGTTGACTGTGGGAACACAAGTGGCTGAGAAAGTGTAGAAATGAGCCACATTAAGGTTAGTACTAAACCTTCCCAGTGTACTCATAATTATGCTGAATTAGCAAGAAAATAAGTAATGATGATTTAATAAACATATACAAAACGCAGCAGCAAATCTGCCTTTTTTTTAATGCAATAAAATCATGTTTTTGAAATTAATGTAAATATATATCTAAAGTTTTGTTTTACTTAGTTTTGAAAATCAGTCAAGTTGGTGATGCTTCCATTGTTCTTATATAGTAAGATGATTTCTGGCATTTGCCATGACACTCCAGCATAGCAGCAGGTATGTTGGCAATTTCTGTCTTTTAGGGCACTTAGTTAAATATACACAGGATCACATAACACTCCGCAACAAGAAATCAGAAAGGGCCAACAGGATCCTTCTGGAGGAGCAAGTGGAAACTAAAAATTGCCCCTTGTTGAAATGAGACGGCTGAAAAATGTTTCCTGAAATCAGCTATTGATGTCCTAGTGTGTGAGCCATTGGTCTGTCCTGTTGAGATTGAATATCTTCTAAGTCCAAATCATGAATTTTAGAAAAATTCTGGTGTGTTTTTGCATATCAGTTTGAATTCACAGGATCTCGTTCTTTTTTTTCTAAACTACGGATAAACAATTCCAGCTTAAGAAGCTGCTGCTCACCACAAAGGTTTTTTGGGTTAGTGCAAAAAAGCTTTTGATGCAGCTCTCTAAGATATGTGTCAACTCAGAATAGCATGTTCTGTTTGTCGATACTCCCACTTAAATGAAAATTAACTTCATCACTAAAGATAAGAATTGCATGTATTTCCCTGAAAATTTATGTCACGTTTGGTGAGTTATTCCACTTTCCAATTTGTAAGAATTAAAGTGAAGGTCTGCATTATGAATCTGCATCACTGAACTATCAGAAAGTCCTAGGGGAGGTGCATGTTTGGATGCAAAACTCTGTGGGGCTAATTGTAATAAAATTCAATATTATACATCTAGTTAAGTTTATTTAAGAAATCACTTGTTGCTGTTTGTGTCCGTTTGATGGATGGGAGAGCCAATTAATAGCTCATCCACCCTTCCATCTGTCACGTAGTTGATGACAGACATCCCCCTTCAGTCATGAGCATGTGATGTATGTTATTCTTGTAAACTTACTGCCCTTCACGTGGACGTGACTATTGATTGTCATCCTATTGTACTCTCCATAAGTATGACTATCTATATTAATTGCACTAGATTTTCTCACAGAGCAAATCTAGATCTCTGTAAGGAAGAAATCGTGTGTTTTGATGAAACAGAAGTATGTATTACATTTTTCCTTACAAATTATTAAGTACTAACAGTGTAGCCTAGCATTTAACTACTGAACCTTTGAAAAAAAAAGTCGTGGCATTAAAACGACCATTGTACTTTCCATATACAGTAACCGATTGTTATAAAGCTGATTAGATCCAAGGCAAATATTCAAGTTTCAATATTTGAACCTTTTACGTTAAAAAATTATGGGTATAAATGAATGTGTAAATAAAAGTTTCAAGTATTCAGATATTAACCTTCAGTTCAATATATATATATATATGAACAACATACAATTTAAAGTACATTACTAATTCACAGTAATTAATTGACTCTTATTATATTGTTACAGTGCAAATTATCAACCTCTAGAACAGCAGCGGAATAACCTTGTTGACAGTTATGTTTCTGAAATCACAACACTGAAGTCTGATAATTTCAAACTTCAAGAAACTTTAAACCAAGTTAAACAGCGTGAAGAAAGAATCAAGCTTATATTGAAAGAAAAGATTGCTCTAGCATTAAAAATACAGAATGAACTATTTGAAGTAAAACATAATTTTGATAATATAGAAGAAATTATAGAAAAAGAAAGAGGAGAGTATGCAAAATATACTGAAGAACTGAACTCAGAAATATTACTGTTAAGGAATAAGGAAGAAGATTTGAAAAGTATTATTGCTGAAAAGCAGATTGAAATTAGAACTCTAACTGACAAATATTCAAATTTGGAAAGTGAATTTGTGATATTGCAAGAACAAAATGAGGAAACATTTAAGTTTATTGAGGGAGAAAATTCCAAATGTATGAGTACTTTTGTATTAGAATCTGAAAATAAAATAGAACATCTTGAGCAAATAGTCAAGAGTAAAGTGTTGAATCTAGAAAAGGAGTTTGACAGTGCCCAAGAAAGTGCTCTAGCACAGCTTCAGACAAAAATGGACGATTTAATTAATCATGAATATGAGCCAAAGTTGTTTGAGCTTAACAATCATCTACAATCATGCCTAACAAGAAGCAAGGAATTACAAAGTTTAGTGGACCAAAATGAAAAGAAATACTTGGAAAGTTTTCGAGAAGTAGATGAAAGATGTAGGCTTATATACAGAGAACTATGCAAAGTTGAAATTCAAAGAGATGAATTATTAGTTTCTGATTTAGACAAAAAATTAACTATAATGGACATGCAGAAAAAGTCAGAGAGCTGTGAGGAAGATCTGAAGCTAAACAGAGAAAAGTGTAAGAAGTATGAGATAGCTTTACGTACAATGCATGAAACAGTAAATGCTTTGAGCAATCGCCTTTTGGAGAGTGAAAATGAAGTTATGCGGTTAAGTAGTTTAAGCTTTATTTTTGATTGCCAAAAGCAAAGCTTTAATGAAAAGTTTCTAATTTCAGATATTAAAGCTGTCAGAGAAGGAATAAAAGAAAGAAGCGAAACAAATGAAGATTACTTTAAAATGGAATTGGCAAAAAAGGTACAAATATTGAACGATGAAATTCATTACAAACAATCCACAATCGATAAACTTCAAAAAGAACTAGATAATGTTTCTGATTTGGTAAATGAACACAAAAGCCTGCATTTAAGCAATGAAAATAAAATTAGTGATTACCAAATTAAAATGGAAGATTATCATACTGATTTGGGTAATGCTGAAAGAGAAGTGCGAATTCTTAAAAAAGAAAACGCTGAACAATTAGATAAAATCACAGTTTTGAAAGATAAAATTAAATCAATTAAAGAAGTAATGGAGAAGAAAAGTAAAACTGAAGTAAAGTTACAACAATGCATTGATGGCTTGTTTTCTGATTTGGTTTTAGAAAAAAAGAGGTATGAATCTTTAGAAGTAGAAAAAAATAGAGTCGAATTAGATTTGGCTCTGATTGAAACAAGTTATAGGAATAAAGAACAGGAAATTGAAGAACTGAACTTAAAAATAGACACAATGGATAGAAGTTTAAAAAATCTTGAAGAAAGGGTGACCTTGACTGAAGAAGATAAAGGAGTCTTGGAAATGCAATTATTAAATGCAGAAAATAATGCTTTAGCATTCAAATTGGAAAATGAACTTTTATCTAACTCAAACGAAGAGTTAAAAAATAAAGTAAGCGAGTTACAACAACTATTGAATATTACTAAAGAACAAGTTAAGAATGAAATACCTAATTTACAACGAGACATAATAAACAAAGCTGCTTGTATACTAGAACTTTCCTTAAATATTGATACTTTGACTGACACTATAAGTAAATATGAGGAAAACGTTTCTTATCTTCAAGCTGAAAATAGCAATTTAATTACGCAGTTGAGTGAAGCAAAGTCGCAAGTTTCAAACTGTGTTGTCAGTAGTCTGTCAGATTATGTTGCTGATAGTTTGAAGGCACACAGAGAAGTCCTAAAAGTTCATTCAGATAATGATATGAAACTCCAAGTTGCTGAGGAAAAAATATGTGTGTTTGAAGAGGAACTAAGTACAAGCAATATTGAACATAAAAGGTAAGTTGTTTAGTATTTTTATTGCTTATTTGATTTGTATATTTGATCGTGTACATATTTGGCTATTTCCTACAACTTGAGTCATTTCTATAGTAATAATGAGATACTGATTAAAACATCTTAAATAAGGATGAATAGTTCAATTTATCTCCCAAGTTTTTGAACTGAACAAAACACAATATCCAATAAAACTACAAATAATTTCCTGATTAGCCTTATGATTTTAATTAAAATTATCATTTTACTTTATTAAATCAGCTTCAATTGCACCTTTGTCCCATTATGTTGACAAAACCAAGAATCAAAAACAGAACTACCCAATCCACAATTCATATAAATGTTCTTATTATAAAACCATATTCTTAATTCAGCAGTTTATTGAACCACTGTGAAAGTTTTTTGATATCAAATTAATATTGGCTGAACAATTGTAGGAGTGATAGATGAAAAATATTATTGATCCATCCTATAAATTCCGAAAGATATGATAACATAAGCAGTTCAATTATTTGATTTACATAGATATAAATTTAAAATATACTTTAAAATACAACAAATCTTATAGAATCATTAAGTTAAGTTAAAGGCCCAAGATTACATACTAGTATACCTTCCAGTGACTGTTTAATTTAACTCAGCCAATATAACTATCTTAAGTCTCATTTTTTAAATTCTAAATCATTTTTATGTCATTAACAAAGGTTGTATATTATCCATGAAATGTTGGTAAATAAAGAATACAGTACAACCTCGATTATCCGGCAGTGCGTGTCAAAACACCACTTATCGACATCGGGCAAAATTGACTGACTTGATTCTAAGAACACACACAACCTCAAAATACAATACGACACCAAAACGCCCAACTTGCTACCAACAAACTAGATGAAATTCAAGTCATGTGTGAGGAGTTACAGACAGACGTACTTGTGGTAACCAAAAATGGATTCAATAACAACATCGATCATTGTCGAATTCCTAATTTCAGTTTAGCCAGCTCATATTGTTGACAACTCTCCAAAGGAGGAAGTGTCACAATTTTGAAAAAACAAAAATATGCTTTCGACACGTTTATTGTCAATGAAGTGATCGAAAAGTATTTTGAAGCAGTCGGAATAAAATTTCAAACACAAAAGTCTAAAATTATCGTAATTAGAATCTACAGGTCTCCCAGTAGAAACGAAGTAACATTTTTTAAAAATTCGAAAAAACCAATTTTTTTCAGATTGCTTATATGTTCAAATATGCAAATCATAGTTGCCTTGAAACAACATGTATAGGTTAATTTTATGCCATTAACGTTTGATTTTAAAACTTCATGAAAGTAAATAAATAAAGTTTATAAATAGCTTTAGAATTATACAGTTTGTTTTTTGTTTTATTAGTGGTTTACCAGAGGCCTATCAGGCACCAGAAGACTTGGAGAGCCAGCTGAAAATAATTACTGAAGAAAGGAACAAACTGAAGCATGAATTGGCATATTTGATGAAGCACCAGAATATTGAAGATGTCAATAAACTTAAACAAACCCATGCTGAACTCAGAGAGGTAATGTACTTTAACAAAATAATACTTTCTTGAACATTGGCCATTAAGACATGTTTGTTTCGATAGTTTTCCTTTTTATCGTGGAAGGACCAATTCACTGTCAGACAGACCATACTAAATCAATGTATTAAGTTTATTGTTCTTCCCATGGAGGAATCAGCGAGCATAGAATATCATAAGGGGGCAATAGGCCCGCCGCGAGTGAAGCCAGCCTGTCTATCCAAGATGTAGGTATGAGTCACCCAAGTTCCATGCGCTTCTGACCTACATTGGCTACATTCTCCTAAGAACAGAAGACATAAATTATCTCTGACCTTACGCTGATGCTCTGTTTTGGTTGTTTGAATTGTTTGTTTTTTATTGTGTGTTTATTTTATTAATATAATTATATTTTACTAGTGTAAATAGTTCCATTTAGTGGATGTAGTATTTGAATCCATCTTTGAAATACCTTTTTTTGTGATGTTTGCTATTTCCAATTAACCATATATAGTTTTATTAGTATTTATATTTTCATACAGTAGCTAGATTTTTGTCTCCATAAAGCCCTCTTGTGTAGGGTATGTCTGTCATTACACATATAAACACTGTTCCGTACTTAGTAATAAATATTGTACATCTACCTTACCTCCTTGGCCATTGAAACCCCAGTTGGTTTTTGGCCTCGCCAACAATGCCTCTCCATTCTGCTCTGTTCTTTGCTGCCTCAGGTGTAGTCCCCAATTTGTAAATATCTTTGAGGACCTGATCTCTCCATCTAAGTCTTGGCCTGCCAAGGGGTCTTCTGCCGTCTGGGTTCGATCGTTCAATATAATTAATAATGGAGGTATTTTCTCGCCTCCACACATGTCCAGCCCACCTTAGTCTTCTACTTTTCACTAATGCTACTATATCTGGGTGAGTGTATATTTCTCTTAATTCTCTGTTCTTTCTTATTCTCCAAACATCTCCTTCGCATACTGGACCAAACACTTTTCTTAATACTCTATTTTCAAATACAATAAGCTTCTTCTCATATTCCTTTGTCAGTGTCCATGTTTCAGCTCCATATAGTAACACAGGGAGGACTAGTGTATGGTAGATTTTGATCTTAGTTTTCCTAGACAATATTTTGGATTTAAGTAATTTCTCTACTGCCCAGTAGGTCCTAGAGGCTAAGACTAGTCTATTTTGAATTTCGTTTTCCTCTTTTATGTTTTGTGCTAGCTTTATGCCAAGGTATTTAAACTCTTCGACTTTTTCAAATTCCCACTTGTCCACTTTAATATTTGTATTCTATTCATTCCCTGACTTCTGGTTATATGCATATATTTTGTCTTATCCTGGTTTATTTCTAATCCCACCTTTCTGGTTTCTTGAATGAGCACTTTTGCTAAATTTTCCAGATCTGTTCTACTTTCAGCAAGAAGAGCAACGTCATCCGCAAAAGCTAATACATTTACTTTTGATCCAACATAGATCCCAGCTCTTAAATCTTTTGTCTTCCTGAGTGCATCTTCTAATACTAGGTCAAAGAGTAGAGGGGATATCCCATCACCTTGACGAACTCCTGTATTAACTTCAAAGTCCTCTGTATATTCTCCATTTACCTTCACTTTACATCTTGATTTATCTATACATATTTGTGTCAATTTTATAAGCTTATCTGGGATGCCAAACATTTGCATTTTTTCATACATTTTCATCCTATTTATGCTGTCATACGCTTTTTGAAAATCTATAAATAATAGGTGAACATCGTTATTAAACTCCCAATATTTTGAAAGAGATTGTTTTATGGCAAATATTTGGTCTATAGTAGAGCGACCTTGAACAAATTCTGCTTGGTGGTCTTTAATATTTTCTTCTATATACTCTTTCAGTCTATTTAAGAGGATTTTTGATAGTACTTTATATGCTGAACTTAGAAGAGAAATACCTCTATAATTTTTGCACTCTGTCTTATCACCCTTTTTGAAAATAGGTGTTATTAGTGCTTCGTTCCAATTATTTGGTATTGTTTCTTTTCTCCACACTTCTAATATTAATCTATGCATACACCTTAATAGCTCTCTTCCACCAATTTTGAATATTTCAGCCGGAATGCCATCATTTCCTGGGGCTTTATTGTTGTTTAGTTGTCTTACGCTTTCTTCCACCTCTTTAAGGGATGGTTCATCTACTTTTGGTTGCACATGTTGGAAAATTAATTTATTTTCATCTTCTGCTCCTTCTTCTTCGTCAGGTCTTTTATCAGCATTCAGCAGTTGCTCAAAATATTGTTTCCATATGTTAAGAACATTTTTTCTGTCGCAAGTCAGGTTTCCATTTTTATCTTTGATGCTGTCTGTTTTTGGGATGTATCCCTTCTTAAAAAATCTTATTGATCTGAAAAATTCCCTTGCGTTGTTATGAGTACTGTCCTCCTCTGCTTTTCTCAGTTGGTCTGTGATATATTTACGTTTCTTCGTTCTTAGTTTTCTAACTACCTGTTTGTTGAGTTCTTTGTACTCCTCCCTATTTTCATTACAGTTGTTTTTGAGAACATCATTTTTCTTTTTCTTCCTCAACTCTATTAAATCTTCGCAACTGTTGGTGAACCAAAGTTTGTTCTTCTGTTTCCTTTGTATTGGTTTTAGTTCTTCCTTCGAAACTTCTGTAATAATTTCTTTAATTTTCCCCCAATACTCGTTAACATCATTAATTTCAACAGTCTGTTCTTGTAGTACCTGAAATCTGTTTGTTAGTTTAAGTTCCACCTTCTTTTGATTTTCTATGTTTTTCAGTTTAGATGTGTCCCACCCTACTTCCACTCTATCTTTTTCTCGTTTTTCCCATTTCAGTTTTTGTCTTATCTTAACGAGTACTAAGTTATGGTCAGTCCCACATTCAGCACCTCTTAGGCTTCTCACATCAAATATGTGTGTTTTATGTCTCTTGTCTATTAACACATGATCAATTTGGTTTCTCGTTCTTCCATCAGGCGATACCCATGTTTCTTTGTGTATGTTTTTATGTGGGAATGAGGTGCTGCTAATGTAGAGATTGTTTGCACATGCGAGACTGAGAAGTCTTATTCCGTTGTCATTGGACATGTCACGTAGACTCTCTTTTCCTGCATAATCTCTCCAAATATCTTCCTTTCCGACTTTAGCATTGGCATCACCCAATGTAATTTTTATATCATAATTAGGGATGTCATATATCATTTCTTCTAACTGTCCATAAAATTCATCTTTGGTTTCATCTTTTTTATCCTCAGTTGGGGCATACATATTTATCACAGTCATGTTCTTAAATCTACATCTTAGTCTAATCAGACACAGCCTTTCATTCACAGCCTCAAATTTATTTAGAGCTTCCAACAGAGTTTTTTTAATAGCAAATCCAGTTCCTGCTTGGTGTATTCCATCATCTCTTCCGCTGTAGTATATAGAATATTTTCCAGAGTTAATTATACCACTAAAGGGCCATCTTGTTTCTTGGAGAGCCACTATGTCCAAGTTATGTCTTTCTAGTTCATTACATACAATATTGACTGCTCCTGGAATAGCAAGCGAGCGAATGTTCCAAGTTCCAAATCTTAAGTCCGTTGAGCGAATCCTATGTCGTTTTCCATTTAATCCGGTCTTTTCCGAGGCATTTTGTTGACGGTTCGTAACCAGAAGATTTTTACAAGGTAAGGTGGTTAGCCCTATGCTCAACCCCCAATATGAATGGAGGACCGCACCTACTTATGGTCAGCGGGTCCAATGGACCTAACCGGGAGAAATGCTATGCATAACTCCCGACCTCTCCCCTATCCGCCACCCAGGGGACGCTCCGTATACGCCAAAGTAGGATGGCGCACGGATTGTACATATAGTTAATTATAATTCATAACTAAGTAATTTAATAGTTTGTTTCTCTTATCTGTTATGAATTGTTACTCATAACATATATACCTCATAACATATATGTATTTTATGTATATATTTTGAGAAAATAAATATATTCTTATTCTTTTGTTACTAAATTTAAATAATAATACTGGCCTTGCCAAAAGTCAAATATCAGGTGACATTGCTAACCATTGTAACCGGTGGTGTGAACCCCGCCAATACGCTCCCCCCTCTACCTAAAATTAAAAACATCAGTTGAACTCATGCGTTTACGCTGAACGGTTCTCTCGGTTCGCACGTTGCGATTGCCGTGACCCTCTCTCACACTGTCTAATTTCTCATTTCATTAACCAGTGATCGTGTCTTTTCTCACTCTCTCGATCTACCCAGCATTGTATTCAAAACTCTTTAAGTGTGTGGACATTCAATAGTGTTGTGTTGTGCTCCGACCTGACTGCTAGACCACATCGACATCCCACGCCATCTCTTTCGGATCCCATTTCGGATCCATCTCTACGGTCATCTCTCATCCTCTGATCATTTAATTAATTTTTAGTTTATTTCTTCTGGATGTCTTAAAAAATTATTCATAACGTTTTTCCTTTTAATATAACAATAATTTAATTTGTATAGTTAAATATTGCTTTATAATTAGCATATTTTTGGTTTGTTTCTCTGGATGTCTTAAAAATAATTATTCATTACTTTTTTTTCCTTTTAATATAACAATCTTTAAATTAAAATTTCTTATTTATTTATCTTTTATATTTTTATTTATTCATTCATTTCTTTATTCAAGACGTAAAATAGGAATGCCAATTTGGTGCACTAAAATAAGAGTTTTCTGATTTGATCATTCTTGTATGACTGTAATCATGTTTTAACAGTTTATAAGGTTTTTACAAGATATATGTGAAATTTTAATTTCATAACTGAAATTATGTTATGGCTTTTTATGTGTTATTATAATTGCTTTTTTTATTACCTTGTACACTATAATAGTTTTAGTTATCCTTTGTATGTTTTAGTGTTAAATATTATCATCAATTAGTTAAATTTTGTTTTTCATCACCAATAAGATTTATGATATTTGTTCCATAATTGTACTTTGTTTAGGAGCCGGTTGTTAATGAGTTTTAGATAGTTTGAATAATGTTAATATTAGTTTTTATGTGTGTGTCTGTTTGTGTATGTGAGGTTTGCTGGCATTGTTACGTGTGCCTGGGTCGCCGATGACCGCTGCTACTGTAGGTACCTTGATGTCGCACTTGAACTCTGACCCCTCCCCCGCCTCAGGCGGGAACACTCCTCCTCCCCCTCTTCCCGATAATCTCTGCCAAATATTTAAACCATACCATAAACATCTAAAGGCAGCTCATGTTAATGCTCAATCTTTAATCTACCATTTCGATGAATTTCTTACAATTTTTAATACTAATTTATTTGATCTTATATTTATATCTGAGACTTGGCTGAAACCTCACATTAATAATAAATCAGTCGAATTACCAGGCTATTGTCTTCATCGAAACAATCGTCTCCACAAGGGGGGTGGAGGTGTTGCCATCTACGTCAAGTCTCACCTGTCTGGTTACATATTGCATGCCTCCGACACTTCTAGAGAAGGAAGGCCTGAATATATGTTCTTAGATATCAGCGTTAATGGAACGCATATCCTTGCTAGTGTATGCTATAGAGCTCCAAATCTTCGTTATCTTTCTGAATATGAGGAATCTCTTCAAGCCCACATGGCTCGCTACAGTCATGTCTTAGTGATGGGGGACCTGAACTCTGACTTACTTGGACCTGTTACTTATGATAAGACATACTTAACTACTATGTTACTTTCCTGTAACATAACAATACTACAACTGGACGCCACTCACCATACTGCCACTGCTGACACTTGGCTTGACATCATGGCCGTTACTGACCCGACCCTAGTTGCACACCACGGACAACTCTCTGCTCCTGGTCTTTCAAAACACGACCTTATCTTTCTTGTTTATAAACTTCGCCCACCAAAGATTAAGCCTGAATTCATTCAATATCGTAACTACGGTTTAATAAACTATCAAGCTCTATTGTCGGATGCGGCAGCGCTGCCCTGGAATGAAGTTTTATCATCTAACAATATTAACTTTATGGTGCATAAATTTAACTTTCTATTATCCAATCTTTTTGATGATCACACCCCAATGATTAAAAAACGAGTTACTAAAGGACCAGCTCCTTGGCTTTCTGATCATATTCGCCTTTTGCAAAAGCAAAGAGACTCAGCTTTTCGTCGTGCTAAGCGGACAAAATCTGCCAATGACTGGGCTATTTATAAACGGCTGAGAAATAGAACTCAACAGCAAATAAGAAATTCTAAGATCAGATTTTATTATAATTCCTTTTCTCAAAATCTTTCTACAAAAATATTATGGTCCAAACTTAAAGAGCTGGGAATTGGAAAATCCAAGCAGGAACCCACAATTTATTTCGACTTGAATTCTCTCAACGATTTCTTCGTTAATGTTCCTGTTGATATGTCTGGTGCACGTAGATACGTCACTGAGCTTGAGAATACCCCAACTGTGGCCCCCAACCGTCGGTTTTATTTTGCACCTGTAACTGAGGCTGACGTGTTTAAAGCTATCATGAGGATGTCCAGTGGCACTGTCGGAGCTGACAATATTCCTATCCGATTTATTAAAGATACACTACCTGTTACTCTGCCCATAATAACTAAAATATTTAATGTATCTTTAAACTCGTCTACTTTTCCTGTTCTTTGGAAACAAGCAGTAGTACGTCCATTACAAAAATGCTCCTCGCCTG
Source organism: Stictocephala bisonia (assembly GCA_035578905.1). Classification (NCBI taxonomy): domain Eukaryota; kingdom Metazoa; phylum Arthropoda; class Insecta; order Hemiptera; family Membracidae; genus Stictocephala; species Stictocephala bisonia. The sequence continues at coordinate 1,115,072 of JAQJVL010000078.1, forward strand.
AATCTCCTTCCGATTTTAGGCCTATCAGTATACTTTCCGCCCTTTCCAAATGTCTTGAACGAGTCGTACATCAACAATTTATGTCATGCCTGGATCAAAACCAAGTATTGTCGAAATATCAGTCTGGCTTTCGTTCAAATCATAGCACTACTACTGCACTTCTTAAGATCACTGATGACATTAGGCTAGCCATGGATAAGAGACTCGTTACTATTTTAACTTTATTCGATTTTTCAAAAGCTTTTGATTGCGTCTATCATCCTTTGCTTCTCATGAAATTACAAATGGCCGGTTTCTCCGATGGTTGTGTTAACTGGGTTAAGTCACATCTTACTGACCGACAGCAACTTGTGAGGGCAGGGGATGCTGAGTCGGAGTGGAGGCCCGTCACACGAGAGGTTCCCCAAGGCTCCCTCCTCGGTCCTTTGTTATTTTCCCTGTACATCAACAATATTACTGCAGTTATTTATCACGCTAAGTTCCACTTGTACGCTGACGATTTACAAATATACTATCATTTTCCCATTAAAGATGCAAATGCTTCTGTATCTTTGATCAATGAGGACATTGACTCAATCACTATATGGGCACAGAAACATGGACTAAAACTGAACGAGACTAAAACTCAAACCTTGGTGTTAGGGACTCGACAGCTTCTTTCTAAAATTGATTTTCAATATTTCCTAAATTAAAACTGAACAACTACGAACTGGAATACTGTGACAAGGTAAACAACCTTGGTCTTATTATCAACAATACTCTGACAAGGAATGAAACTGTTTCTACAACTTGTAATAGAGTTTTCACTGGCATCCATAGTTTAAAACGTTTTGCTTTATTCCTTCCATACAACGTTAAAGTCATGCTTGTGAAGACTCTTGTGTTACCTCACTTCAACTACTGTGACGTAGTCATTAACGACATGACTGTTAAGCTCTCGGAGAGACTGCAACGTGCACAGAATTATTGTATCCGTTTCATTTTCAACCTACGACGATATGATCATGTTACTCCTTATTTTGAGCGGCTAAGTGTTTTGAAACTGAGAAATCTCCGTGAATACCATATCCTTACTTTGTTGTATGTTATCATCAGATCAAACTTACCATCTTATCTCTCCGAAAGATATTCTTTCTTGTCCCAGATTAGTTCTCATTATACACGAAGAGGAGCTATACTTCTATCGATTCCACAACATAGAACTACAATTTTCAATCAATCCTTTTTAGTCACTTCATGTCGTTTGTGGAATTCTCTCTCTGATAGTTTGAAAGTTATAGAAAACCGTGCCCGCTTTGGGGTGGAGGTCAGGAAATTGTTGCTTGAACTGCAGTAGTGGGGGGATTGGCTGCGATGGGTGGGCGTGCATGTGAGCGGACCATGTGTGAGTGATAGTTGTGAATGAACTTAAATAGTATAAAATGTATTCATTGTTCATGCAGTATTATGAATAATTAATCTTTTTAAGTTGTTTTGTTTATGTATTTTTGATTCATTTTTGGCTTTTGTATCATAATATTAATGTACTACTTTTTTTTTGTGGTTAAGTGGTAGGGAGGACTAAATAGTCCTAACTTCGCCACATAAATAAAGGCATTTTTCATTTCATCCTCTCAGCCCTTCGTTCCAAGATATGCACTATCTCCTCTAAAGATACAGTTGGTTCTTTTCATTAATTCCTACATATAAAACAAATATCCCTTTGATCGTTTGTGGTAGCGTATCTTGTACAATTTCTTTTACTAACGTGGATGTTAGTTGGTCCTCCGAAAAGGCATTACATTTTTAAATATTTTAACACACCCTTATCAAACACTGTGCTGAAGTTATCACTTTTCAAAGGCAAGACAGCAACATTTTGCATTTAAATCTTATATTATTTCACAACCAGCTACAAATCATTTTAATGTTAACATTACATTTGCACTGTTACAGGGTATGCTGTAGCTAACAGGTGACTCGTCAGATTATAAAACTAAAGAACTGTAGTCTAAACTATTCGCAAAAAATCATAAATAAGTATATAACCTCCTTGTCATCTAAAAATTCTTGAATAGGATAATAAGCTTTGTTTGTAACAAACTTTTGTGACTTTTTTTAAGAAAACACAAAGGGGTGTACATTGGAGTAATAATATGTTGCACAGCTGTATACCATTGTAGTTGAGTTTTTTAAGCTGCGGATCTATGAGGTTTTTACTTAAATAAGTGTGTGTCAGTACTATTATTATGCTTTAACCTTTGTCACGCCGTAAGCGCATATACGTGCATATATTGACTTTGCTCTAAACGCTGTAAGCGCATATACACGTAATAATTACAAAAATAATATTTTCGTAATAATGTTTCTAATTTAATCCGGTAGTGCGTTTGGGTTATGGGCGGTGACTCATGAGAGACACATTGTGCGACTCGCGACCTTTTGTTGGCCTGTCAATCACTACGAGACTGGTTTTTGTCTGGCAGTGTACATTTCCGCTGCGCTGCCCAACGCCACAAGCGCATATACACGCAGCTACTGTCGAGTCGAGTGGTTGTCATTATCCGCCGCCTTACCTCTTTGAATCTATTATTTAATTGTTTTATCATTACTTTAGATTAATATATGTTAGTAATTTATTAGTGTTAAGTGTCAATATAAATAATCCAGCCGATTTTGATTTTGTGTAAGGTACTAAATACATCATAATCAAGTGCTATATGTATTTACTTATTGTTTTATTATATGTGTTATGTGCAGGCACTGTCTTTATCAGTTTATGTACAAGTAAATGTACTCAATTATACATATTTTATTAATAGTAATAATATTTTGTATTGATTCATACTGTATAAGTGATCTATGCAAGAGGAGTACTTTCAAGTAAAAGTTTGCTTATTTACATATTCATATATAAGAAAAAAAGGTAAAGTAAGCTAATAAAAGTTTCAAAATGTTATGATATAGCACTAAATGGAAGATAAGCATTGTATAAATGGTGCTCTAAGGGTTAAAATATTATCTCCAAGAGACTGTACTTTTCATTGTAAAAACAATAATAATCTCAAACATATATAAACAGGGTAATGTTAAAATTTCAAATTAAAAAAAATTTTCCACGAACTATGAAAATTACTTTTGGTCATGACTCTGAGGCTTTTTTTGCAATATGAATATTTCAGTGGCATAGGACGACTGTCCCCAGACTATAAGCCCTTATCTCATCAATGGAAAAAATAACCAAAACAGATAATGTATCGGAATATCTACGTGATCCTGTGACATTTCAAATTTATGCTACACATAAAATCATAGTAAAGTCAAGACTCTAAAAAAAGTTGTAAAAAGTTATATTGAAAGATCGATTTAAAAACAGATGATCAGCTGTTATTTATTTAACTTAATTTATTCATATGTATATTTCTAAAATTTGTTTCTGTTCAACAATAAGTTATGTTTTTGGGAATGAAACAGTTCAGTTTTTCAGTTCACACTAAAATGTTGTGTTTTTAAATTTGGCGACGAGGATAGGTATTTTTTGTTTTGTTTTTAGGTAGTTGTGTTTAGTTTAACAGTTTTTTTTTAACTCCTGGCTAACCACAGGGAGAAATATTTATTTACACAATTCATGGTATAGTGCTAGGACGGAACTTGTACAAAGTCGTAAGTACATCTTACACCTGCAGGAAAGTTTCCTTGTTGGAGTCCTGCCATTCTTAGGTCAACAAGGTGGCGCTCTAATCATTGGCTACTATTGATTATCTTGGAAACATTTATTTTTATTTGGGTGATAACTAATCAATACTTTTCCCTTATACTTGGCCTGTCTCTTAGAAGAACCCCCCATTCTCCTGAGCTAGCAAAGTTTTATACGGACAGGCGTGACAACCCTGCAAAACATGAATAGAAAAACAAGCAGAATTTAGTTTATGTTTGAGCTGTTCAATATGGGACTTCCAGTTTAAGTTGCTGTTAATCTGTATTCCTAGAAAGTTTACGGAGTTTTCCCAAAATAATATTGTGTTGTTAAAAGAAATATTAGAATTATGTTTCATGTACTGCTTGCTATATTCCATTTCATTAAGAATCGTTGTGTTTAAAATGCATAAGTTTGTATAGATTAAAACTCTAACAAACATTTGTGAGAAAATTAAGCATAATACTTTTAATTTTTATTTATTTAGCCTGCAAAATTGAAATTGGCAACAATAATTTCTCTTTCGTTAAAAAATCAATGTATCAGAATAATATTATCAGTAGAGTCAGTTTTTATACATAACATGGTTTGTTTGTATGATAATAGACATAAGTTTTTTTTCATAATAACAATAATGGCTTAGAAATATATTCTGTTCTAAAAATTGATATTATAATTTAAAAAAATAGTGTCTTGGGAATCAAACTGGTGAACTGTGTCTTAAGGCAACCAGTGCTTCTTGTTATAAAAAACAGTATGTACACAGTTAAGGTTAAAAAGTAAGATACTATCAATGTCTGTTTTGTTTTAGAAAGCTGATTATTTAGAAAGGGAAAACTCAAGACTAAACAAGACGCTGGCTATGTCCAAAGAAAACGTCAACATTCTTCAATTAGAAAACAGTCCAAAAGCAGTAAAGATTAAAATAAAAACCACTCAATCACCAGCAGTTTTGAAAGATAGAAACTGTTAATATTCAAAGGTAAGGTATTAAGACCTAAGTATTTAACTTTATCTATATTATTAACTTTTTATTTCTAATAATAAAAAAAGTAATAGATGTAAACTAGATAGCTGCAATTTTATGCTGTGCTTAAAGCCCTGTTTCCACTACTACAAATTGGTAGCATGACATGTGCCATCAAAAGTTACCATGATGAAAACTGTCTTTGATGTGTCAGGTGCAGAGGACAAAAATGTGCCAAGCTGCTGCTGCCAACACATGTGCCATGGGCGATGGAAATACGTTACATTTTCCTCGGACGCTTTCTGCCCAGTGGGCCTTCAATCTTTTCTTTCTCATGTTAGTACAGGCTTTCAGTAGGCATGCAGCCTTTCAAATTAGATTTGCAAACAGTGGTAGTTTCACTACATCAATATTCTAGAGTGCTCTGTAAGATTTTTTAACCAGATTTTACTGGAGGATGAGACTGGATTCACTAATTCATGTCAGATACTAGGAACATTCAAAACAATGGCAGCATTCCAGTTCTCTAAGTCTCTAAAAGTTCAAGCAAACGCTGACAGCTGGAAGGTGATAGGTTCTGCATTCTTAGACAAGAAGTCGGTTGACTATCTGGAAGAGGTACAACAATCAATTAGGCAAAGTACTGTGAGACAAAGCTACACTGGGCTATACTGAACAAAAGAAGGGGTCGGCAGACAAAGGACGTTTGTTTGCACCATGATAAGAATTGCCTATACATAGCCTGCATCACAACAGATCTCATTGCCAAATTTGGCTAAGAAATCATTAACAATCCTCCATAACTCTGATTTTGCCCCCAGTTACTACTGTTAGCTCATTAACTTGAAACAACACTTGGGAAATGAAATTTTCAAGTGACTAAGAGTTGAAGATTCCTTTCTGCGCGTGTCAGCAGGAGAGTGATGTGACGCAGGTTTGATGAGATATGACTACAAAGGTTCATTGATGGTAATGGGGACTACATTGAAAAATATTCAAATTTCTTAAGATTTAAGAACCTGTAATTGGTTTTGCAATAAAATGAATATGGCAGTATTCTCTTGGCTTATTTGTCAACATTTCTGTTTCTTTGCATTTAGTTCACAAAACATCTAAAACGGAATGGTTGGAAACAATAATTGGGTCAATAACAGAAGAATATTATAAATAATATTGGTATGTAAATTATCCCTTTCAAAGCTCTATTGCAATAGAGCCTTGTTATTTTATAATAAATACGTACTGCATGCTTATAATACTTTATTGAATGTAAAGGTAAAGAGATATGATCAAGTTTTGTTTGTTTCAGGTCAACAAACATCATAATGTAAAATGGGTATGTGGTACGTATTGCTTTTCAATTGAGGTTAATTTATTTATTCTAGCAACAGAGTAGTGCTAAATGACTATTACTTTTTTCCTAGACTTTAACGTCTTAGAATCTGTTTCCCCATTAAAGCCAAACAGTATTCCGTTATGATGATTGAGGCGGAATTAGACCCACTAGTAAGTTTTCAAACCATTTAATGTCACGAAGTTATCACTTAAATCAACCTGTGTAATATTAACTTATAATTTATTTTACTTTGATCGAATGCAATTTTATAAATATTCTATTAAAATAATAAATATTCATAACAATATACTAAAAAATATAAATGATAAATAATTTATCCACTTAAAAAAAAATTATTTAATAAATAGTTCAGTTAGTAAAACTTTCGTTTGTTAATAAACAAACTATTAATGTTTTCCTTTTAATAATTCATGCCTGTTTGATTTACAAGTTCCTCCCTTAAGCAGTTGTTAAATAATAACACGAGAGGGTATTTTAAATGAAAATAGAAAAAAATAGTCCATATTACTTGCTATTACGAAATATTACTTGCTATTATGCCATATTACTTTCATAGGTAATTTAGGCTAAATTAGTAACAACCATTTTTTAATTTTAATATGAGGATGTATAAACCTACAATAAAATTCAAACTGTTGAATGTATGTTACTTCTTTTGGGATAACAAAGCATTTATTTGAATTAAACTACAAAACTTTCTAATACTAATATTGGTGTCATTGTCCTTATTTGTTTCTGTAGTGCCGATTTTAATTTTAGTGTTATATTCATTCTCTTGTATGATGGGTTCCTTTTATTCTGTTGTAGTTGGTAATTGGGATTTTGGTTTTATCATGTAAACTGATATTAAATATTGTTGATAAAATCTTGAAGGTTACTGTAAAAAAAAATCCCAAACTATTTACATCAGAGAAAATCAAATCTTCATTTTATAAGCAAATGTCAGAATCTAGTTACATAATTCTAGTTTTTAAGGCTTCTTTTGCTATATCACTAAATGTTTTAAATGCAAGTCTGTTAAAATCTTTTTCACTACACTACTATGAGTTTAGCTGTTTTCGTTATGTGTTTACAACCTGCGAAACATCATATTTTCAATAGCTGTCTATTGTTTACTACCGAAAGTAACATTGTTTACAACCGAAAATTTTTCACAGTCAACAACACCTGTTTTTATTCCGTAGTGTAGTGAAAAGTATCATTCAAAACTCGAGTGAAAGTGTTTTGTATGTTCTCGACCATTCGAAGTGCTCGACAAGTCTCGCACTTCAAACATATGGTCTCGAACATGCAAAACCCCACTTTCCACTCTTGTTATGAAATATACTATTTGAAGTTACTTTTGTAGCAATGAATGGTCTTTGTATTGTTATATATATTTATATTATATTTGTTTACTTATTATTTTAGGCAAAGTAATGTTTGTAATTTGTATATCTTGAGTTTCAATTTACAATAATTTTTCATTTATTTTACTAACTCTATAGCTTATTTCCTAACGTTTGGGACATAAGATTGTGACATATGAATTGTGTGTATTTAATTTATATTAGATTTAGTGTTTTCTATGTAGATAATTAAGTATTACAGTATTATAACTATTCTGTAGAGTAATTATGATTCTGAGATGGATTATTACTGCTTTCCTGTTCATGTTATATTTATTAATGTATTTGTTTTGTTTTAAATGCCATAATTAGTATTTTTTAAATTGTTACATATTTGTAAAACAAACATTTCTCTGTTACTCTGTTGATCAGTAATGAAGTGATCAAGTTTTATTTATTTTAACTTACTTATTCTTGTTTCTCTTTTTTTGTTGTTAGTTTTGTTTTGGTTTTAGAAAACCATTTTGTTTGTGTTTTATATTTGAAATAGGAAGACTGAGTAGTAATTTATAATTAGTATATAACAATTTAAAATGGAAAGACTGATCAATATTTGTGTTTTTAAATAATAATAAAAGGCTTAAATAATAGTATAGAATAGTGGAAGAAATAGCTTTGCCTTAATGTCTCCTTTTAGTTTTAGTTGTAAATTATTTTGATATTTTGAACGTATATTCTTGTAGTCTAATTTTAAATAACTGTCTCTCTGTGACTCTAAAAAATCTATGTTAGCGAGAGGAAGATGAAACATTATTTAGACATAAGTATACTTGTTTCTCGTCTTGTTACATGAAGGTGTAATCAGTGAATACATATCCTATAAGAAGGTCACCCGTAATATTAAAATATCACCTTCTGTAACTGTTAGTTATTAGCAATCAGCTGTATAAAAATATTCTTAAGAAGCATGCTCTCTTACACTGAAGGCGTAACACATCTTGCACCGAAGGTGAAGTAATATGGACTTCCAACACTGACAAAAACTAGAACTTACTGAGTCTTCAGATTGTGAGCATCATGACTTCTAACAGCTACTTCTTACTTCACCGATTTGTGCTGTCAATACTAGTGATGAGAAGCTTGATGGCAATGAGATAGTAGGCCTTGTAGGCATAAGTAATATAGCATGTAAACACTAAACTATTAGATTAAAATAAAATTATGGTAATAACTAAATAATTTAACCAGAAAATAATATTTAGTAAAAAGCTAAATTCATTTCATAACGTTTAACAAAATTAACAAGCACTCTTTTGCACCAAAGGCCAAGTGAAAACTACTTGGAACACTCTAGCAAAGATGGTTAACAGCTCCATGAACGAGAATAAACAGTATAAATAATTCTGATTTACCTTCTTACAGAATAAGTATCTAGTGTCATTACTATAATTTTTATTTGTTATTTCACCAGTTATATCAATTTTCCCGATTTATCTGTTATTCTTTGGAAATAGTTCGAACAGTTATTAAGAATTCTTTATGAATGATCTGTTAGCTTAGGGCTTTTTTTTAATGTTAAAGTGAATAATTTATTTTGATTACAAAAATGTGAAAAATTTAAAAACTACAAATTGTGGTTTAGTTACATAATCCATTTCGTTATTTATAAAATTAACTAAATAAACTTTTTCATTGTTGAAGAGTTAATTGCAAAGTTATCCTGTAAGTTGTTAAAGTAAAATTAATGAAATTATCTAACATTGCCAAAGATAATTTACTCTATGCAATGTACCGTAGCAATTTAACTTATTTAATTCATTGTTAATCTATAATCTGCTGTTTAATGAATTTGCTTGAGATGATTTCAAACGCTTCAAGCGACATCCACTTTGAATTCGAAATCAATTAAATTTTGTGTTTGATATACTGTGTTTAATTTAATGTTCCTTAGTCATTCCTCAGTCACTGAACAGCTGTGGACCAAAAGTATTTCACTAATATATATATATATATATAAAAGCCATTTACCACTCATCACAATTTCTCCAAAATTATACGTCCAATTGACTTGAAATTTTGTGCATAGGTTTATCTTGGCCACTAGAGGCTCACTAAGAAAGGATGTTCCTCTTCGACCTCAGGACTCCGTCCCACTGGCCTCCAAAATTCACATTGTATTCTTATGGAGCTGTGTTAATTGATTGATTTATTTGATTAACAGCTGTTAATCAATAAAAACAAATTGAATAAAATTGTGGTAGGCTAAACTTTTAAAATAGTGAAAAATACGGTGTGGACTGAAAGCTTACTGTACATTTCGACCCAATATTATGACCAGCGAAGCGGGGGGATACAGCTCTAGCCAGTTCTATTTTTGTGATGTGAATGTATTTCTATCTACAGTTTACCAGGCATGCTTCTTTCCTTTCCTGTCAATTTTTACTAAAATCCTAGGCATTCAGTAATTATTAATAGAAACAACTACCGTTATAAATATATAAAAAAATCCAAAAAGAATACAGCATTCTCAAAACTGTACTCTTTGTATTTGAGAAATAAAAAAAAACAGAAACTATTTGCAGTTAAGGTGGTAGGAATTCCAAGTTGGTATAGTATATTAGAGAGGTAGGACATTAGACAAGTTCATTAACATCAGAGTAGTACTCACAAACACAAAATAGACACAATCTCACAGTGACTTGAGTGAGATTGTGTCTATTTTGTGTTTGTGACTACTACTCTGATGTTAGTGAACTTGTCTTTTAAGGTAAGTTTGCTGATGTCCTATCTCTAATACACTAATTCCTGGCCTAGTGCCCTTTAACCTAACCTCAAGTTGGTATAATGTAGATTCTAACCTATTGTGCAGTGTAATTAATCTCACCAATAGCTATATATTTCTCATTAATGCTGTATAGCTTCAAAGAAAGCTTATTTTTTGTGATAATTTGGAAAAACACCATTACCATTTCATGCTAAGTACAAATGGCTAGTAGTTCACATATACAATTTCCTACAACTCCCAAATCATTTGAATGATAATAATTAAGCTATTAGATTTTGTCATGATTTTAGTTACTAATAAAAATCTGAATGAGTGACATGTTACCATACCAAACAAATTATCCACTAGCCATTTACATTGTATGAGAATAAATCAGATTCAAAAGTGTTAAGGTAATTTTTCTGAAATCTGTTAGAATCGACAAACCCATTGAAAGTTTGCAAGGTTGGCATTAAATCATGTTTATTTTTATTGTCACTAATAGTATAGTACGTGCGCTGAAGGTCCGGCCTCCTGGCTGGCCTACTAGTCATATAAAAACATCGACTCTGAGCGAGGCGGTCACAGACAGATCGTAAGGGGAGTTTTAAAATAAGGAATTTTTTACAACACTGTTAAATACAGAGTAATTATTTACATACAGATAAGAGCTATGTTATTGCTTTTATTAATTAACATTATTATTTTAAGAATTATAAACTCTTTTCTACATAAGTATATAGCTGTTAGTATTAAGCATTAAGAACTGTTATTGATTATAGTATACAGTATTTGACTTGGCTAATACAAACTGTTTTGTCAATTTGGCTAAATAAAGTGATTTGATTGTTTACACGTTTACAGAGTATTTGTATTTTGCTATTTCTTATAATTAGACCAGAATTTAAAATAAAAACATCAAATATGTTAAGAGTTGGAAAGTTAACAAAATAAAACGTATATCAATAACAACAATTAAATATATTATAAAAAATTATAAATCAGTTAATAACTTTAATTGAAATTAAGTAACTAAGAAATATAAACTTCTTACTGTCACTAAGAAAAATATTTATGTGATTTCCCGTACCGTTAAAATACATATAATTTTTATTTAAATTGCTTTAAAATAAAAATGAAGAGTTGGAAATGACTCGTCAGTTTTATAAAACTCATGGACGGTTCTTCTAACGACACATTTGTCGAAATCGTCTAGTTCTGTCGTTGTTCTTTTTCTCTTTTATTTTTTGGGAGTTGTAAACGAACACTCCTTTCGCTGAAGTGTTCAATAAACACTTTCACACAGAATTTCCTTTATAAAAGTTTTTGAAACGCCACATGCAACTGTAGTTCGTTCTAACAATTTTTTTACGGGGATTCGTTGTTCATCTCTTAATTTGGCCTCATTCGCCATGAACTCACTAACTCTCCAAATAATTTCCCTAGCCTGACTTCTAGTAGTTTTTCCTTGGGCTACTTTAGGAATAAAGCGAGCCATAGTAGAGGCAGGAACCACTAAAGGAATAAACTATTTAGGATCTATGTTCACTAATGTAACAACCTTAAAAGTTTGCAGAGGCTGTCGGCCATGTTGGTTTTAATCTCATTAGAAAGATATTTTTTCGAACCGGACAAATGATCACGTGTGTCCAAATTTAACAGTTATTTTTAAACGGTCTTTTCCAAACAAATTGCATTTGATCAAGAGTGAAATTACTCGTTGAACTGCTTTGTGGATTCATAATTAGTATAATAGAATAAATATAAAAATTATTTAGTTTGAAGTTTTTATTTTCACCTATTTTTCAAAACTAGGCGTATGTATTCATAATATCAAAAGCAAACCCAATGCGCAATATGATAGCATTTTAAATGATACCTCACACAAAACTTTTGGTAAATAAATAATGATAAAAATATGGATTCAAAATAACTTTGTTTTTATGAGAATAAAACCAGTATGGCCGACAGACTCTGCAGACTCTTAACACACTTAAGGGACACCAAAAAAAAACCACAAACTGACTTATTACACTACAGCAGTTAGATAAAAACGAACGTATAACCAACTAAATAATTGTTTATCGTACACTTGAGTAAAAATTCTTAACACGCTAAACCACAAGCAAATACACATCGCACGCAGTCTGGAAACGTACTGAATGTGCATCCGTAGGTAACAATTAACGTAACTTATTTTAGAAGCAAGCGTGGGAAAGTCTGACAGTAGCGAATGTTTCCAGGACTGCAGGAATATTGGGCCCTCCACCCGTCTCCTCCCTATCACCGCTCGGCGGGCTCGAGGCCGGACCTTCGCCGCGCGGTCTATACACAGCCTAAGTTACTTTAGTAGAAAACTAATTAAACCAAAACATAAAAGCATTAAAAAGGCATCAAAACAATTTTCCAGACTATGAAGATATCTACCTCAATTTACCAATTAATTCTTGATAACAGGTATTTAAAAGTACCTATATTAGCTTCATATATTATTATTTTAATTTTAGTATGTCTATTTTGCTGACCAAGAACCAAATTCAAGCCTGGCCTTGATGGGAGATGAAACAGGAAGCTGCGGCTGTTCTAGACTACTAGAGCCTCTTCAGCCTAGGATAGGATCTAAGAATCAAATCAAAATGACTTTATTACACTTTCTTCAAGAAATGTACATGTGTCATATAGCTATTCTAGTTACAAAAGGTTTTTAAAATTCTGGTCTTGCATTACAGTGTCAGTTGTCTTGCGCCAAAAAATTTCTTCATTAAGTAAAAGGTCTCTCCATTAGCCACTCTTGAAGTTGTCGTTTCAGTAGTTGACCTTTGAGTGTCTTCAGATTTTCTGGGAAGGAGGTGAAGACTTTCCATCCAATGTAAGATGGTTTCCTATAGCACGAAGGTGTGCTATAGGAATGTATATTTTGCCCTCTAGCAAGCTCTGTCTAGTCAGTGTACAGAACTACTGAGTGAATGTAAAGGGCAATGACAGTCATGATCCGCAATGATTTAAAAGGGTTTCTACAACTCTCTGTTGAAGTGAGGTTGGCCAGCGCCCTAACTGCCTTTTTCTGGAGGATCAATACCCTGTTTCAAGACTCTGTTGTGATGTTCCTCCTATACACATCCAGGCTATATATTATATGCGATTCTATCAGGACATGATATGCAGCCTCTTGTCCTCATATCCACTTTATTCTTCTCAACAAAAATACCACCTAGTTTTTTGCTCAGGATGTTCACATGTTCAGTCCAGTTGAGAAGGGGATGGCATGAAACAAGTAGACTGTAGACAGCTCGGGGGCCCAGCAAATAAAAGCTCCAAGCAGACAGCGAACCTGCAACAGAGGGGAGCACAGCACAAGGTGAAGCAGAGTCTACGTTGACAGAGGAGGGCTGGTTGGGAGTTTATATAAACATCAAGGAGCAGGTAGTAAGAGAATATGAATGGAGAGGGGTCAAAATGAGTTGTGATTAAGATGGTGGAGAAAGTGTCGGTGAAGTAGTCAGACAGGATGGGGAATCCATGTCTTTGGTGAAGTATGATAAAGATGGTTTAGGAACTCATATGATTAGAGATGTAGGGAAGAGTTTTCTATAGGTCGTTGGAGCTGTATATGTGATCTAATTGATATACTATACCCATAGCTCGTAATTTGGTTCCTTTAAGGATGGAGAGGTGATTGTGGCCACGTGGTAAGAGGCGGATGAGCATACGTAATGGCAGGACGGATAACAGCAGTGTAGAGAAAGGTAAGGGTCGGCACAGATCTCTAGTACCTGTTATCTAGGAAGCTGAGGGTCTTGAAATGGGTTTTGACGGTCTTCTTAGTAGTGCGAAAGTGGTGGATGAAGGAGAGTTTGGAGTGAATGGTGACTCCCAGTTATTTGCAGAGTTTTATCATTGTCATTTTGCCTTGAAGGGTGATTGAAAGCCCTGCATTGTGAGTGAGAATCCTGGTGTTATAATTGAAGAAATAGGAAATAGAGCTGAGTTTTAGGTGCGGTGATTTAGTTGTGTCATTTTAAAGAACGTGTAAAGATTAATATTTCGGTGAACCGTCCACGGAGTGTGGGCTGGTAGTGGGAAGCACACTAGTAATCAGTATTATCAACTAATTATGCGATACCATTGAAGTGTCTAAGGGGTTCTTGAGGGTGGGAGTAGGGAGGCCTCACACATACATATGTAGAGCAGTGTGTGCATAGCCGGTCCTTGGGGGACTAGCGTAACAGCTAGAAGGATCGATAAAGAGCGTAATTTTCTCTGAGCTTCAAAGCAAACACACAACTAGAGATAATTATGTACCGAGTAAGGAAAATAGTTTTTGACCCATGACATAGCATTACCCACATCAAGGTTAGAAAAAACGAGAATCATTAGCGATTTCATAATTGCTGGATAGGTTACATTTTTTAATGCCAATCAATCTCTAAAGGTTTACTAATACACTTCCATTAAAATAAATTTTTAATAACCTTACTATTTAACAAAAGTATAAAGATTAACAAATTAAAAACATTCTAATATGACTTATGTCTTTATTTAAATCAAACTTAGAGTTTAGTCCGCCTCCAATAATTATTTAATGAAAATTGTTCTTAGTATGTTAGATACATTAAAATATGCACGTATATGATGTCTACGATTAAGAATATTGTGAACATCACTTTAGAATCATTCGAAGTCCACAAATTCGTCTTTTATTCCAAAAGTGAGTAAAAAAACCATTCGTAGCCAAAAAAGTACCATTTTAATTAAATGGTAGGTATTTGTTATAGTTTGAGTCAAATTGGGCTACGTAAAGGAGCCAAAACTGAAGTTTGTTTTTTAATTTGTCAGAAAATACTTTGAAGTTTGTGTCAGTGGTCACTGGCCAGTGTATAGATCATTCAGCAAATTACATCCTAATTCTTGTTTTGTTATAGTATACAGATAGGACATTAGAATATTTCATAAGACAAAATGAAAAAAAAAAAAATACTTTTTTGGTAGCAAATAGCAATGTATTTGTGTTTGTAGTGAGTGAGTAAAGACTGAAAGGTCTAAGTGTATTATTTTCTTACTGTTGTTGACAAATAGAGGCGGCAAATATGAATGTAATTAAAATAAAACTAAATTATTACCATTTATAAACAACACATGATAATTAATTACTCAAAAGTTGTTCTAATATAGGATTTGAGAGAGGTATCTAGAGAGAGTTTAGAAGATGAAGAGTGATTTGTTAATTAGGTTAGACCAACGTCTAAACAGCAATTGTCACGAGGTTAGAGTAATCCTTGCCCAAAGCATATAACATTAACTCTAGGCTCTAGGTAATAGGCTCTAGGCAGCATATTAGGAAGAGGAAATGAGTTTTCGTAACTAATGAATCCGTGCTTTTGTCAAAGTGAAATATTAAACGGAGACATGAGTTAAAACAGTGAATGGTTTACACTTGTAACTTATTATTAGAGAAATATCTCATCAGGTAAGGTATTCAATTACTTTACAATTGAAATATGAATTCGTTTAATAATTTAGAATACATCCAACGTCTTTCAGAGCTGCAAGTTATTAATTCAAAATGTACTTCATCAATGTATTCCCATGAAGATTTTGAGGCATTAAAGAACATTTGCTCATCTTTGTTTAACTATGATACCCACGCTACACTAAGATTTTGGATGAAAATTGAGGTAAGTTCTACAATCGAATGAATAATTGTAAAAGTATTATTTATAGTTAAACCCCAATTATCAGAAACCCTGGTTATCCAAAACAATTTAGTGAGAAAAGGAATAATCAACATTAATCGTAAAAACACTTTGGTAAAACAATTGACAATATATCTGTCAATAATTGTGTTCTAAAACAATTAAAAAAATTAATTTATACAGTATGGTAGTGTTAAAAAACTATACATGTACTGTACACTTTTACAGTAGTGTAGGTCTGTTGAAAGAGTGATTGTAACTATTGAAACAAAATAAAATACTTTTTAAAATAAATAAAAAAATTACAGGCCCGACTGTACTGTAATGTAATGCCCTATATAGTTTTAAAACGTTACTTACAACATCTGGGTACACATTTACTGTTCACAATTACTAAAATAATGTAACATCTGATTATCGGAAATGCCTATTATCAGAAATGAGTCCAGCCCCAATTGTTTCTTATAATCGTGGTTCTACTGTATTATAAAAAGTAAAATTTACTATAAAAGAAAATATGAAAGTTATTTTTTCTGTGAAATTTAAATCTAACAACGTCTAAAGTTGGTAAATTTACATTCTGTCTGTGTTTACTATTCAACCCTGAGATTGGTTAGCAGCATTCTACTCTCCCCATTAACTTAGGTTATCTTCCTCTTCATTTCTGCACTTGTTGCCAGGCCAGTTGCCATTACAGAACAGTAACAGGAAACTCAAATTTCAAGGATTGTACATTTAATATAGCCTGTAGTTGAAACACTGGAATTTGCTATATTACCACCAAAACTTCTTTTTAAAAATTTGCTATATACTTAAAAAGTACTTTAATTCTTGGCATAAGCATCAACAAACTCCCGAACACAATGAACGGTGTTGGCTAGTAAACAGCTCTTCACCCTCGTACCAAACAGTTCTTGTCACATATTTGTTATGTCTTCTGATAGTGAATTTTATAGTTTGATATTTTCTCTGGAGGAATTCACCTGTAATGCTGCTAGCAATTTATTTATAGGCTACTTCATTTTCTTCAGTATTTCTTTGTAAATAAGACCCTTTTTATTAACAATAAGGGCAACAGTATCGTATAGATTTTTCATTTTGCTGTTCTATTAAATATATTCAGTCAATTTTACTACAACCTTTTTGTTGCAATGCTCAAGAGTTTATATTCATTATCAGACTTGCCTGTATAGATATAGTTTTAATATAATTTTAACAAGGAGTCACATGCGCATTATTAAAATTTTAAATATCCCCTAAAGATGCACAGCCCAACACGTATCAACACGAGTGTGCTTTGAAATTGATGTTACTTCACTGAAGTTTTTTACTATGTTATGGAACAATGGTTGAAAAAACTTAATATAAATCTTGGTGTAAGTACTATTTTATTACTAACTATGTTCCTGGCCACACAGTTAAATCTGCTCACACCAGAACATACAACATTTCATTGTGATCTTAGCAGGTGGAAGGGACCGTAACACTCCCTGAGCGGCAGCTATTTGGCTGTGGCTTCTATAGGGCTTCTTATTGAAGAAAGGTCTATAAAATTAAATTAGATACTTTCTTGGAAGAGAGATTTTTATTCAACAGACAATGTAAAAGGAAATACACTCTTTACAATTGTATGCAAATCAAAGCTGAATTTTCAACTTAAGAGGGAAATTTAATTTAGAAAGAATTTAGATTATGGGTGAGGAGGGGGGCCTGGCACTATGCAAGGCCAACTCCAGTTTCTTTCGGACTGCTATGAGTCTGGCCTTCTAGTTGTTGACCCAACTATTACCTACAATTCTTGGCAAGTACTGCCATCTGCGGATGGCTAATGATGAATATCAGACATAGTGACAGCGGTTTATAGCTTCTGATTGCAAGCTCGTTCTACTGCAGTGAATAATTATTAACCCTCCATCGGGCGCGCCGCGGAGTGAGACTCCGCAACAAGGGAATTTTAGTTTTTTTTGTGTTTGTAGCAGTTTTCCCGCAGAGGCCAGCCTGGTAGCTTCCCCTTCCACCTAGACGAGACCCTTGGATCACTCAGTAGTGTCCTTGAGACCTTCCATAGTGTCAAACGAGTGAGTTTTTGAATGCTACGCACACACGTGGATTGAGACTCCGCACGCGCCCTATACCCTTACCCAGAAAGCGGTTACAGCATTAGGTAAGTTTATTATTTACTTTTTATTTTCAAGTGAGATATTACATATATGCTGGTTTTTTAAAGATGTATTACATACTTTATTCAGATATTATAAGTTATAATACTTTGTAACAAAATGTAACAACTTGATTAGCAATTCCAAAATATAATAACATTTATACTCATATAAACCTGGTATATTTACTAATTATTGTGTAATAATAATAAAAGTAGTAATTATTGTAAAATGTTGTGATTTTAAATAAGTAGAATAACATTATTATACAATTCTTCTCAAAATAAAACAATTGTCTACTAATCATAAAATGGCCTTTTTGCAAAATTTCAGTTATGGATGTAATTTCCAGAATAATAAATTACATAATTCTATTTTATTATACTATCTGGATTTACAAAATTATTTTACAAATATTGTGCACTACTTATAAAAAGCGATTCTGAAAAATTGTAATTGTGGTGTTTTATTTGCAGAAATATGGATCCACGTGAAGAACTACGTATACAGCTTATGTTAGATGATGAAATAGGCGGTTCCGATGATAGTGATGAGGACATTGTTGAGACAGACAACTTTTGTACTTGCAAAATGAATCAGAAAATATTTTTAAAACAATACTTGTAAATATATAAATACACCATTTTATTTTCTGCTTACCACATAATTATATCATGTAAAATAAAATAAGTTCATTACCTATTTGTGTTTTTTTTTCATGTTCTTAGATATATTCTCATATATATATATATATTTCCAAGTATATATACGAATATATTTGCAAATTTACATATGCATATAAAGTGATAAATGAATAAACATTTATATGCAAACGAAATGATAAAATGTGTGTGTATATATATATATATATTTATATATATATAGATATATATATATATATATATATATATATATATATATATAAGTAAATCTATAAACTCTATGTGTACATGCATATTTTGATGTTATATAACATATGTATAAACATTTAGCAATGAAATACATATTGCGGAGTGAGACTCCGCACGTGCCTGATGGTGAAATAGTCTTCTTGCGCCTGACGGAGGGTTAACTTGAGAAAATATTATAACTTAACTGGTGATATACCAGGTGTTTTCATACTAGAATATTAATAAAATAGCATGGCCTTGTTTTGACTGAAACTTTTCAATTTCCTTTCAGATTTAATTTTGAACATAATTAATTGTATAGTTATATTGTGGTTAGTCTGATGATGTTGTCTTTGACAACAAAAGGTCTCATTAAATAAAATTATTGGAATATTGAAGCTCTTTTAAAAAAATTATATAATTTACAATAAGAAGAGCTTTAAAAATAATAATTAATTGTATCGAATCGTTATTTTTATTACATTATGGTTGGGAATTCACAGACACGGTGTTACATTATAAAATACTATTGACTACTGACCACAGTTTCTTAAAAACTATAAGGCTTTGGACCAAGAAACATGGTACAAGAATTCTTTATTTCTTTAGATGCGTACTAAGAAAGGATTTTAAAGTATATATCCCGATGAGCTTAAATAAGATAATAAATATCCGGATACTGGTCAGTCAGAATCTTTCTTACCGTTCGTTCACCTTACGAATGAGAGAGCTTTGGACAGTGATCACCTTGGGTAGCCATGATGAACTTAAGTAGCATCTATGACCAACTTGGGTAGCAACCAATAGGGGTTTGGATACATATCCCCTAACGAGTGTACCTTTTAACTGTACAATATTACTGACAGTTTGTGACTAATCTTCATAGCTGTTTAAAAATACAAATGAAATGGAAACTTTTGAAACACACCCAAGTGGGGTATCAGTTTAAAAATATTTTTTTCTTGATTCCTAATATACTATCAGATTTTAGAAAAGACTATGTTTATGGCTCCACAGCCCCATAATCCAAAATTTATTGTGATACAGTCCGAGTGTCCCGGCAAGGCTGCAGGCTGAGATCTACTTTATGGTCGTTTGTGATACTTCAGAGACTTTCTATAGGCATCACAATACTGTCTTTTATTCTGCCAATATCCTCTGAAATTCTTCAATATAATATGTGATATCTGTAGGATATGTTAAGAGTTGAGTCGATTCTTTGATAGCCCTGTAGTTGTGGGAAAGAGGGAGGTTATATTTTCTGGATAGGTTAACGTGGTAATAAAAAGTACAGATAAGGGTGATAAAGTGTGGTTGGGAGCTGATATCTAAATTCACAGGACTAAAATGTGGCAAGACTTGTGTTCTCTAGACAAGTCCAAAATTGATTCAATATCCTCAAAGGGGATCTATTTGCATTTTTCTAATGTCCTTCTACTGTAATACTCCCGCTGGGACCTTTTAGATCATGGAGACTGACCCACCTACTCACTCATACATGTATGTCACTGGGAATACCAGTTCTCCTGACTTGAAAAGTATCTTCTTGTACATCTCCAGTTTCCCTCCAAGAGTGAATTAACTAGCCTGCGTTTTCTTGTATTAACATAACTTACCCAAACGAGTGTAATAAATCATACACGTATGGTGGCTCTGAATAAAGTCCTTTGATCAGTATCTTATGGATAAATAAGTATAATATAAAGTCCTTTATGATAGAATATGTAATATATTCTATATAGGAATGTTATAATCAGTTCAATAACACAAGGCTCTTAAAATTTAAGCCATTACTTTGATAATTTTATGATAGATAATATGAAAGTTAACTATAACTTCTAAACAAGCTAAATTTTGCCCAAAAATAAATTAATATTGTCTTAGTCTCAAATTACATACCCTTTTTTCATTTCTAGGCAAATCATCTACGACTTGAATGTTTGTGGGAGTTGCAACGTTTTAATTATATTGAATTTACTACACATATCTACCAGTAAGTATTTTATTAATAAGTTTATGTAACGTAGCCTATTGTTACACTTTTTGTTTAAGTTTAAATAAAGTCATACTTAATCTCATAATAATATCACAATTGCAATTAAACTGGCATAAATAATATATCATTTTTTAAATATATTTTTTGCCTCAATCATTTAAATTGTTTGTAGCAAGAAAGAGATTGTGTTGAAAAAACAATTTCACAGTAAATTATACATAAGTAAACTATCTATTCCTTTAGCTGTTTCAAATTTCCAATTTTCTCAGCATTAAAAACAAAGAATCCCTGACTGGATTGCTTTGTGCCAAGGATTTTTTTACAGCTTCAGTGGCATGAAGTTGTGATTTTCTCCACATTTTATTCTGACACAGTTGGCCTATCAGGTTCTCTAAATGCACTTAGTCATTGCCCAATGGTTTTATCCGTAGGGGAATCACCACCATAGTTGCTCCAAAAGTTCCCCTGTACCGTTACAACTGAAACAGTTCCTATAAGCCAAATAACACTCTGAGCCTTTTGTTGAGGTATCGCTATTGCACTGTGCTAACAGAGTGAGCGTCTGGCGTCTGCCTGGCTACTCTCAAGGTCAACACTCCTTGGCGCAGCCAAATATTGAATAAAAATATTCAGAATAGTATGGGTTAATCTTAATTAGCAACTCATTTCAGAGAAATTAAATGACTTTGGCTAATTTTAACCATTTAGACAATATGATTATTTTTAAACCCCGGAGTTCTTTTGAGGAAATTCTGTATTTTTTTTATAAGGTGATTGAATATTTTACTGTAACTTATATTTTACTGATGATAAACATGAAAAATTATGAAAATCTGATAATTGTAACTTAGTTGATTCACTATAAAGTATTTACGTAGCAAGCTAAAAAATACTTTATTATATAACTGGAAAATATTGTAGTTTTCCAATATGTACATTATTATTCATTATTCATTTCTAAGACACAGATTGTATACGGGCGAATATGAGGGGTCAATGAGTGTGATGAGTGAAGATGAACGAGTGTAGTCATTGTTACTATCTGAATTCGGCTTAGCTCAGAAAGGATTATTTATTAATAGCCAGGCAAATATGGGACCTACAGTTTTATATGGATTCCAAATCACGTAGTGTTGGTCTGATATTAAGAGGACAGAGCATGGAACCTATCACTACAATCTTCCTAACACTTTGTCCCCAAGTAGCTGGGTTACAGCACTGCGCCACCAGTACACTCAGCAGGCAATCACTTTTCGTGAGGTCTCTGTAACCAATATTCAAAAACGTCAGTTGTGAAAGGAAATAACTAGTACATATTACTTTTTAGCAGTCTATTTTATTTT
The DNA here is from genome assembly GCA_035578905.1 of Stictocephala bisonia. Classification (NCBI taxonomy): domain Eukaryota; kingdom Metazoa; phylum Arthropoda; class Insecta; order Hemiptera; family Membracidae; genus Stictocephala; species Stictocephala bisonia. The sequence goes on from JAQJVL010000078.1 coordinate 1,137,245, forward strand.
TCAAAATGTAGATGTAGGAAGTTCCTCACATGCCCACTGATATTTATAACAACCTATAAAACCCTTCTCAGATTAAAAGTAGTAGATTTAATGATGGCTTTCTAATCAATAATAAAATGTGATGCTGAGAACCATTTCTACAATTAATCAGAATTACAATATCTGGCACATTTCTTGCAAATTGAATTTTAAAAATGTATACAAGTATCCAAATGCTGATATGTGGCTCAGTCCGGTTTAAAAAACTATTCATCTAGGGCCTATTCAGTAAATGTCTTTATAGAACCTAACACTCACTTGGCGTATGTTTTGATTGGCCTACCCACCCAGAGTACGTCTTGATAGGTACAAGAACTGCATGGCCGTGGACCTTTGGTGCTGAAGTAAAACGGTCGGTGTGATTGGTGTATGAATATAGTTTTTTTTATTGTGTCCACCCTTTAAATCATTATTTTAGTTAAGTCTATAGGTTATTTCTAAAACCGTATGTTTTTTTAAATTGCACTTATTTAGTTATAATTTGATTATGTTTAAATCAAATTAGTTTGCATATTTATATTAATATACAAGAGGTTAAATGTGATTGGCAGTGTTGGCCCTAATTTTGCAACACAATAGTTCCAAAATGTAAAATTAAATATAAAGCACTATTAGTTCGAAGTGTTAATAATTTGTTTTATAGATTGTATTTCTATATAGCTTTACATTAGTCTGCAGTGATATCTGTGGTAAAAATTCAAGATTAAAGCATTTATTTTCAAAAACTTTATATAAAGTATGACATCAGTCACTAACCCATATTAATACAGAGCTGACTTAATTACATAATAATATTCACTATTTTTGTAAATACATTAATTTATCGATAGTTTCTTACAAAATGACTTAAATTTATTATAAGGCAATTCCTTAATATAATCAGGCAGAACATTATACATTCTGATATCCTGGTGATAGAAACTATTAATTATACTGGTGTATACACATCTTTTAATAATTAGATTACGCTTATGATTATAATGGTGAGTGTCTGCCATTGTAGTTCATTGATTAATATTATCTTTGGTCTATAACAGTACACATTGTATATTAATAAAAGGCAAGGACATGATTCCCAGATTTATGTAATACGGCTGGCAGTGAGTTTGAGCTGGTATTCCACAAATTAACCTAATGGCTCTTTTTTGTATAGCAAAAAGTTTGGATGACTATCAAGCATTACCCCACAGTTGGATACAATAACTGAGATCACAATGTATGTAGGAATAATAAATGAAGAGAAGGACGTTTGGAGTAACACGCTTCCTTAAGCCGGTCCCACACTATTCGCGAACATGCTCGAATGTTCGTGGAGATGACGAATGTTTGGCGAAATCTGGGAGCCGCATAAATATTCAGGGATAGCGGACATTTGGCCATGTTCGCTCTGGAGGCGGTATTTGGGCCGCATCAAAGGAGACAAATGTTTGGGAAGCTCCCACACTATTCGCTAACGTTCAGTGGCGTGGGTTGCACTCTAGAGAGCAGTGTCTGGTGATATTTTCAAGTAAGTATTGAATATTTATATAGCTTATTAATTTAGTGCAAGTCTATTCATTGAGTAATATTTAACTTTAATCTAATATATAGCATTTGATAGTTAATTCGTAGTAATATATTCCTTTATCAATAGAAACTACATGTAGGACGTCAATAATACAAGAATTAAAACGTCTTAGAACCTAGTGTAATAAAAAAAAATTGAGGATTCAAAATTAATAAAAATCTAAGATAATGAATTTTTATTTTACGGCCTGTAATTTTTAAGAGCACTTTAAATATCATAACTGTACCAATCAGATTACCTATGATTGTCAAGTTATTCAATAAATTTTAGAAAATATAAAGGGCGTATTACGCATTTTGCTGAATAGTATATTTACTTTATATAAATAATTACATTTAGATTTGGGAAAATCAATTTAATTCTTATTTTATAAGAAATGTTTGAACTCGACAATATTTTATTTGAATAATTATGTTTATGCAACAGAGAGAACATACCCATATATATTATTAATACTCCTACGATCTGATTAGTTATTTTTCATTTAAGAATACATGGAATTCTCTTCATCACACTCTTTAAGGCGCCAAAACAATTGAAATTGAATACTGAAATGAACCGACGATAGCGTTAACTTACCTATTTAATTTAAAATTATTAGTTTCTTATAACTAAAATATACAGAGTGCCGATGGCTCTTAATTTCTAAGTATTTAGTATGTAGTGGTATTATTGTTATTGTTCATTATGAAAATGCTTTGTACTATTATTACTAATTACTAAACCTATATCCAGAACGTCGCCAAACATTCGCGAATAGTGTGGGAGCGCTACGAACTTGAAACATATTTGACCTCGAAATCACCGGCCCGGGAAGACAAATGTTAGCGAACATTCAAGCGAATATTCGTCCTGAACATTCGGCCATATTCGCGAATAGTGTGGGACCTGCTTTAGGGAATGAATAATGAAAAGCTCTTATGCCAACTTAACCGAAACATTGTCTAGTTGTTGAGTTATATAATTTATACAATCAGCTGTGTATCACTAAACATTGTTTTGTTTTAGCAATCCTCACTTAATTCCTTCATTGAGTGATGGTTTTGATCAGCTCATTTGGTGTGGAGATGAATCTGTGAGAAAAAATTGTGCTGAGGTTGTAGGAGGCCTTTTGGCTGTGTTGGTCAATCTTGGGGCACACACACATAGAGACATTTATGTACCAGGACAAAAGCTATTGAGTTCAATCATTGAAAAGGTTAATAATTAATGAAACTAGTTACTGTTGATTGGATATTAGAGTCATTAGCGTAGTTGTATTTTTAATGTCGCAATTTAAATTAGGTTGTAGTGTTCAAATTTAAAATGAAACTTATTATCAAATGCAAAGGGTAACCGTTTAATTCAAAGTTTTAGAGACCCGAGTTTAAATTAGATTAATTAGTATACATTTCAGTTTTAGTTTGTTGAGGGAAGGAAAGCTCTGAGGCTATTCCTAGGTTGCACTTCAACCTTAGCTTTATTGTGCTCTCCTGTTACCTACTAGAATAGAGTACCTATTCCAAGCTGCTTAGCCAGCTCTAAAATATTTTTCCCCAGACTAGCTACCATTCTTTCTTCTGAGAACTTGTCCCCGAATATTCTCCTTCTCCTGAGCTTCGCACTCAGTAAATGTCCGGTTGACTCGAGTGCCTCACCACAAATCCGGCAACTGGTGTCTTCTCTATTGAGACCAATCTTTGTCAGATGTTTCCTGAAGTGGCCATGTCCAGTAATATACGCAATCACCAACCAGATGTCATTACGATTCATGGCGATGAGTGATTTGGTCAGCGTAAGGTTTGATCCCATCACCAGAGATTTTGTGAAGACCTGGCTGTGAAACCGCTGTCATCTATTGTGGTGGCAATTTCTTACCAAGTTTAGTATTTCAGTTTTGGCAGTGGTAAGTCCAATGCCACATACTGGCTCGGGCCCCACAAATGGAGTCCTCGCTCCCATCTTGGCTAGGAGGTCAGCCTCTTCATTTCCTTCGAGGCCGCTACGCTCCGGAACCCATCTCAATTGGACATTATTGAGGCGGGCCAAGGCGCACAAAGTTTGAAAACATTCCCAAGTGAAACTTGAGGTGAATCGGCAGGAGTCAAATGCTTTAAGAGCGACTTGACTGTCTGACATAATACAGATTTGTTTGCCCCTGACTTGTCTTGCAAACAAGGACGCAGACAGGATGGCAAAGAAATTTAGTAGATTGGATTTCATCTATGTTATAAACGTTTTTGTGTTTTAATATGTGTTCATGTGTTTGTAAAAAAGTTTTCTTTATTTGTTAGTTTTAATTCGGGCCTAACACACATTTTGTATTCTAGGATTGAAAGTGCTGTCAACCTTTTGTTTACCAACGTAGCACTATCAATTTAGCACTATTTGATGCAGAGTTTAATTATCTTTACATATCAGAAGGTTTTATGTTGGTATCTGCAATAATGAAGAAATAACATGTTAAAAATGAACGTAGAACACAAGTGCGCAGTTCATATGTCCTGCCACAGGCAGCGTTCATGTGCTAAAATTGTTCATCTTGCTTAGACATCTTGCATGATTTGTGTTCACAATAAAATGTACTTTTAGGATCTACACAGTTCAAAGTAATCAAATACAATATTTAGATATGAATTGTATTTAATTTCCAAAATTTTATAAAACTTTTCTGCGATAAAAAAAATTTTTGTTTTCTTCCTGTTTGAAAAAATATTTACACTCATTTTCAAAGTAAAAAACACTTATGTATTCTATACAAAATGTGATTACTAATAAAACAAATATTTTAAAATAATTTTATTGTTTTTCACTTTTTTGTATTTTTATTGTAAATCTTATTACTGGTTATTATTTAACAACTAAATAGGTACTTTTTTGGCTCTCTTGGAATCAGTCCTAAATATTTTATATACCAGCTATAAGAGTTGCAAGTTACAAAAACACGATGTGCATCAATTGAAATTTTTCACTCTACTCAAGATGTCAATTCTGTACAATATTGTTACCCAACTTTTATGTGAAAGTATGATTCATGAGAATAAAAATGATATGTAGTTTTATAATGTTTGGCTTTATTTACTCTTTTTTATCAAATTTATAATAAAGGCTTACTGCTTGCCCTAAAACATAACCAGGTGGGCAATGCCTGGTTGGCGTGTTTTGCATTGCCCGGATCTAGGATTAGGAGGTTACGAGAGGACAATTTCAGCTCTAATTTCATCTCAATAAAGAAATGTTTCTTTTCTGTTCAATAACAGTTTTCACTTTCAAAAGTTTTCAAATTCAAATTTAGCTTCTAAATTAGTTGTTCCTTATTTTACTTTCAAAACCTATTTTTGAGTAATTTGTTATTAGTTTGTAGAAAAACTGTTGGGGTTTACGAAGGTTCCTCTTGAGCCAGTCTCATTTCTCACAGAACTCGCCCAGAACTCTTCATGTGCCTTATCTCGACTGCGAGCGTTCAGCTCAAGACTACTGCTAACAATAGTACAGTTTGCATCAGACAATGTGACTCTGGAAGAAGCCGTCGGCCAGCAGGCAATGTTGTATACTTCTAGAAAAAGCCCTCTTGCTATAAAAAAAGTATTTAGAGAGGTAATTACTGATAACACTTGTGTATCCTACATAATTTGTGTATACATTAAGATATTTAAAATGAATTAGCATTATTGTATTATTTATGTCTATTTTTATAGCAGACTGGGCCGTAGCACAGAGTCGAGTTGTTTAGAATAGTCACCTTACTCGTTGTTTGTTTTAGTTTTTGTGTCTGTGTTTCTTTTTGTTGTTCCTTGTTGTTCGTATTGGTTCTGTCTTGTTAGCCGTCATTGGACTGCTGCCGTTTGTCTTCGTCGGCATGGTTGACTGAGTCATTTGGCTTTTGGCTCCAGGGTCCGTGATGAGATATGGATCGTTACCTGCTTTGCCTTCCAACTGGATGTCGCCTGGCGACGTATAGGAGGACCTACAGGCTGGGCCATCCTTTTGGCCTTCTTTGCAGCCCTGAGGGAGCAGCCACCTATTCCACCCTTCTTAGCTGCACTGTTGACTGTTTCTCCAGGCAGATGACTTCAGCATGCAGGTGAAATCATTCCATTATTTTCTTCACCCTCCCGGCCACCAATGTGATTTTGTTAAAGAAAATAAAAAGAAAAAAAGACAGAAGAATTTTAAATAAAAACTGTGTAGTTATTATTTTTTGAAGTTCGGAGAATTGGGGTAGGAGTTTTTATTATTGTGAACTTTTGTTAAAGGCAGGGATTATTGGGGCTTTATAAGAGAGACAGTTAGATTTTATTTTTATATTTTTTAAATTTAATTTTTGTCTGCTGTGATAAGGTTATTTGGTTAACGGGGTTCTCGGACGCTTGCTATTATATTTCAATTTGCCACTAGGAATCACCCAGTTTCGCCCGCTGGATACGGTGTAATTATTAATTGAAATCTTTTGTTTAATTTTTAAAACTTCCAAATTGGCCTAACCTCAAAATTACTTTTGCATTCCCTATGCCCCGGATAGTAATGCCGCCTTTGATTACTTTGTTTTTTATATTTATTAATAATTTTGTTAAGATTATTTATTAATAGTTATTGTTAAATATTGTTTTGTCTATTCTTGTTTATTATTTGTGGTACTGGTATTTATTCACTTGTATGTATTATTGTTTTCAGGTGTTCATTATGTTTCTAATTGTTCATGTATATGTTAGTTGTTATTTATAATGTAATTTGTTTATTGTTATTTTTATAGTTTATGTGTTTATTGAACAGTTTTCATACAAATACATATATTTGGATAGGCCTATACTTTTGTTCTGTTGAACTGGCAACAGCCCATTTTCCTATTTTTCAAAATTGTTCAACATTATATCTTTCTCATTCTTAATTAAAACTGCAATTTGGATGTAACTTGTGTTTTTTGTTCTGTGTCCTCCTGAGTCCGGTGCCATCGCACCTACCTTCGGTGAGCCTAGCTATTAATTGTGCGAGGGTGAGTTGCAAGACTAGCCTTGCCTATATTATTATTAACCTTTTCTTTCAGCCAAAGATAATTTTACTCATTTCAACTCAACATTTAAAAAAATAATTAGTTACACTTTAAAAAATTTTTTTGTAATTTTTACTATAAATTAGATAAGTATAGTTCACTATATTTTATTAAAATATATCGCCAGGTTTCTTAAAGAGATGTTGCCTAAGAGCTACTTTAAGTAGCCATATCTCAATACAGAAAATTTGTTTGAATTTTTCCCCTCAACACATTAATCTATATATATATATCAAATCCAAATACCACTGACTCACTCATCACGGAATCTCAAAAACCACCAAACGAATTTACACGAAATTTTAAAAGAAGTTAGCTTTAATATCGAAGGGACTCACTACGAAAGGATTTTTCAAAATTCCATTCCTAAGGGGTACAAACAGCCCCTCAAAATTTCCTTATTTCCATAATAAAAACGTTGGGTTGATTTTAGTAAATTAATAACAGCTGTTTTGTAAATAAATAAACCTGTTTATTTAGTATGTTTGACACTATCCAATTGATGCATTAAGAGTTTAATCTTCAGCTGTTGAACAAAAACAAATTAAATAGACACATTTGAAATAGGCTAAGTAATACTCTATACTAACTAATAAATAGATAGCAACACCAGTAATGTGGGTTAAATACTGTAAATAAATTTAATGTTGTGATTTGATGTTATGCAGATAATCTACTATTATTTGCAGTCAAAGTCGCATGCTGAGGCTGAAGGCCAAGGTGTATCGAGCGTAGTGAGAGCCGGGGTTGGCACGCGAAGCGTGCAGGGGTGTTCCCTACTTACTTATAAGAAGACTAACACTACAATTTTTTTCAAACCCCTTTAACTGATTTTCATTATGAAGTTTTATTCTCATTGCTGTACTTCTGTTCTTTTCAGCCTTAAGGTAGGCGTCAATTAATCCTATTTTACTTTTGAATAAAGGCTCACTTGGACCACCCCCTACCTACAATGTTTTTTAAAAGGACTAATTTGAAAAAATATTTTTTGAAAGTGTCAAATTCTGTTTAGTAATATCTAGTCTTTATTAAAATTGTTGGCATTCTAATTTGTCTTATGGAATAAAATGTTTGCTTTACATCATTTGATGACACACTGTACAAAAGATTAGTGAAATTAAGAGTTCCTGTTCACATGATAAATGCATTAATGTAGTAAATATGAATAATTACTATAAAGTCCTGGAGAGTTTTGTGTTGGCAGCAAGTTAAAAAACTTATCATTTTTCAGATTCTCTCAAATCTAACTGGAGAATGTATAATCAGTGATTTAACTCATATTGTCACTATGGAGGAACCATTCAACTGGCGCTGGCTACTCACATTCGTCTCTGTATTTGTTGAGTACTCAAGTACAAGTGCAGTATTGCTAAAAGGTACAGTCATATCTAAATGCATTGTTACTCAATACACCATTTACAATAGCTGTAGACGCGGAACTGTTTGGTGTATCAGTTCAGCTATTAATCCAGGAACTGGCATGCCTTTTTCCCTTAAATGGCAGACTTTTTGTAGGTCGCGTAAGGTTATTACATTTTCTAAATTAAAAAAAATAGAGGTTTTATCAAATATTATAGTTTTATAAATTTTTTTTTCAATAAATTACAGGCAATACTATGTTAAAATGATTATGTCAAAATATTTACCCATACATTTTTTACTGGTTTAAATAAGTATAAGTTTGTTTTTACATACTGCAAAATGTATGGGACCATATACCTTGAAAATAATGTTTCCCAATGAAAATGGACAAAGTGAAATAGCCATTTTGTAGCAAATTGTTTCTAGTTTTCAAATATATATAGGTCTATAGGGATTTTTTATATATTATGTCTGATTAAGGTTAAACTCGGTAAACACAAAACTTACTGCCGACAGTGACTGATACTGAATGTAAACAAGAATTGAAATCAGTTGTGACAAATACGAAATAATGAACATATGATCAGGTAAACCAAAGACGTTTAACATCATAAATCGATAGATTGAATGTTTATCTTTCCATCAATATCATGATTATATCGAAAATCAACAACAATGGTACTATAATAAGTCAGCAAATCAACGGCTGCCAGTTTTTGGGTTGATTAATTCAGCGTGTGCTGAAGAGAAGAGACACACAGAAAGACAAATAGAGATAGAGACCACTGGCCGCTAACTGTGAAGATAGTACAATAACTAATTTCATAGGACAGGCAAACTTCATGTAACTTCATTGGCCCCATGTCAGCGGATAATCATCTTGTTTCTATAGTCAATGAATATACTCAGAACTATTGTTGAAATCAAGCCTAAACTTATCTTAAGAATGCAATTTCACAAAAGAATATTTTTAATCCTTTTTTCCAGTACAATGGCTAGTGTAGTTTTAAAAAAAGCAACTACTCTGTTTTAACTAAAATTATGTGTAAACTAAACTTTTTATTATTTATTATGAACAATTTCTACTAGATCATTGTTTGCATTTGCTTTGATACTGTGAGTGAATTTATTTATTGTAAAGTTTCATATTCGCTGACTTGTTAATCTCAAGAGCCAATTGGCAAGGTAGTAGCTAAAAAGCAATGCAAAATGAATTTTCTTTTTTCTTATCAATTTCTGAAATAAATTACCATGTAAACTCTGATTTTAGCTTTGATTTTTAAAATCTAAAAACTATTTATTTTACAAGCACAGCTTGTTTCAGTCCCCAATCGCAAGTTGAAATAGCCAGTTGATTGGAAGGAGAGGAGGCATTTCCGCGTGATAGGTAACTCTACAATCTTCCTATAATTATTTAGGTCAACGCTGACTTCATTGTTGAGCTTGAGCTAAAACCATGTTAACATGGTTATTTTGACTGATTCTCCCATGAATTACAAGTAGAGGAATGCCATTTGTTTACTTCAAAAGGGTACATCAAAGGAACACACGTTTTTGGGTGGGTGGGTCGGTCATTACCTATGTATGAAAGAGTGGGTGGATGGGTTAGTTACATAACAGGAGACCGAAATTAATCGAAGAGAAACTAAATATAAGGTGAAAACTATCTGTGAAAGTTTTATTGGAAAATGGTAAGAAACTTGATAATCGATAATCAGTCATGGAGAATAAGGCAGTACAGATGGGATTTTTGATAAGGCAAAAAAAAAAAAAAAATAATAAAAAATAAAAAAGGTTTGCAATAAGTTATGTGAATAGTTCCCTCAACTTTAAGTACTTTCCCTTAACCTTCAAAGAACGCCAATTGAAAAAATGTTTGATTTTGATAGATGCCAAGTTCTTACTAGGAATCTACCGTCCAGCTTCGCTGCTCCCCTTCATGATGGATATAGTTTGCTATTTTTAAGCTCTCTTTACACCATTCTACCACAGTCAATCATATTCTTATGTGCATTTCCACAGCAGTAAACACTTCCTGAAGGAACAAAGTTTAGCTCTAACAAGATACTCATGTTGATTATAATAGTTAATGTGCATGTGGCCTACCTCAAACTAAAGTTGTAGGCTGTGTAGCAGCAGAAATTATGTTTAATTCAATATATTTTAGCAAAATATTACATTTTTGTTGATAGCAATTAACAAAAAATAACACATCTCATCAATATATCTAATTGAAATTAAAAGTACTTGATTATATACAGGGTGTAACTGAAAAATCAGGAGGTTGTTCGTGGGATCAAAAAAACCAAAAGGTTCTTATAAACATATGTCCTAATATGCACAGTTTTCTGTATCTGTCCGTTTGTGTTTTTTACATTATATTTTTTTCTCAGTGACCATGAAAGGTATTGTTGAAATTTGGCACATATTCTATATTAGTAATAATTTATTACAGACAAAATTTAAAAAACATTTTGTTACAAAATTTCAAAATGGTGGCTAGTTAAAAAAGCTTTGACGTTAAAGTCTATGAAAACTACGCCCTGTATAAAAAAAGCACAAAAGTTATAAATTGTAAGAATATTTATTACAAAACTAACGATAACTTATTTATTGAAAACAAACAAGAAATGCATAATGTATGATATTTTCTTTAATCTAGGTACACTTGAAGAACAAACATTCAAGTGTAAGTAAAGAAAATACCACAAATTATGCATTTCTTGTTTGTTCTCAATAAATAAGGTATCGTTAGTTTTGTAATAAAATTTCCTACAGTTTATCACTTTTGTGCTATTTTTATAGATGGTTTAGTTTTCATGGACTTTAACGTCAACGTTTTTAACTAGCTGCAATTTTGAAATTTTCCAACAAATTTTTTTTCCAATTTTTATCTAATAGAATATTACTAATATAGCATAAGTACCAAATTTCAACACTACCTTTTATGGTCGCTGAGAAAAAAATATAATGAAAAAAGCACAGACGGACAGAAACAGAAAATTGTGCATATTAGAACATATGTTTATGAGAACTTTTCGGTTTGTTTTTAACCCAGCAACAACCTCCTGAAGTTTGTCCAAGGATCAACAGTTTATTTTGTAGTTTTTTTAATGTTGTAAAATAGCGTATCAATCTGCATCTGAGATTGTAACAGAAAAGTTGTCATTTACAGAATCGATAGAATCATGGGTCTCTCAGGCATGTAATAACAAGGACTCGACTCTCCTCGCTGCTGCCCTTTTGTGTGCAAGGCAGGCTTGTGTGGAGAATACTCAGTCATTTGGCTCCTACAGCTCGTGGTTTGGCAGTCTTCAAGTGCGACCAGCTCCTGCTTTTATGTTCCTTTTCCACTTTTTGTCTGAAATAGTGCCTCATGAACCAGTCCTTTGTTTGAAGATTCACGTTAATAAGGTGTGCTTGATGCTTTTTAATGCCTATATTGAACATATCTAGCTAGTTTATGTTAATACAGTAAGAGGAAAGATAATCTGATAACTTACCTGAGAACACAAACACAACAAAGGATATAAAAGACATTAAACATTATACAAATTTCCAGTGGCACTGAAAAATTGGTGTTGTATTTTGTCTCTTATATGTTTATTTTTATATTTGTAAATTTGTCTTTTTAATTAAATTTGCTGTGTCCTATCTCTTCAATGTTATTCATTCCCATTGACCCCTTATCTATAATCTAACCTCAATTAGTGTAATATGATTCAAGGATACAATAAACATAAGTTTCAGACTTAAAGCACAGTTTGATATGTGCTGAGAGATTGCCATTTAGTAATATATAATTACTTCGTCACATTAGTCGTAGACAAGTAATAACAGCTAGATTAATTGATATTCAATTCAAAACAACTGGAAATGTCACATTATGGTGATTTGGCTGCCCACTTTTCATTGAGAAATTGCCCGCATGTCTTGAAATATGCGATATAAATCCGAGAATGCTGAAATTGGCACAGAATAATTTTGGAATCTTTGCGAAATTGCCTCTTAAATTTATCTAGAATCAGCCATTTATAGAAAAATATTTGCAGTAATAAATATTTTAAAACAATCAAAATATATGTGTGTACACTTCCTCAAATACTCAAGGATTCATTTTATTACCATCATGTATTCTTTTTGAGGATCAGGCAGTTAAAGGTAACAAGATGTCACTAATATCCGAGGATAAATATTCTCAACTTATAAATAATTTTAACTTTATTCAGTTATAACTAGAATCTTTATTTTCTGGTGACAACCGCGTCAAGGTACTATCTACTTTATGTATAAAATAACCAGACGTTTCGCCCATGCTGTGATGTGGCATCTTCAGTGGTATCGCTTTTATAATATTTAATATCTTGGGAATATTTATGGTGGGTACTTAACTAAAGTCTTATGTTATTTAATGGGTGCTTTACACAGTTACAATATTTTACACGTTTAATATTTGGTCAAGTTAAAAAGCACTATGTTAGAAATTTGTATAGTAGGAGAGATAGGGCTTGTTTAGGGACCGTGAGAGAATGAGACTTTATCACATTAATTACAGATTATACAACAAATACATAGGGGGCGAAGGACCACTTAATATATACCGATTAAGACGGTGAGGGGAAGAGATAAGACGGTAAATATATATAGAGATAGAAAGCAGACAGTACCTTGAGCTGATGTAAGGTGAAAATATAACCCACTTGGCTGGTTGTCGGTTGGGTATTCCACCGCTGTGTGATGACCCCGGGGCGAGCACGATGAGAAGAGAGAAGTTCTGGTAGGAGTGATTCCGAAGAAACAAGGATAGTCACACACACACTATTTGGTTACACACCCGCACATCACAATAGCACGTGCATGGGTCGAGCGTTTGGAAAGCACTGACTGACTGTGTCTTTCGCGGCAAGGGAAGAGGGGGTTTTGCGCGGTTTTACAATAAGAGAGAGGGGGAAACCTTCTAACCTCCATGCCATATTGTCCAAGTAGTACCAACATACAGAGAATATAACATACATTGAAGACAATTAAAAATAATAGATATATATATACTTATGCTAACTTAAGAATACTAAACAGGGCTTCAGAAGAAACCTGTCAGTCCCAATTCACCTGAAAAAAATGCCAGTGGCACTGAAAATGTGCGACTTATTTTCACTGAAAGTTATGACTACTGCAAGGTGTTAGTGGACTTGTCTTCTTAGGAACTCAGTTAGTAACCACACTACACAGGCTATCCACACTAATGTAATCATTCATATTTGGCTGAAAATACACACAAATTTGTGTCAGCGTTTTGTATGTAAGAGAATAAATTTGCTGTTGTTCTATCTCTTTTAATATATTTAATGTTGAAAAGTTGATGTTATTTTACAATGTACTCCTCTGTATATTGTTTAGGTAATGACTAAAAAAAGAAATGTACAACAAAACCTCTTAAGTAAATGATGCTCTTTATTCATAGGTGCCATCGGCCCCACCTAATTGCCATGCAGCGATTGCCGACTATGCTGCTCTTGCTAAAACTAGGCTATTCGATCTCAATCAGACTACTGACTACATGGGTCTCTTTGGCGAATATACAACCACTGAGCAGGTAACTATAAAATAGGAATGTGGGAGTATACCATACTAACTTTACATGAGGGTTGGTAGGCATGGTCCTACGTGAAAGCAACAAAGTTTTAACTTAGTTTAGTTTAAAATTAAGATGATTTGACATTGTTCATAATTGTAAACAATTTGACGGCAAATAAATGAATTATTATTATTACCCTTAATTAGCTTAACTCATACTGATAAATATAAGCTATTCATAAAACGTGGCACCTGCCAGCCATATGACGGATATTGTGCAAGCTAATTGAAGGTCCTTATAAACTGAAGGTCCACCCTTGGTCCTTCAGTAACGTTTATAAACTTGATCAATGTGTATAATTAGGTTATCTTACTTATACTGAACCATATTAAAGTTATATTACTAATGTACCTTTAAGTCTCTAAGGAGAGGAGTAGATTCAACTAGTCAGTCACATGAAGTATGATTATGTTTCCCAAGGAAAAATTGGTGGCAGTTCCCCAATTAACTGGTCCTTCCTTTACTCTCTGAAGTATAAATTTCACTGATTTTGTTTTTCTCAGTAAAAATATTACTTTTAGATTGATTCCCCATGCGATAGTCTTTTCCCTAATGTGATTTGAGAGTTGTAACTCTGTCTTTATCTGATGGTATCGTTTTCAGTAATTATACTATGACGGTCTAGTCTTCCACACACACATATAAGTTAACATAAAGCACCTGATTTATATTGGCCCATATGTGAATACCTAGATACACAGTGATTGATATTGATGTTCCACCTACCTAACATTTGATAGTAGCAGCTCTCCTTCCCACTCACACATGTACTCCATCAATGGTCTTCCCATTCATAAATTTGTGAGATGTTTATGGCCCCCTAACGTATCCCACGTACATATGTAGGTAATGGTTCTCCAACCAATTGATATATACAGGGTGAGGCGGACCACCTGTGCAGTATGTATTGCGGGTGCAATGGTTTGGTCTAGTGGCATAAAACAAAATGCTTTCCCCATAAACAACACATGGCAAGTACATTGAAAATATTGTCATCAAAATCTATGTGCAGTGTCCTCCAAAACTAAGGGTCATAGGTTTGAATATAAAAATTGTTAAATGTAAACATAGAACAGTTGAAAGAAACTCATTGGCATAAACAAACTCCCCTTATCTTAGTTTGTTTCAAAATGGCAGACTTTATGCGGACAATTTTGACATTTATCAAATACCCTCTAATTATCTTAGCATTTGAGTTATGTTTATCCTCAATTTCAAATTTTTAATCACATCAAAATGAGCTTCACTGTGATGTGCTACATGAATACATTTACGTGTATTTTGGTAAAAATATTTTTAATGAACTCGTTTATGAGGAAAGCAATATTTTATGCCACTAGACCAAAACGTTCACTCGCTATATTGACAAAATCTACTGTACAATGTTGTATTTAACCCTACATCGTGAATCCTGGTGCTTTGCGTGCTATTTTCAAATGTATACGCGATCGCGAAAGTAGGCATGTCACGTGCTCTTTTGTAAAACTCAATAAAACATATGTTTATCATAAAGCAAGCATGACAAACTTGGTACCAATTGACGCAGAATGTTCTATACATTAAGATTTTTAATAATTTTTTATGCAATTTTACAAACGTAGAGAAGTGTGCAACAACAAACTTCTGCTTAATTCCCGCCTGGAGGTCTGGACAGTGTAAAATTGCCTATGTTTGTCGCATAACTGAATAATAACCAGAAGACGGAAATAGGGCATACAAAAGTCTGCAGAGAATTAAATACTCTATTCACCAAAACAAATTACAAAGTTGTAGGTGAATTAGATGTTTTACCAAACACGTTTTTTTATACCCTTTATTATGTTTCAAATTCTACGTAGAGCAGACTTTCTCTATAAACAAAAAATATAAAAATATGTTTTAGGGTACAGTATAAATATTTTTCTTGAACAGTTTTTATTCTCTATTCAATGCTGATATTTACAATGTTTGTTATATACTATTTGATTACCTACAATGATCATACTGTAACTTTGCACATTTTTTCATTTTTGCGTTTTATGTAAACAAACAATTCCAAATAAAAACTAGTAGTTTATATAAAATGTAACAACATATTATTTTAAAGCACAAAATAATAAATTTTTTTACAATAATTTTGGAATTATTTACAATAATTTTTTAGTGCTCCTAAGGAGTGTTATAAGTTATAATTAACATACAATTTTTTTTATTTTTTCAATCTTTACTGGACAGTAATTATTTACTTTATTTGTAAGTGTTGATGGTAGTATGTGAAGGTACAGTTCATGAGAAGAAAAACGAAATGATAAAATTGACAATTGGAGTATATTTAATATTTTTTATGATTTTTACAAAAATGAGCTTGCGAAGCGCTGAAAAGAAGCACTTTGCAGTTGGGACTTAATGGGTCACCTAGTATTCACCATCTATGATTAATGATTAATATAATTCTTATTTTTATGCATACTCTACGGGTGGTATGCCTCACCCTGTCTATACTATATTGATGGCTCTCCTATCCACCGTCACATGACTGCCCTTCAGATCATTGTGCATCATCACTGTGAAAATTGGGTGGTCACTGTGTAAATGGGAAGTTATCCAATTATGTTGTAAGGATGAGTTATGTTAAGAACTATATTTAGTGGGTCTTCTGCCTTATAGGATTTCTTTAAAGAATCGTTATCAGGTTCTTGCCAGATGTGTATTGTTTAAAGTCCGAATTGTTAGTTCTAAAACATGTACCTAACTTGCACGTTTGACTATGTCTTAAAACAAATTTAGAATACATTCATGTTCAAAATTAAAATTAAAAACATACCTTGTAGGTTTATAATTGTAATTTTATCCTCATCAGCAATTCATTTGTATACACTGCATAAATAGATTAATATATTACTGGGAAGACAAAGTTACAACTCCAAACACTACTTGCAGTTGAGGATACAATTACAATTCCTAATTACAGGCATTAAAGTACAAGGCATGTATTTGATTTTTATTTTTGAACATGAATGTAATTTAAGTTATTTCAAATAAACAATCAAACGTGCAAGTTAAGCACATGTTTTAGAACTAATAATCAGGACTTGAAACTTAACACACTGGGTAAGAACCTGATAATGATTCTTTAAAAGTAATTCTACAGGGCACGTAAGACCCACTCAGTTACAATTCTTAACATAACTCATACTTTCAACATAAATGGAGAATCCTATTTCGTAAGCTTAAGCGGCTGGAGTCATTATTAACAACTAGTTCTTCCGGTGTCAACCGCGTCAAAGGACTATTTACAATATATACAGTTCCAGACGTTTCGCCCATGCTATGATGTGGCATCCTCAGTGGTTAGGCTGAGACTGAGCTGAGTCTCAGCCTAACCACTGAGGATGCCACATCGTAGCACGGGCGAAACGTCTGGAACTGTATATATTGTAAATAGTCCTTTAACGCGGTTGACACCGGAAGAACTAGTTGTTAATAAATGGAGAACTTCGCAAATACACAGTTAACCTCCCAATCTGCTCATAATTTACACATTTGCAAGTTTGATTCTTTGCTTAAAATAAACTTAAATTCATGTTCAATTATGCTTACCTAAATTGGTGTTGTAACTGTAACCTAAACTGATTTGATAAGTGCCTCCTTATCTGATATTATTGTTAAGATTTACAACTGTATTTGATATTGTTAACATTTAGCCGATTTTCTTATATTATTCTGCTCATTCTCAAATTAATTTGTGCAATTTCAGGAAGGCAGAGAAGCTGATATAAAAAAAGTAGTTAATCACTTTAAACAAACGAAAGAAGTGATGAAAATTGTCCTCGAAGCTTCAGTCTTTAGGAGGCAATTCTATGAGAAAGTTTTCCTGACTGAACTGATGAAAGATAACAATTCGGAATATATTGAGTTTATTGAGAAATTGTACAGTATTGGCAAGATACCACATAGTCTATACAATAAATGGAAGATCAATTTATAAAAACTATATATAAATTTATGAAAAATGTATATAAAGTAGCGTTTGAAAAATAAATTAATTTGTAAGCAAAGCTCATATCTAATTGCAATCCTATACCTTATCATGTTCAGGTGAAATGTGGAACAAATACGTGAAAACATGAAAGAAATGGATGAAATGATAGGGGTGGATAAAGATTGTATGTTACGTAGCCACAATATTATTTGGAAACCTCCCAATTCAATTTTTGTTTATGAACACTATTCAAACTTATTTTAATTCATTTTTAAATAGTGCTAATTTTTTTACATAATTGTTCATAATGTATTCTAAATTTAATTTCAAATCCAATGCTGTATACTGTATTTATTAAATAAACAGTAGTATAAAAAAGTCATATTGTCATACTATTATATTTTAATATTAATTACATTTCATTGCTGAAAAGGATGCCTATGTATATGCACTAATTGTCAATATGATTGTTATCATGTTATCGAAAATTTTAAACAAAAATAAAATTTTTTAAAATTTATAGAGCAATAGGTGAGACTAATGTTCAAGCAAAAGTGAATTGTGAGTTCTAACAAAAGTGCCAGAAACTGTTTCAGAAAATACTGAATCAGATTTGTTGTACCTCAAAAAACATTTTTGATGCTATGCAGGAATTTTCATATTTTCAAACTTTTATACATATCACACGTAGTCTCTCTTCCTCTTAAGCTTCCTGCCTTATTTTGATGGGGCTGCAGCAAAACATTAGCAGTACTCTGACCTGTTGTATTGCCGACAACACATGCCCTATTTAGTAAATATGAAGATTGTTGTTTAACTGAACACTTTTAATTGTTAATAGTATCAGCTTGTATATGGAAATAAAAAGAGTTTATTACCATGTCATCCTCCCTATCCTATCCAACTTAACTTGGTCACTGCAAAATTAGATCAGTGGCTGGCCAAGTTGGTCCACGGCTACCTAAGTAGATCTGTGGCTACCTAAGTAGCTCTGTGGATGTTATTGCAGGTCAGTGGCTGGCCAGGTTGGTTCACAGCTACCCAAGTGGCTCTGTGGAAACCAGTGCAGGTCAGTGGCTGGTCAGATTGGTCCATGGCTACCCAAGTAGCTCTGAGGATACCAGTGCACGCAGTGGCTCGTCAGGTTGGTCCACGGCTACCCGAGTATGTAGGGATATTGCGATACTACTGCTACCAGTTGGTTTCGATAATTTTGTTCCAACGCCACTGGTATGAGAAGCTCCGATACTTTACTAATGTCGATACCAAGGGCCAGTATTGTATTGAAAAAAATAGTTCCTCTAAGTTATTTCATAAGTTTCATGCTTAATGTTTAGTTGAATAACAAGACATGAGTTTGAAATGTGTTTAAACTTCGTTGATTTAAATATCCTCTTAATTTTTCCAATCATTCAGAC
Organism: Stictocephala bisonia; assembly: GCA_035578905.1. Classification (NCBI taxonomy): domain Eukaryota; kingdom Metazoa; phylum Arthropoda; class Insecta; order Hemiptera; family Membracidae; genus Stictocephala; species Stictocephala bisonia. The sequence goes on from JAQJVL010000078.1 coordinate 1,156,256, forward strand.
ATAAAATGACCGGACCATGGCACAACTAGAAAACTTTTCACGAACTTAGGAAAAAATGTAAGTTCCCTTCTGCCTGAAAAGTTACTAGTAGTACTGGAACGTTTTGTTCCTTATACATGTATTGATCTTTATACATTCTTGTACCGCACCCATGCACGCTCTGATTGGTTGGCCCGCCCCTTTTTATTCATTGACGATTTACGTTTTTGATAGGCTGAGTGAGTTGGCCAAAGACATGTCTAAGTTGATGTTGCACTCTAGCGGAGTTTTTGGAACTATCCTTTACACTATCAACAGAAATATTTTATTTCGGATATATTCGTTAACCGCGTTTGAGTCAAAGTAGAGGCTGGGTATATATCCGTTGGCGGCATGCAAAGGGTTAGAGAGGCAGCAAAAAATCTAAAAATATATGGCATTTTTGCTGTCTCTCAACACCAAAACAAAAGCTGTGTGCCTGTCTATTTACCAGTTAGGTACATTAATATACAACATTTTTACTATACATGTAATTTACCATCCTCTGTGGGGGAAGGTACCTTAATAAATAAAAACAAATCACTTGGTACATATTTTAATATCAGCTGCCTTTAAAGGAAATTAATTTATTTAATGTATACTCACTTGGGGAATCACTTATTATTTTAGCACTACCCAAACACTCATTATCTTTGTATAAAACTGCATATTGTCCTGGAGTAATGGCAAATAAAGGTCTTTGTAATGTAATCATAAGATAACCATTGTTACTCAGCATTACCAAACAAGGTACTAATGAATGAGTGTGTTGGAAACGAAAATCACATTTCAAGACACCACCTTTTAATAAAATATTTGGAGCCGAGTGTATCCAATGAGGTATGCTTGTTGTTATATGTTTACTCCATAATATTAAATGCTTTCTTCCAGAAGCAACTAAAATATCCTGGGTTTCTTTGATTTTCTTTGCTATATAAACACGGTCCAAACAACCACCAATTCGGCAACGCTGACCAATAGTCCAGTGATGAATTCCACGATGAGTCCCTAACACTTTTCCTGTGTCAATATCAATGAAAATACCAGACTTGTCTGGAAGATAATCAGAAATGAAATTTGCAAAGTTTCTATGGCCAATAAAACAAATTCCAGTACTTTCTTTTTTAATAAGCAAGTGATTATAATTATTTTCATGCGCTATCTGTTTTACTTCAGACTTTAGTAAAGAGCCTAAAGGAAACATTACTTTTTGCAATGATTCTTGATGAACTTGGCTTAGAAAAAATGTCTGGTCTTTAAACTGATCTTTAGCTTTAAGTAATCGTACACCTGTTAGCCTGTTGGTAGACTCCAAGAATGCACCGTATGATGTCTGAGCATAATGTCCCGTTGCAACTGCATTAGCTCCTAATTTTTCAAAAGAATATTGAAGAAATTTGTTGAACTTTATATGGCGATTACAAAGGATATCTGGGTTTGGAGTTAGTCCATTTTCATATTGTTCTAATAAATCTGCAAATACATCATTCCAGTAGTCTTTAGAGAAATTAACTTCATGGAGTGCTATTCCTAATAAAGAACATGACTTTGCAGCATCTTGAAAGTCTTTATCAACTGAGCAGTGGCCTGTTTCATCTGCAATATCCCAATTTCTCATGAATACTCCTAGAACATCGAATCCTTGCTTTTTCAAAATCAACCCTGCTACTGTACTATCCACTCCCCCTGATATTCCTAGAATAACCCTCTGACAGTTTTTGAGAAAACTTACCATTTTTAAGATGCCAAACAAACATTGTAGCAGCAAAAATTTATTGCATCAGAAATAATTTTTATAATATTTACTAAAAATAAACGTTGGGTTTAAAGATACTTATGAACTCCAATCTGATAGTATATTATCTCTGATCATTCATATATCCCTTTAATAAATGTTCAGCTATGAACAAATAAATATCCTTCAGTTTTGGGGGTTAGTCTTAGGTTAGTTGAATTGAAGTATGACTGCGTCGTCTGCACGTCATGGACTATCCAGAATCAACGGAGCACGGGGACCTTGTAACACCAAAGGCTAACAATATAAACTATATTACGTTACAGCCGTTATGTCTATAGCATTTATACAGATGATACTGTATTTGGAAAAATGTAGGATATGTCTTGTACAAAGTTTTATAACTCGATTATAAAACAGCATAACAGTTTTAAAACATAGTATTATGTTTCCCATCCAGAACCGGTAAATATCAAAAGAAGTTGTATATCTTTGTTATGAAAAATTTATGCCCGCCAACATTATTTTAATGGCCTAATCTTTAGTTGTTTTACGCCTATCGTTGAGAAGAGTGTATGTTTCACGATAGCTGTTGCTTATAGTTTTTAAATGTTAAGCTCTGTATAGGTGTTTTGTGTAAGAGTGGAGTAAGGAAAATGTTTACCATCTTGTTGATTTATATAGGGAGAAAATGATTGCACACCATAAATCATAACTGCACATTCTGTAGAAGTTTTAGAGAAATTACCTGAATACATTCCAAATGTAGTTTACTATCATCTTTCTTTACGTAGATCACTACCATTGTATCTTTTCATTACATACAAATATGGCCTTACCCAATACATTTCCGACTTCGCATAGGTACACAGAACAACACACGCGGCAGCGGCAAGAACAACATACAGTACTCCGTTGATGCTATCTTCTACAATGATTCAAGTTAAAAACTTGATTAGCTTGGACGAATATAATGTAAAAAAAGACTATAAAACATATTTAAATTATTTAAAAACATTGTTTCATAGCAATGTTTAGTAAATTTTCTTTTAAAACATTGTTACATAGTGTAATTGGTGCTTAAATTACCTTAATCTTCTATCCTTCTTGTTGTCACAACAGAAGTGTTAGTTTTTCTGTCGTGCTAGTGAAGTTTTTCTTGGTGATGGCTTAGAGGGCTACATAACTTAGAGCTGTGTCTAGTTATGACATGATTTGTTTCTATTGATAAATTGCCACCAAAGTTACTTCGTATTGATCATTTTTAAAATTGTAAAATTTATACCTTGTTATTTCCTCTTGTTATATCACTGTCTGCTGGTTTTCTGATATTCCTCAATATTACGAATTATTGCTCTTTAAATATTTTAGTCAATTGTTTATTTATTACTGTAGCATAACTACTGTTGCATTTGTGTTTGTATAGTTGTACAAACAAGTACAAACAAACAGCCAGTCCCCTAAACATTTTTACGTACACTATCTTTCGTTCATATATCTCATGTCCCTGTATTATCATTCTGTAAACCACCGCTTTGCCATTCGAAGCTAAATGAATAAAATATTTGGTTCAGATATACAACAATTATCTACAGTTTCTGTAACAATGAAGTCTCACAGTAATTCTGAGCTTAATCCTATTTTTACTTTTTAGCGATCACTTCACAAAAAGTATAAATAAAGCTAACATAGTTATATTTTGTGACGGAACACAATACAACTAACAAATTGACCGTTTTATGAATAATTTTGAATAACCATCAAGCTAGAGATTAACAAATTATTAATTTACACAGGGTGACTTGTAGTTTACAGCACTGGTAGACATAATATGATACTTACGAACTAACGGACAAGAAATTTTTGTGAAATGGAGTTTTCCATAAATAAATAAATTGCTCCAATATAGCATAATGAGCATAGCAAAAATATATTCATATAATATGTAATTGTAATGAATTGTTTGAATGCCCCAAGAAAAAAGCAGAATATAAAAAAGTTAACTTCTTATAATATACCAGTCACTCGTTTAGGGCTTTTATAAAAAAAGAGATGGCATGGCCTTATTGTGCATGGCAAAAACACTATGGCACAAAAAGGCACTAAGTTTGATATGACTGTGATACGGACTACGGAGTAATTGGCATTATGATAACATCTGATTTGCTACGATGTTTGTTTTTCTGGAATAATTTTTGTTTCTGGTCGTCTGGACCTTGAAATGAAAAAGAATTTTCTTCTTCTGATATTATAGTTTGTATGTGATATTCATTTATAGTCTAGTGTACAAATATAATGGAATCTCATGAACTTAAATTAACAATTATACTAGGTGTCACATTTTTCTTTGGATTTGCTGTTGGATACAAAGCTAAAGAATGGAGAATTAGATGGACTAAGAGAAAAAGAGATGTGCTTGCTACTCAATTGAAAAAAGCCCAAAAAGAGTTGGAAATGTTAACTACACATTAGGCCTAAATGGTTTGTTAAAACAATTGTTAATTTTATTGAAATAGGCCCTATTAAAAATAATTTGGACTTATAATTAGCCTACTTGTTTTTGGTTATGTGACATTATCCCATCCATGATATCTGTGTGAAGAAATTGTCCTTTTCAAAAAGGTTGTTGTAATTTATTGACTCAACCTCCTTGGTAAATATAAACTCATATTTTGACATTTTTTTTTAACAAGAATTCTTGGTAACTGGACTTTCTAGTTGCTTCTGAAAATATGATTTCTTGTTGACTTATTGTCAGAAGCGTCTAGAAAGTGCAAAATTACTTATATCATTTAATGTATTTCATACTTAAACAATAAAACGTGATTGATTTTGTTGAAAATAAAAATAGTAATATATCAATCAATCTTTATTGCAGAAACTTCTGAGTACATCAGTAAGCATTACAATCATCAAGTGAACTTAAAAACTAATAACATAATGAACAATATTACTACAGTGTATTTAAAAAAGTACAGAAACATTATGGTACAATAATAAATTATAAACTATCAAGATCTAGAATGCTAAAAAAACAAAAAAAGACATTTTATGAATGTTATGATAAGTAGTTAAATTCTATACAAAAAATAGCTATAAATATATTCAGAAAACATTTGTTCAACCAGTAGACTTAAAATAGAATAAGTGACATACATAAAGTCAAAGCTATACATATTCAAATGCCACTCCAAAACAATATATATATTTGCTTTACATAATTCTGTAATAATTAAATCATAAAATTCACAAACAAGATAGATTGGATTATTAAGAAAAAATTGCTTTATAGTTTTCTTGTATATGTCAAAAGGCAATTTTCTTATACCAAGTGGTAGCTTATTAAACATTTTTATAGCTACATTGGTGAAACTTTCTTGTGTCTTTGAATAATTGCAAAAATGTATCATTACATTGTTTTTCCCCCTTGAGTTATATTCATGACACATGCCATGTTCATAGTATTTATTATAATTTTCTTTTATATATAACAAGCATTGAAATATAAATAATTCAGGAAGTGTCATCACTTGAATTTTCTTAAAACTATCCCTACAATTGGTCGGTAGCGTAGTTGGTTCAATCCCAGCTTCATGTGCTAAAGGTTCTCAGTTCGATCCCAATCAGAGTCATAATACATTTTGAGAAGGATCAGCTGATAACCACCAGCTGTTCATTTGTCATTGGGCTATTAATTAATGACACTTTCTAAGGAATAGTCAGAATAAGTTTGTAACAATGACTACATTCGCTCATCTACACTCATCACACTCATTCGAAATCCATATTTGCCCATATCTTGACGATCGGCGTCTTATGAATAAATAAATAAATGGCCCCTGGGATGAAGACCACAGATCAATCTAATAGCTTTTTTCTGTAATCGGAAAAGTTTGAGACTATAATTTTGACCGCCCCATAATAATGTACCATAAGACAGATGACTATGTATATGTGCAAAATAAACTACCTTCAATACATCTAAACTAACACAATATACACATTTCCTTATACATTTCTTCACAAATTTAACCTAACTGTTGTTAGAAAGTTGTTGATAAGTTAGGTAATCACTAACCTTACTTATATCCTTCTTAAAAATTCAAGATTTGCGTTAAATTCAGGCCCTTCAGCTAGTTGGCTATTTGTCCACAAATAAATACAAATTCGTTTTTTGTGGATAATAGCCTTGTTGCTCTCCATAATAGTTGCAAAGTGGCCCCTTATTGTGTTTCACTGCATTTTTCCTTCATATCCAGAGAAATAATTGTAGAAGATGAAAATAGTTTTCAAATTCATGTGTAGGATATAGGACCCAAGTCATGAATAATGAAAAATCATATACCTATGGGCTGTGATGAATAAAAATTATATTTTATCCTTTGCACTATGACGTTCAATATATTGGATGTTCGAGTTTAGACCAAAAACTTTTACGTCTGCATATCTGACGTTCGTTTAATTTGCCAAAAACTCCGACGTCCGATATTTCGGACGTTCAAAATTTACCTTTTGCTGGCTATACAAACTTTCCAAATGTGCTCAAAGTATGATATAATAAACTTTGATAGTTATAGTTTAGCGTAGTAGTACTTTTTAGTCTACTCTGTCGGATGTTTTTATCAGTCGTAGCTTTTTGTTTCTTCCGATGTTTTGTTTTTGTTTAAAGGCGTAGGCCTGTGTTATGTTTGATATGTTTCGTTATGCAATTTATGTTGTAAAGTTTCAATAACATTTAATTTTATCAGCTGTTTGATAATTTTTATTATTTTACGACTTTTGACATAGTAACTTTTACCAATAACAATTTTAATAATTAATATATTTGTGCATTTTTTTAACAACTATCGTTACTGATTCATCATTAGGTGAAATGAATTAAATGTGACCACTGGTGCTTCAGAAACATTTAAGCACCAGAGTAACATGACATAACAGTTGATAAGTATTATCTTGAAAAACAGCTCTTCTGTATGGTCACCCTATCAACTTGGCCTCATCGAGCAAATTGAGTACATTCAATCCCGCTTCATAAGATTTGTCGGACTACGGCTGGGTTATGCCTAAGATGAGGTACCAGTCGACAATTTGCGAAGACAGCTTCAACTTCTTCCTTTCTCATCTAGGCGGGATATTGCTGACCTCATGTTTCTAAAGAAGCTGATCACTTCTACTTCTGACTGCCCGGAGTTGTTGGCATGCCTGGATCTGCACTTCACTCGGTCTTCTAGAACTCTAAGCCTATTCCACAGACAGTTTTGAGCTATGCAGTATGCTTACAATAGCACCTTACCGAGGATCCACCGTTTGGGAAATGGAGTTCCCTTGGGGATAGACTTTTTCCACATGTCTGAAGCCCAGTTCAAAAGGGAGTTGTTGAAGACCTACATGAGCCTTGATGTCAGCTAGAACTTATATACATTATAATCTTGCATGTTTTGATTTTGTTATTCAATTATTCGTTATTGCTATACTTATTTTTCTCTATTGTACTTAAGTAATACTTGCATCTGTTTGCGTACTAGTCACACCAGTTTATATCACACTAAACTTATTCAACCATTAATTATTACTCTTGTTTGTATTTATGATATTGTACTCAGTATAGCACCTGAATGTTGTTGAGTACTAGTCACGCTGTTTATATCAAATAAGTTATACCAAACTTTTTAACATACTTATTACTAATTATTTACTACTTTGCTGTATCATTGTCTATCGTCTAGTTAAAATTATATATTCTTTAATCAGCCGTCTGTACAATAAGGTTTGTAAATGTAAAATGGTGTATACCGTATATGTACAAATAAATAAATCAGAGTACATAATATACTGGTACTGTATTTAAGCTAAATTTTTAATTTCTCAAGATTTCAACAATTGCTTACTATGGATTTATTTAGGAAGGTAAGTGCACGAAATGTTGCATAAAAGTTTGTGATTATATAAGGAACATAATACAGGCATGACAATGGTTTATAATAGGCTAATGCAATTTTTAGTTGCAGTAACTTTTTGCAAAAATTTTTAGATATAAATTTTTAATAAAAAGGGAAAAATATAAATAATTTTTTATTTTTATTTACATGTAGAAAGTTATGACAATCAATACAAAACATTAATCATAGTTCTAGTATAAAATAACTAAATTTTAATTTTTTTATGAACCCCTTACAAAATTGGCAAAATAGGTTTGGAGTTTTTCGCTACTACTTTTCTAGCATGGACTGGAGTTTTTGACACCACCAAAAAGTTTTATCTGGAGTGCAAAGGGTTAACTAAGTATAGTTAGTTATAATAAGAATATAATTGATGTATACTTGTAATGAAAGGCCGTATGTTAACTATACAAAATAATCAATAATGCCAAAAGGTGTCGTTAGCATATAGCATAAAAATTTTTGTAGTGTGCCAGCCACAGGGCGCTGCGCCCATGGGCATCAGCCGCATGTAGCATTACACCCATTGGTGTTATCTGCACTGAACATGTTGAAGTATGTCAAATTATATAAAAATAAATGAATAATCATTTAAAGTAAAGGAAATGAGTGTAAAACATCATCTCCGCAGAATATTATATATCTTATAAAAATGTAGCCAATATTTTACCCATTTCTGGCAGTTTCAAATTTTGTTTTGTCAGCAGAAACAGCACAAATACCTTAAATACTGTATTTATAAACTTTTGAAACATCTCAAATCTTGACATTTATCATCAGCGGGTAAAATCATGTATACATTATCTGGCAATGTGACTTTGTTTTTATCCTGAAAAAATTATTTCGTACCAAAAATCGGGACATTTTCTTCTTAGTAAATCTTATTTTCTACATTTCTCCATTATTAAGTGTGGTGTTTCTGAATAATTTTTATTTTAAAACAAATTAAATACCGGTAGTAAAACTATTTTGATCCATGGAAACTATTTGTAGTACTAGAAAAACCACTTTCACAGTGAATATGTTTATCTGCTATACAGTATGGTAATAAGATCAGCAACTAAGTGTAAAATACGAATTTGCATTTTTTCCACTGGGAAGGCCAGGCACCTGAGTTTAACTCTAGTATTGTTTTGCACAGTGCTGATATCCAAACTTGAGACATGGCCTTAGATATGTCTCGAGTACACATCTAATACATTACGATTAAGTTTATGGTATATATGCTACTAAATTTTGGGGGTGACCTATGAGAGGGTGTGAACAGGGTTAGCAAGCAGCGGCCTGGAAGCGATCCTTGGATTACAGAAAACAAGGATTGAGCCGTTTTTTTATAGTAGATCTTTGTTTCTAACTGCAGACGATGCAAGTGGCCTTGCATGTGATGTCAATGGCCTTATTCATTTTTATCAGGAATGCCACAACTGTTAAGTCAACGCTGTCTTAATTAAATGATAGTGGACCATTGGAATGCCTACAGGTGCTATTTACCCCAAGATGGAACCTCACTCAGTCTCCATCCCCTCCAGTTTGTATAAGGTGCCAATGGCGATGAACATTTGTGATCTTGTATCATGTGACTTTTCCAATATTGTTAAACCACTATTTTATGTCTCTGATGTTTTATTAAAATATTAAACTATAATGACTGTACAGTGATCTGCATTTCATGACGAGCGTAACGATATGAAAATTCTGTAATCATTTAATTATAATATACTGCAAGCCATATGAGAAAAGATCCTTGTTAAATTAACGATATGAAAAAGCTAGGATAAGGGAACATTTTAAAATTTTTTCTCAGGAAAAACTTACAGCATGAATTTTGTAGTTTAGTTACATTAAATCTTTTAATTTAAGTATTAAATTTTTAGTCAAGTCAATAGTTCTTTAACAATTCATTGGTTTCATTTCATCCTGACTCTGGACCACCTAATCAATGCCTGGTTTCCATTTGTGAAATGTGCCCATAAAGAAACTTGTTACTGTAGAATTTTCTAATTACATTCATGTAAATACATTTAGTAAACAATTAAGTCATGTTGTAATGAGAAAAATCCTTTGATTTTAAAGTGATTTTTTTAAACGTTCCGATTTACTAGAGACCAATCAATTGTGTGGTTTCGTAAGACAAGGTTACGAGGACATTAACTTATAATGTATTACATTGGTGAAACATTATTATTCTAAATTTCAAGTGTACAGTTGAAATATAGATGGTGAAGTGCTTGATAGGTTTGTGAAAAATATTAATATGCATTAGCATTTTATATATTCATATACAGGGTGAAAAAAATATGGGAAAGCTTCCGCAGCAATGTTATTTTTTCCATGAATAATTTAATTTTTTTATAATTGTGTTCCATAAAGAATTGTTTTTGATCAGAATAATTTACTTGAAACTGTTAAATAGCGGAGAAATAATATTGTTCAAATTAATTACTTTTAAATTCAAATGACTGCTACTCTGGAAAGGATAAACCTTTCGAAGTCCGGTTTGCAGCAATTGATTTCTCATAAATACATCTTTCATTTGATACCAAACTCGACCTAGGCTTACATAGAAGATTTTCGTTTAACTCCTCGCAGATCGTCCCCCTAAAAAGATGAAATGGCGCTAATGGCGTGAAAAAGTATGTTCTTTATAACCATGATGATGTACAAGTCATGTGAAAACGTTATCAAATTTTTTTTGACTGAAGTGTCAGCAAGAAAGCTCTGAAAGTGTCAGAAATTTAGAGGGATTGTATTGTTAATGTGGTCAATGTATCCAGCACATCACTGCAAATTCAACTGCTTGTAAGCTCTCCATCCAAATGGTAAGAAATAGCAGACAGGTTTGAAATTTAAGTGTCAGCAACAAAGGTCTAAAAGGCTCTGAAATTTAGAGGAATATATTGTTAATGTGGTCAATGTATCCAGCACATCACTGCAAACTCAACTGCTTGTAAGCTTTTTTATGTTTATAAAACTCAGCATAATCACTACAAATCAGAGTATTTTTATACTTCTTATGAAAACTTTCTTTTTAATGACATGTATTTTATACTAGCTGTACCCGCCCGCTTCGCCGGTCATAATATTGAGTTTGATTTAGAACCTAATAGCTGAAAGAATTCGAGCATTTTTGCTTCTTCTACCAATATTAGATTTTTTAGGAAGCATGTCATAAAAATAAACTGCAAAACAAATAATTATTTATTTTTTATTTTCACGTTTCACCACATGTTTTAATTACCGAGGAAAAAAGGTTAACACCAAATACAGATCACCTGATCAAGTAAAAGTAGTGTGTGCTACACTCTCAAGGTGAAATGTAGAACTACAATAAATCAAAACATATACAGTACTGTTGTTGTGAGAACTTCAATCTGCTTATGGCATGTGAAACTACATTAAACCACACAGTCAAATGTTTTTTGTAAACAATTCAGATTCTCCATTTGAATAACATTTGAATAAGGTCTCAGGAGCCCGTGGGGCGGGACCCTGTGGACGGATCTGCATCACCACTTCACAGAAACCATCTCGGGAGTATACAGGACAACATCCTAAAGTTTCATGGCGATCGGTTGGATGGTTTGGCAGCGCATAAACTTCAAACATATATACTGTATATACAAACATCCTCTTTTATAAATATAGATTATTATCTATTATAATAGATTATATATTATTATATATAGATTATATATCTAAATGACATGTATTTATATATATATATAGACATGTATTTTATATAAAGTAATGACAAGTCTTTTTAATACCATCGTCCGTGTATGGGTGGGCGGGTGGGTCAATACCATTGTATGTTTATGGCACACTTTGTTTAAGTGTATGTACCACTTTAAAAGATCCACTATATTTAAGTAGTATTTATTTATATTACCACTCTTCCAGCCACATTGTTACAAAATAGTATATTTTACCTGCAGGTTTTTTGGGTGCAAAACACAGTGACTACTGAAATACGACTACTATTTCTTAAGTTTAGTGCATATATTGAAAAATTAGCTGATAAGTGCCGGGAAAGAGTGCAACGTTACCACATTCGAACGGAGTGCCATCGCCTATTACCGGCTTTGAAACCAAGTTTGTAAGAACCTTTTTTTATAAAGACTTTGACCTTTTTAAAATGACAGATTTAAAATGTCTTTACTTTAATTTTGTTTGCTTATATGATTGTATTGTTCTTAGGCTTCCACTTTTTAATTATTTATTCACTTGCATACTGTTCAGAAGAAAACCGGCACGAAAACGTGGCTTTTTAGATCTATTAATTGCAGTGTGCTGCAGGACTATTTTGCAAATAATAGCACTGTGCCACTGTTGTCAACATTATCAATCATGTTTCATATACCATTGTGGTTAAGTGTTAGAGAGGACTAAATAGTCCTCATTTGTAGGCTTAAGCGGCAGGTGTCAGTGCTAAAAAAATCAAGCTCTCGCTAACAACCGCTTCAATGTGTTATTTACATCACTAAACCTTTCATCCATACTGTGATGAGGCATCATCACTGGCATATCTGAGACTGAGATGGCATTACAGTCTCTCAGTTATAAAGGCAAGACTTGTCAAACCAGTTCTGCAGGGGAGAGGCAGGATTCAGGGCGAGTCACATGTTGGTGGTGCCTCTCCCCTGCAGAATTGGTTTGACAATTCTTACTTTCATAGCTGAGAGATTGTATTGCCATATCATTCTCAGAAGTTATGCTTGGTTATTACCTTTACATCCATAAGTCTCTCTCTCTCTGTCTCTCCCCCCCCCCCTCTCTCTCTCTCTCTCTCTCTCTCTCTCTATATATATATATATATATATATATATATATATATATATATATATATATATATATATATATAGATCCATATATCCAGTTGACTATGAAATAATCAATAACACTTCCAATGAGACACAGCGTCTGTTCAATGGTTGCCATTGACGTGGACACTACTAGAGAAGTCTGAGGTGTCCATATTGGATGTCAAGGTACAGATGTGTAGGGAAGGCCTGTCAGACAGTGTCAGTTAGCTGAAAATCAGACCAACACTACATGGTTCGGATTCCACGTAAAGCTGTAAGTCCTTAGTTTCCCTTTCGTATTGGGCTATTCATAAATAGCTCTTTCTGAGCTAAGTCAACCTTAGTAACAATCACTACTCTCGTTCATTTACAATTATCACACTCATATTTGCCCATATCTTGACGATTGGCGTCTTATTAATGAATAATGAATTAGTCCATCAAAGCTTTGTCTTGTTATACAATGGCTTAGCCTTTTCTTAAATGCGCTGTTTCCATTCTTTGCTACAGGTCTAGTAGTCTCCTTCCTTCTTCATTGCTGTTTCCAAAGTACATTCACATAAATCATACTATTTTTTCCCACTTGAGCATTAAAATCGCCCATCATGATGATAATTTCCTTCAGATTTTCTCACAGTAACTCCTCCTTATCCTCTTGAACAATACCACTTTGTGTTGCATACTCTTGTGCAATTTGTAAATCCTGCCCGAATCTCATTAACTATAATAATCTTATCTGAAATACATTCAACCCTTTCATCTTTTCTCTCACTCACCAGCAAAGCTACATCATTCTTCCTTTTACCTTCTCCTCAACTCTACAATATTGCTCTATTTTTGTTACCCCTTCCCTTTCACTTAGTCTCACTCAGCCCAATCAAGTCCACTTCCTTCCCCAATGTATATCTCCTTCCTACAAGTGCATCAATACCACATGTACGAGAGGGTCAATACCACTGTATGTTTATGCGTGGGCGGACAGGCCAAAATTGCTGTATGTCTATGAGTGGGCGAGTGGGCCAATACCATTGTACTTGGTGTAAGAGAATGATTAGGTGTTAGGGAGTACTTCATAGTTCTATCTTCACCATTTGTAATCACTACTGTACATGTATTAATTCGTTTTACCTGTTAGTGTCAATACGTTCACCATACCAAGATTAAGTTTAATAGACCATTAATGTAAAGGTCCATTCTATGTCACACAACACACATTTATCTCAATATAAGTTTCAAGACGGTACATTTATTATTATTATTATTGATTTCGACGAGCTATGCCTACCATCCTCCTTACTTTTATCACAGACCCGACATAATAGGTCAAGGGAAGGTAAGTCTTCAATAAATACTGTAATATTGGAATTGTTTTAGATAAGAAACCCACCCGCCCACCTATACACGTCCCATACATGACTCATAATAGTCACTTAGTAGTTGCACTAAAGGTCTACAACCAATTATTGCCTTTGGTACAAAAATATAACAATAAGGTGTTTCTTAACAAATATTATTCTTTGCTACTGGACAACCCCTTTTATTCACTGGATGAATTTTTCTGCATGAAACATATCTCTTGTTAGTTTTGAGGAAATATTGTGTGTAAAAATGAAATTCAATTCCAATTTTATGATTATACGAGAGTTGTCTCTCTTCACTTGAACTGACATCAGACTTGGCCGTCAATGAGAGCTGTCTACAACATGACTCTGACAATGATCATAGATTTTTATGGCAATAAAAATGATTTTGATTTAATAATATCGTTACTTAATCTCAGCTTTTATGAAAGAGGAATAGCATAGTGATAGACTGGAAGATGACAGAGGAAGGTACAAGGAAAAAAGGATGACTAGGATTAATTAATGTACAAAATTTATGTTTCGATTGGTCCTTTTACATTTTAAGACGGGTTCTCGACGTAGCAGTTAGGATTTACAAAGAGGGGAAGGACCAGAGGTTTTTTATGTTAACATTTGTGCCTTCTTGTACTCATATTATAATAAACTTGTGATACGTGATGTTTCACTTGTTTGTAATATTATGGTAATTAGTTAAGTTTTAGAATTTAGAAATAACAAAGAAAGTTCAGGATATAAATTGGGTTATTAAGATTTCAATTGTCTTATCAAAATGAGATTCAAACTATGATTAATAACAGGGATTGATTTGCTGTTCTAGTATTTTTTTTTTATTTCTAAAGTAATCACTAACAGATTTATTCTCTATAGAAACTATTATGATGAAAATTAATCAATCTACACAATAAACATGCCACAGAAATATTTGCTATAAAATTTGCCTCTTTAATTCTTTCACCCCAACTGTAAACAGAAATAATGAAGATAACACATCTATTCAACCATTATAATATTATTTGTATATGCATATGTTTCGCAAGATGTCATTTTACTTTGTAATTGTAATAGAACAAAGTTGAATTTTCATTAGTCATTTTTAACTTGTAGGGCCATTAGTTATAACTTAGTGGAACTCACAGAGTTTCTTGGTCACTTTCTGACACAGATAAGTGGAGCATTTCCATAAATGTAAGTTTTCGCTAATGTAAATGAATAACAGGGTAGAAAAAATATATGGAAACGCTTTTACAATTTTTGCTATGACTTCACTTGTAAAAACCATTTTTTGTACATCATTATGGTTTCAGAGGACCTACTTTTGACGATATTAGTGACATTTAGTCTTTTTAAGGGAGATGGCCTGTGAGGAGTTGAATGAAAATCTTCAATATAAGCCTAGGCCGAGTATGGTATCAAATGAAAGCCTTATCCAGGAGAAATTAATTACCCCAAACTGGACTTGAAAAGGTTTATCCTTTCTAGAGTAGCGGTCGTTTGAATTTGAAAGTAACTAGTTTGATCAATATTATTTATCTGTGATTTCACGGTTTCAACTAAATTATTCTTATTAAATATAACACTATAGAACACAATTAAAAAATGTAATTATCTATGAAAGAAAATGACCTTACCTTTTAGATGGGATGCTCAAACTGCGCGTCGAATACTTGTTGGCAATGTGCTAGTCTGTGATAAAAACGTACTGTCACATTTTGTAGCAAAATATTTTCTAACGACAATGTTCTTTTGAAATCTTAGTTAGCCGACATAAAAAATACTAGCAAAAGTAAAGTAGACGCTTCACGAGACAAAATGACTAAATTTGTTTGTCATGAAATTCAAATGACCGCTACTATGGAAAGGTTAAACCTTTTGAAGTCCGGTGTGTAGCAATTAATTTATCTGGAATAGACCTTTTATTTGATCCCAAACTCGACCTAGGCTTACATTGAAGATTTTCATTCAACTCCTCACGGCCTCTGAAAAAGATGAAATGTCGCTAATTGTGTAAAAAAGTAGGTCCTTTGTAACCATGATGATGTACAAGATTTTACTTTTAAAAGTGAAG
This sequence comes from Stictocephala bisonia, assembly GCA_035578905.1. Taxonomy (NCBI): domain Eukaryota; kingdom Metazoa; phylum Arthropoda; class Insecta; order Hemiptera; family Membracidae; genus Stictocephala; species Stictocephala bisonia. Next base: position 1,172,179 of record JAQJVL010000078.1, read on the forward strand.
TCATTAAAAAGTGTTTTTTTGCACCCTGTATATAAATAGTTATGAAATATAAAATGAAGCTGTATAAATATACTCTTTAATATATTTACATAAAGCCAGTCAATGAAATCATAGTTAGACATAGGCTTAAGCTGCTTCACACTGTCTTATTTACGGATCTATCAATACAAATCTATAAGATCTCAAACTATTTATTAAAGATTGTTAGTTTAAAGCAAATAATGATTTAAAAGTCCTTATCACAAGTCTTAGTCATAACTAATGAGACATGTAGGCAGTGTAAAAAGAATAGAATATTCCTTTCCCTATTATACCTTTGGTGATGATTACCCATTTTAATTATACTTGCCTGAGAGAAAATATGTCAAGTTATAGTCGTTGGCCTCTCATTACAGGGAATTTAGTGTTCTAGTGATGGCTTTGAATTCTAGAATATTACAAATTTTAATTATAGAAGTCAGACTAAGTATACCATTTCTTCAAATTAAGTTGGTTTTATACTAGAGGGCATTTTTACACAAAGCAGAATAAAATCTTGACCAGTAGATTTTGAATTAAAGAGGTTCGAATGAGTTAGTTTTGGCCCTTCTAATTTCAATACTGTTTTTTTACATCCTCAAAAAATACAGTACATTTATAAATGGAAATTAGTAATTAATCATTGGTTTGGACCTGCCTCTGTGTAATATTTTGTTATAGTACAAAATAGAACTTAGTACTGTCATAATGTAGTCACCACTTAAAACATGAAATGCACACTATTGTTAGACATTAGACATGTCTTGTAGGATAGAAGATGGTACAGAATTTCCCTGTTTTTACTTCAATTTTTTACTTTTGATAAAAATCATAAGCATGCAACAATTTATTTTTTGTATACAAGAATTGGCTAAGCAAATTTATTTAGCTAAATTCCTTAAGATCAGGGATTCTCATAAGAGTGTCCCTTACATACATACAGTATATACATTTTTTGCAAAAATCTATGCTCTCACCACTAAAATTAGGATTCACATTGTATATTGTCCGTTTAAAACCAATAAAATATTTCTAAAATGTATTTTAATTCTAAATACAATTTGAAAACTTTTGGCTTTCCTGAATCTAATCATATGTTCCAAGTTGAATCCTATCACTTTTTGGAAAACAAGTATTGTCTATGAGAAACAGTCTGATATATGAAACGTTATTAAGAAAGCTTGTATTGTTTAAGAAAAACTCACACAATGTGACACGCTTAAATATATATTTCCAATTTAGAAATTTTTACTGGCAGAGTTAGGGTTAGTAAGATTAGAGCTCATAGTGTTCTCTTTTTATGGTTGCTTGTTGATAATTGACGATTAGCAAGGCTGTAAGATATTCAAGAAACTTACCTACAATAGTGTGAATATCATTAGATCATTCAGTAATCATAGTCTAAGCTGTGTTGGTATTTTTATTTGTATATTACATTGACTTAGAATAGCGTATACAATTTTCAGGTTTTTTCTTTAGGCAAGGTATCTGTTTACATCATGCACACTAAATGACGTCTTTTTACTATGTTTTAGGCAGTGTTTTTCACCTGATGACAAAGATGGGTTGCAGAGTCCAAAACATCATTATCGACGTCCTATTTACAACAATAATGAAGAATGTCTGCAATAATTTGAATGTAGTGGCAATTAAAGTTTTCGATTGCAATGAACTATACAAATGGAATAAGTTTGCCGTAGGCTTGCAAAGACCAATCAGATATATAGTTATTATCGGTACATTAGTTGTAAGATGAGCTATGATTGGAATAAGGATTGGCGGTAAACAGATGCGGTTGCCGAGATAATCTTGGTACATCTGTAACATTTGTCAAAACCTCATTCTGCCACAGAGCTCCTCCTCCCCCATCCAGTGTACTCATGAAGAAGTTATGATAAATCGTCTTAAAGTGAGTAAACGGATACTTGATTAAGGCACAGTACAATTAAGGTGTGGAGATTCTCAATACACTTTGAAATTACCATGTGGAATAAGTCATCCCTCCCCACCAACCAAGAGGCACTACCTCATTTGTAACCATTCCGGAGTCGCAGAGTGAAAGAAGGCTCCATTGTGCGTAAAGTCATAGATTGATGACTTCAAAACATCAATTTCTATGGTCTATTTCAATAGCACCAATACAAAAAAGAAATTATTATCAGGTGCATTTTTTTCACCTAATGTTGAAGACAGGTCACAGAGTCCAAAGCGTAGTGATTGATCTTCGTATTTAAAACAATAATGGATGAATAGGTTACTGTAAGTTATTTACTTATAGTCTAAGATAAATTAAGTGGGATTCAACGTTCTTTTGCTGTAATTTTGACTCCAACTCGGACAGAATACTGCAGGTTTGCAAAACAAAAATGAAATTGCTGATAATTGTTTTAAGTTAGGGCGGTCTAGTATTTCAAGTTTAGAGTTGCTAGGGCTTTATTTTAAATAGATATTGCTTACCCAATAGCTTCTTTGGAAAGGATAGGAGGGGAGCTCATGGATTATCCTGAGCTAGTTGTCTTGTCATGATATCTGGCCCTTTTTTCTGTTTAATGATGACAGAGTTAATTACCTGGAAAATACACGAATATAAAAATTAATTGTAGCTGTTAAAAAAAGTTATATGTTATGAATATTTACAGTGAACAAGCAAACTTTCTTGGAAAGCTAATTTAATATTCTTGGGTATAGTTATTTTTAAAGAATTAAATATTAATTACCTCATCAATGCGTAATTTGAAAACTGATACATTCTGCACTACTAAAATGGAAGATTCCAAATCTTACAGTGTTTTACAAATATCTAACGTATTTATTATAGTACGGCAAGTTACAGTTCTGTTGTACTCAGTATGGTCGTAAACAGACTGCAGTATTAGTAGTTAACAATTAAATTATGTAAGGGAGTCTCTAGCTTACATAAAAGATTGTCCTAGTTTATGTTTAATTTTAACAGGTACCTGAATTGACAAAGCTATATTTAATGTATTTTTATAATAGTAAATTTGATGTACATAGTTGTTTATTTTATGACATTTTAGTTTGTTAAAACAGTTTTAATAAATTTTATATTTTTCATTTTGACTCCTTCATTGAGGTCCAATCACTGTTCCTATTCAAGCATTCCTCTTTATTTCAGTCTTAAATAATGTACAATTTCAGTTAAGTTAATTTATTGCATTACTAAAAATTAAAATCAACATTTTCTTTTGATTTGTAAACAAATACAGTTTGCCAAGCATGCAGATTTTAGGTTTTTTTTTTCAATTAAAATGTATTATTGGTATATAACTAAAGTATATATATATCTTTATATTTACTTATCTTTATATTATCTATATATAAAGTATACTTATATTTATGTACGTTGACTTGGAGGGTTTATCAGTCCATTGTTGCATAAACACGTCATTCAAGTGGCTTTATATATATATATATATATATATATATATATATATATATATATATATATATATGTGTGTGTGTGTGTTTTTAAAAAAACCACACATGCACACGCACACACACACACACCCGTACACGTACTGTGATCTTGACCCACCCACCACCCGTATACTACTGTGATCTTTACCCACCCGCCACCCATATACAACTGTGGTATTGCAGTATATATATTGCTGGTTTTCACCCAGTCTGTATTGAATGTCACAAAATATTTTTCAAAACTGTCAAATTTTAACATGCTAATGTGTTATCTGTGTTGATATTTTGTACTCCGTCACAAAAATTAAATACAGTGGAAGTACAAGTAAGTGCATGTGTGAGGAATTCCAAATGCCCCAACACCCCCTCCTTAACTTTATACATAAAGTAAATATACTTTAACATATCAAAATGATTGAAAATATTATTTTCAACTGTTTTTGTTCAGTAATTAACAAGTGGTTTTAGTGAGTTCATTGTCAATAGTTTGTGTGATTAGCAAATTCTGTTGACTACTCTAACTCCTCTCAGTTTTATGATCGGAACAAACATAATCAGACATTTCTCTATGAATCCCTTCGGTCTGTAGATGGTGGACTTGGTTTTCCAAAATCAATTGCCACATTATTTGTCCCTTTAGTATTTAAATTGTAATAAGTTTTTTATCTGCGATGTCCACTCGGTTTTTTATAAAAACATTTGTTCAAAGCCTTTTCATTTTCACTTATCATTCTAAAACATGCAGTTTGTTACTTTTGCAACGGTTATTTTGTCAATATAACTTCTACACATATTTATACAGCTACTGCACTAGATACAAGATATCTGCTTCCTCTGTATTGTACAAATACAACTGTAGGCTTATACTGTTTTATGTTAAATAGTAAACCTTTCATTACTGATTTTCTTTAGAGTAAAGACAAAGATGTCTTTTTTTATGTGTTGTATTAAAAACAACCTTGATTTTATGTTATTGAGTTAAACTTTTTATTTGTGCATATTCTTATGAGACTCTTATCTTATTAAATCTAAAGTATTCAATTACTCATATGGACCCCCGAGATTGAAGGAACAACATTTATATAAAACTTTGTGTCAAAATATTGTTTTTCCTGTAATTGGAACTAATCAATATCACACAACTAGACTCTTTACCAGTAATACTAGACAATAATTTAGGTAATATTTATACAAACAATTAATCCTGAGCTTTGCGGATATAAGAAATATAAGCTTGTAACAAAACTGCTGCAAATAATATTTTTCTGCTGAGTTTTTTATTTATGTTTGTCCTTTATGCATTACTAGACCACTCATCAGATTTCCATGAAACTTTGAGAAGTTGTAGAGTTCACACCTGGGGAAGTTTATAATATGGTTTTATTCACATCAGACTCTAGGGCTCCACCCCACTGGCCTTTAATGAAATAGGGTATCAGGTTAAAGGTATTTTTCTCTTTAATTCCTAATACACCATCATATTTGAGAAAAGACTATGTTTGCAGGCTCCGCTGCCCCAAAAACAAAAATTCATTGTGATGTAGACTTTGGGAGGTCGTAGTCTGAATTTTCTCCTGAAGCCGCAAATCGAGGTTTCCTCACAAGCGTAACGAATGACACAGTTGGCACGCAAAGCTACCATAAATATATTAAAACATTACTGTTAATGTTAATCCTGTAGCAAGGAAGTGTTAAAATAATTATGTTTTATCTGCGTTCTTTGTATTTAATAGCATATGTATGAGTTCAACTAAGTAGTCAAGGTGACAAAGAACACTTATTCATTGTTTGCTATTTATCACTACTTCTTGGTTGATTAATCTCTCTTTATTATTCTAAACAATTAAAATCCTTTTACTACAGAATATTTCTGAGTATAAAGAGTGGGCTGAAAATATGACATAAAACCCTAGTTGTAAAAACAACTAAACGAGTGAAAGTATGTTTATGGAAATAGTACTGCAGTGGATTTGGCAGGTAAAGCTTCTTTTTGTCCAAAAGAATAAAACCTCTTTTTCATCAACATTGTGCTTTGTTAACAAGTAAATCCAAATTTAAAAAAACAAACAATAATTAAAATACAAGAAAATATAAGCCAGTATAACTTGAATTGCACTTCATATGATAAACTGCTTCTCAAATTAGTAAAATACAAGAAAATATAAGCCAGTATAACTTGAATAGCACTTCATATGATAAACTGCTTCTCAAATTAGTAAAATACAAGAAAATATAAGCCAGTATAACTTGAATTGCACTTCATATGATAAACTGCTTCTCAAATTAGTAAAATACAAGAAAATATAAGCCAGTATAACTTGAATTGCACTTCATATGATAAACTGCTTCTCAAATTAGTAAAATCTTCATTATATTCATTTTTTATTTGCTTATGTATAAATTAGCCATATTTTTTAAAGAAAACAACCACCTTATTGTCACTTTAAAATACAGTACAGTAATTCAATTCGCATACAAGGCAAATTTGAATATAGTGCATGTAGATATATTGAATGAGTAATTTGAGAAATGTGCCTATACAATACAAACTTTGGTAAATTAAAGGACAGATTTAATCTATTTTGTGGAACATACAATTAAAGTAATTAAGTATTCAATAGTTACAAATTTAGATCATCAATTAATTGAACCTAACAATTAAAAAAGCTACATAGCAGTAGTTTACATACATGCAATGTTTAGGTTATATAAAGTGTAAAATAAGAAAATGTAATTCGATTTTCAAGGTTGTAAATATAAAAGGATATAGAGAAGTATTAATCGGTGATATAATATTAATTTTATTAGTACTGTATGTAGCACGGCGCCTGACTAGCAATCTGGTACCAGTAGTGTTCGGAGTTTGCATATCTCTAGAATTGAAGGCGTTTGTCGCCAGACGATATTTCAACATACACAAACCATTTCATGCATTTGTTATTTAAAATCAACGCACACGGACAATATCGCATCCAATGAGTAACTGATGTGTTATGAAAAAAGCTAACGAGTTCTAGGTGTGTTTTCTTGTACACATTCCAGTAGAAGTTAAAAGGGGTCTTATTTTACCGGACATAGTTGGGGCTAAGGAGTGACTTGTTTGAGGAGAATTCTATAGAATTCTATTCTATTCTACTTGTGCTAGAAGGAATTCTGTTGGGGAAGATATATTAAGTGCGAAAGGAAGTTTGAAAGGCATCTCGTTTCTTGTACTCGAGAGTTCTACTAAAAACGCATGTTACTTGTGCTAGTGGGAATTCAGTTGGGAAACTGATTCTAATAGTGCGAAAGAATTCTGTAATTCAACTCACGTTATTTGATCGAGGGAGATTTCTGTTCTGTTGAAATTCCATGCGACGTGTGTGAGATCGAATTTTCCTAATCGAAAATATATTCTCACCTCAGTTTACTACTGCTGGTGTTCACCTAGTGCTTAATAATAATTGATTGTGTTCATAATCATGACATCATTATGTTAAGCATATTTTATTATCTGGTATATAATTTTTCAATCGATAGCCGGGCTTCGATGTGTTTATAATTTAAATATTACATTAAATTCTTTATCGCACAGTGTCAATCAATTATGTTATTTTAGATTAAATGAATTGCCGAATGCAACAAACTAATTTGACGAAAGAATGTTTTAGGTCAGCTTGTACCTTGAAGGATTATACCAAAACGTGTCATCATTTTCCTTCCCCATCATCATTCGTCCCGTTAGCTTCGAAGAGTAATCAAGTTTTCGAATATAATTCTGTTGTGAAATATGTTAGATTTTATAAAGAACACACTTTTTGGATATTCCACAAATTTATTGAAAAAAACTGTTCTTTTTAAAATACAGTTTGTTAAAACAAAGACGATTTTACGATCTGGAGCCGTGATCTTTGGTCATTTTACAGGTTGTTATTTGAGCGTTTAAAGCTTCCAGAAAGGGTGACTGGAGGGGAATTGTCACCCCAGCCTCATGGGACGCCATGAAGGGAATGGGGGAGCTTATTTCAATAATGGTTGCCCAAGGGGACACCAGAAATTATAACAGGTCCTTCAATCACCATGGCGTTTCGTAAAAAGGGAACAATTGTTAGGTTAGGGTGCACGTGGACAAATAGGAGACACTCGTAGTTCGGCGTCTACGTAAACAATCAGCTGGTGTTTGTCTAATTAGCTGAGTTCCAGTTGTGACCAGCTGGTGACTCTACCGCCTGAATTTCATCGGCGCAAAGTCAATAAAAAAATCTGTTTTTTCCACAAATGTTCATTGTCAAAATATATTTGACTGATAACAACCTTAGTGTCAAATTACATAGTTTTAAAGTCATGTTTGGGGAAAAACTATTGATAGTTGTCAAAGTAAAAGAGTTCCAATTCAATAACACAATTTAAGATAATCAATAACTTCCTTCATGTCAGTAAAATGAAATTAGCTGTTTTATATTATTTTGATCAATATTAGGTTTTATATTAGGTTGATCAAACCCCAAACTTACTAAGAGAATTAATTTCAACAACTATATAGACAATATATAGTGCTGAACGGCTTAGTATTTTAGTTATTAAAAAAGATTAAAATTTATTAAATTCAATTGTGAGCTAAACATCTGTTCTATAACATTATTACCAACACCTTACCGTTTCAACGGGGAACGGCCCTCGTGGAGTCAGTAGAACAATAATTTTTAATGTAAGCCTACGTTGATATGTACATCATTTTAAAGGACTGGTGAAGCAAAGAAGAATTCCAAAAACCGCAATTTATAAGTTTCCCGTTACAAAATGGTGGCTGTTCAAAGATTTTAAAAGTAAACTGTAAATTCTAAGGTGAAGGAAATCAAGCTAACTGAAATAACAATATTTACGTTATTGTTCTCGAGGTTTAAATCATAGTTATTCCATTGTAAAACCAACCGGTGGCCGAGCGGTCTAAGGCGTCAGAATTTTGAACCTTAGCTATAACACGAGCTGGAACTTGGTCTAGACTCTAAGAATGTATATTGTTTAATCTGACCCACCATGTGTGACATGCAGTATTGATTTTATTTATTTTTATTTATTTATTTAACGGCATAGCCATTTTTTGCAGTATTATAACAGTGTGATGAACACCAAGCATCTTATAAATAGACAAACAAAGGTCTTAATAACAAGTGCAATGGATATCAATAAATATATAAATAGCATGCAAGCGTTTTGCAAATAAATAAACAAGGTCCATCGATACTATCGATAAGTGCTTGAGACTTAACAATAAATAGTTACAATGGATAAATAAATATACAATGGATAACGAATAAACATCAATAAAATATATAAATAGCATGCAAGCGGAGAGCATGGTATGTTCTAATAGAATAATTATAATAACTACACAACGCAATAACAGTGATAGAAAAATAATTTACATAGATAATACGGACTGAACATCAACAATAGAATGAATATTTAACACAGTGGACAATAATAGATAAATGAAGAAAAATGGCAAATCAACTGAAGAGGTTCTATAGACGATTTCGGAAGGAGGAAAAAATCGTCTTTTTTTGACCAATGCACTTGTCTAGTTTTTTGTATTATTTATGATTCTTGGTGTACCGTTCACAAATTTGATAGTTAAGCCAGATTCCCCCTTGTTACTTCTCTTGTCAAGCTGATGTTGAAGTTCAATGAGATGTTTGCGTTCCTGTTAAGTTTGACGTTGGATATGCGAGGATCAGTAAGATTTTCCGTTGAGAATATCTTGAAGAAGTCTATTACAATATCAGGGCTTTGCAGAATGACTTTTATAGGTCTTGGTGTATCACGTGATGGTTTCCCAAGTCGGAAGAATGAATATTTTGAGGGTTGGAAGTTCACAGCCTCAAAGACGCAGTCAATTAATAAGGACCGATCATGAACTTTCTTTTGGTCTGTTGAAGGACTGCTACTTTAAGGAACTTTGTGGAGAATAATATTTGATTTTCTGAGGAAACGGTCATTTACTTCGGAGTAGACTTCCTCAATGCTGAGTGAATCATTTTTGGATTCGAGTGCAGTAATGTTATTTTTAATCAACTTAATTTCTTCTTCAGCTTTAGATAGTCGACGCTCCAGTTCTGAGATAGTCTCATATAACTTGGTTACGTCATACCGTAATGCTGAAATATCATTTGCAATACCTTTAACGTCTTCTTTGGTAGCCAAAGAACTAATATTTTTCAGTATTTCATCAAGTGCTAGCGTGTGTTTATCAACTTTAGTAGTAGCACAGTCTGCCCTGTCACAGGTCCAGGATTTGATTAGGCCGCCTGTTATTTTCTTATACTCAGCGGCTGACAACTGAACGTAAACTGGGTGGAACCAACGTTTGCAAGTGCTATCGCATTCTATACCTTTGTTGATAACTTTTTTGAAACAGACAATACATAGTTCCTTATCATCAATAACTGACGCCATAGATGTTAAATTTAGCAGGAAAGGATATCAACCGGTTATATAATTTAGCGTTACAACGCAGTTATCAACACAACATAAAGTTATCTACAAAGTTATGATTATTTGTAGACACGATCCTAACCTAATATTATAACATTAACAACAGAACAAATGTAAGTTAAACCAAACTTCCAGAACTCAATAACAAAAAGCAAACAGATCTTTAGGGTTATTAGAATTTAAAATGACAATTAAAACACGACCAACAGCACAAACATGAAAAATATCACTAAAATTGACAAAAATTTAGGAGAAACAAAATTTTAAGCGTCTTCACCACTAGTAACAACAGCTGATCGATGATGATGATGATTATGATTTGAACTATAAATAACACAAATGATTTGTAAATGATCTAAAGCACGGTTTTCATCCGTTAACAGTCCAATATTTTTTTTTTTAATTAGGAAATTCAAACAAATAAGTTAGTTTTTATCTTCAAAATGTAATCTGTACCGTATAAATATCAGCTATATTCTTATAACCTTAGTTAAAACTGTAACCTGATGGTCTACATGACGTAGTTGTAAATTTACATTTAATTATTGTTCAAACGTAAAACTCACATGATTTGAACTTTCAACATTTGTTAACCCTACCTAACCTAACTTAACCTTACCTAACATAACCCGACCTAACCTAACCTTTGTTCTAAACGTATTAAATGTAGGATTCATTGTTATTCATTATTCATTTCTAAGACGTCGATCGTAGAGATATAGGTGAATATGAGAGATGAATGAGTGTAGAAGAACGAGTATAGTCATTGCTACTATCTGAGTTCGACTTAGCTCAGAAAGGACTATTTATTAATAGCCCAATAGCCATGGCAACAGGTTCAATGACGTCATACAGACGTATCAGCTGGTTCACCTGCTTGAGGTTTATAATCAACTAGCTGTACCCGCCCGCTTCGCCGGTCATAATATTGAGTTTTGATTGTATCATTGAAATGTGCAGCAACCTTTCAGTTTACATACTATCCAATTTACAACAGCTGATGTTTTGTGTAGTTTACTACTGTACTCAATTATTTTTAATTTTGAAAGTTTTGCCTACCACAATTTTATTCTATTTGTTTTAAATAAATCAATCAATTAATATAGCTTCACAAGAAATCAAAACATAAAAATATAAACAGTATAATTTTGACATATTTAAAACCCACAGCTGATATTCTTTTTGTATTTGACTTATTATACCTTCATGCATCCTGCTATTTGATTAACATCGAAACTTTAGAAGTCCAAGGGATGGAGCCCTGAGGGATTAAAGAAACGGGAATAGGACAGAAACCTTCCCTGGGGTATATAGAACAACTTCCCCAAGTTCATGGTGATCGGCTGGACGGTTTGGTAGCGCATAAAGGATAGACAGACAAACAAACATACATTGGATTTTATATATATAGATGGTGATAATCAGTAACTGCTTTTCCTAAATCACAGATTTTATTATCAACAAGGCTTCGTACCCGTTGATAACTATTACTTGGACGAAACTACCCTCTAACTCTAGCCAATCACTAGGACACGAGGCAGTTCGAATATGACTTTATTAAACCCTGGACCATCTGGCATTCAGCCTCCCGTCTCACCATACTGAGATTCGGTCCATTGACTCTGCCTACCTGGTCAGCCCAGCACGAATGTATCATCCTTATGGCTCTTACGCTGATGCCGCTAGACTCCCTGCATCTCTTCAGTCACCCCCTTGCCTCGATACCTTGCTATGACAACTCACTCCACAGTTTCGCCAGTGACATTTCAAGTCTCCTCACGTAGGAATAATTTTTTAGGCCATCTAAGAGTAGTTTAAGTGATATTTGTAACCAATTGTCTAGTTGTAATGATGTTCCTTGTGACATAAGTAACAACAGATCTCTTTTTAAACTGTTCCATCAGACTGTAAGGGGCTTGAGTAATAACATTGGTGAGCTCAAGGCTGTGCTGCACGCGGAGTCCTTCGACGTAGTGTTTATCACAAAGCATCAGGCGTCCTGTCTTTCTCTCAATGGTTACTGCCATCTAGCCTCTTTTTGTAGGTCTAACGTAATTCGTGGTGGTGCTGTTATTCTGTTGAAAGACACACATAATTGGCATATAAAGTGTCGACAGGATATACTGCAGAACAGTCTGGAACAGCACTTTGAAGCTGCGGCAGTGACGATCCTTGAGCTCCAACTCACCATCATATCCAACTCACGGCCTTCTGAGCACATTCTTTGATTGGATTTCCTCTATTCTATCTAATATTACTAAGGACAAACGTTCAGTTATCCTGGTTGGTTATTTTAATATCAATATTCTGGTACCATCTCAGGAATCATCCCAGTTCTTGGTCTTAATCCACAGTTTTAATCTTGTTACTACCATCCACGACCAATGGAGGTTCCTGTCTGGACAGTATTATTACAAATCTCTCTCGCTCATTTTATAAAACTGGCATTATTATCACTTGCTTATAAATCAGATCATGAAGGCCAATCAATTACAGTATTGATTTCAACTCATAAAGACCCCACTAAGTTTTACCCATAAAATTTCTCATGATTTCTGCTAAAAAAATAAAAAAAACTTTTCAGAGAGCTTCTCCAGGAAGAATCCGGAGCTTTTATTTTCAGGTATCACTCCGTGAACCAGCAGTTTGATAAATTCAATGATACACTATTTTTACATTATTTTCTTACGTCCTTTCCACTTGTTAAGAAGAAAGTGACGGAATCTGATAGGCCTAAGTGGCTCACTGGTCGTGTTTCAGAGAGCCGCCGCCGTTTACAGGATGCCTATATTTTGCAGCTTTGTGGAGATCCAGAGTAAAAAAACATTATAAAACTTTAAGAAGACTACATCGTGAGCTTATCAACGAGTCCAAATCTACTCAGGCCCAATCATCAATATCTCTAAGCCATAACCCAGCGAGAGGAACTTGGAAGATCAACAACAGCTACAGATCGGCAAATAAACCATTTTCTAATATCATAAATGAGCTTGAGTCTGAGGGGGAAATTATTAATGATCCTTACCAAATAGCATCTGTCTTTGTTGACAACTTTTCTAATACAGCTGAAAGGCTTAGCCTATCCATGACATCAAACCCCGCTAATGTATGTCTTATAAATTCTGGTACGCCTTATTCCCAGAATTCATTCTTCGTAATGGATATAAGTATTCCTGAAACTAAAAATTTCCTTAAAACAGATCACTACCAACGACTTTTTTCAACTTTCTAGTTCTTTCTTAAAAGAGTATGTTCATGAACTAGCCACTGGTTTAACCAAACTTTTAAAAATTTCTATATGTGAGGGTGTTTACCCACATGATTTTAAAATAACCAAAATTATTCCTGTAGTAAAAAATTAATCTAGATTAGATCCAAACTCCTACAGACATATCGCCATAACAACTATAATTTATAAAGTATTCTAAAAAATAATTCACAAAAGACTGTTTGTTTTCTTGAAATAAATAAATTTTTATCACCATGCCAGTTTGGTTTTCGAGCAGGATCTAGCACGGAGTATGCCGTTGCTAATTATTTAATATCAATTATTTATACCCTTGACTCTTAAGCAACACGCCTTAGGAATTTTCTGTGATCTTAGTAAAGAGTTTGATGTTGTTGATCACCACATTCTTCTTGAAAAGTTGGAACGTTGTGGTGTACGTGGTGTAGCACTTTATTGGTTTCAAACATATCTACTGGGTCGTGTTCAGTATGTTGAGATTCGAGGCGTTATCAACTTTCCGACTTTTCTGTGGTCAAGTCTGGTGTGCCTCAGGGGTCAATTCTAGGACCCCTCCTCTTTCTTATTTATATCAACGATCTGCCCCGTTCTATTATTGGAACAAGTAACAGTGAAAGCATGCCTACATTATCTCTATTTGCTGATGATACGAGTATCATACTTCATAATGCTAATTATTTATCTTTTTCCGAACAATTTAGCCATATTACTTCTTTTCTTTCAAAATATTTTGAGGCCAACAGACTCTTTCTTAATGTTTCAAAAACATTAGTATTAGAGTTTCACTCCCAAACATCTTACAACGTTCCAAACCAGTATTTTATTAATGACCAGATGGCCAACTGTAATCTGTCTATTAAGTTCTTAGGGATTCACATTGACTCTGATTTACAGTGGAATTCTCACATAAAATTGTTATGTATACAACTTAACCCTGCAACTTTCGCTTTGAGGTGCCTTTCATAGTTTGCTTCTAAAGATGTTCTTACGATGGGTTATTACGGATTGTTTGAGTCCCGGCTGAGATACGGCTTGATCTTCTAGGGTTTTTGTAAGACAGAGTTTTAACAGGGCTTTAACAGAGTTTTTGTTCTGCAGAAGAGAGCTCTGAGAGTCGTCTGGGGAATGGAGCTCGGGGATAGCTGTGCACAGCGATTCCGATCAAGTGGGATTCTCACATTGCCTTCCCTTCTCATTTATCATTCTGCAGTTTTTGTTTTTCTCAATAAGCACATTTTCTCCTCTGCAAATCATGATCACAACACTCGTTTCAAATGCAATTTAACTTCAGAAAAACACAGATTGAATATTTTCAGGAACTCCATTTTTTCTTTGGTCCAAATATTTTTCATTCACTGTCAATTCAGCTTCAACAAATGAAACAGTTACACTTGTTTAAAAACATCTAAGAATACACTTGATTTGGAAAGCTTTTTACAGCCTTAGGGAGGCTCTTGAGGGTCACTTGTTAGTGTAGTAGGTTAATTGTTAAAATATGTGATTTAATATTTTACTATGTTTGTACAAAAATAATAATCTATTAGATTCATTTATGACGTACACAGAAAACTACATAACGTTCAATTGTTTGAATAAAGGATTTATTTATTTACTAAGTCTATACAAATACTTATAATTATACTATTATTATTATTAATACGGAAATTTGACCAAAAGAATAAAATAGAACATTTTCAGACCAAAGAACTGATATTTTAGCCTATAACTAAACAAATCATGAAAACTGTAATAATTTAAAACCGAATTAATATTATGCTCAATGTTAACAGCTGTTTCAATAGTGGACGCTTGTTACTTATTTACACGTTTTAATTGTAAATAATTGTAAATTGTAAATTAATGGTAAATCTGAAACAACCATGTTGTAATTTAATCAATTGGACAAACCAATGGAACCATCTTACGAGTATCAACCAACCGTAGAACAACAATATTAACATCTACGTAAATTAATGTACTGTTATGTGTTATGTCCGAATACGTTCATTCACAAGGATGAAAGAGCTAAACAGGAAGAACAGTCTTAAAAGAACAGTTTCCCCCCCAAAAGAAGCTAATAGAAAAAATTGTAAAAACATGAACAAAATCCTGAACTAATAACGCACTACTAGTGTTTTAATAAATATGTACATTTTACGTATAGTTTACGTTTATTTTAAAGGCAAATATATTAATAGTTATTAGCAAGTCTTGTTGTTGATGAAATCAGTGATTTAGGAAAGGCAGTTACTGACTATTACTCATTCAGTGTAACAGGAGAACCAGCTGATACGTCTGTGTGACGTCATTAACACCAATATTTACAGCGCACCATGTGCATCACCCTACCGTATATTCTAATTACCGTGGGGTTAACACATCGTGTTTGAGAACAATAATCGACATTCGGTTTGTAGGGATCGATTTCGTTACCAGATCAGTTAGTGAACAAATCACGGAGCACGACAGAGACCAGCTGATGGGTCATGCTAATGGACTACTCCTGTATTTGCATACGTCACAATGGCCTACTAGTTATACGCACCCTCCGCCAGCGAGAACAAACAAATGAAAATCAACAGTCATTTTTTCAACTGTCACGTGTGTTTGTCGCGTTTCACGCCGGTTTGGGGAGTGGCCGCGCCTACTCGCTAACAGCCCGGCGGAATTAATTAATTACTCATGCTTCATGCATTGTATTAGAGGCATCACAACAGAAATGAGTTTGATATAATGCTTTCTGTTACAGTGTCTTGTCTTATCAGTGTTAAATTACAGTATGGATTGCCTCAAAGCAAAATAACCTTTGAGAATCTTGGTGACGTGAACACCAAGGAGGGAGGGGGGTTTAAGTGACTTAAAAACATTAAAATAGCCTTCTCTTGCATGTTTAGAATAAAGAAAAGAAATTTAATCGAAAATGGTCCCTCATTTTCCTGAGACACAGATAGCTAAAATGTATCACTATATATATATATATATATATATATATATATATATATATATATATATATATATATAAATTAAAGTGATAACTTAATAAACGTTTTAATAGAAAAATATTTTTTGCTGTCAATAATTACATCGGACAAACGTACTGGGACAGATGAAAAATATATACAGTTATGTCATTTCCTTAAATACTTTTTTTTAGTATATTATCAAACTGGCGTATCGATACTAAACAAGAACTATTATTGTAGATACTTCCTGTTTTAATATATATGTACCTAGTGCTCACAAATCACCGACATTTAAACATATATTATTGTTATGGAATTTTAATGGTACTTTTTGGCAAACGTATTTTTTAATACCTCTGAAATTACCAGGAAAGTTCACAAAACTCGGCATTTGTGTGTTATATAGCTACGCATCACAGCTATAAGTTTTGGCTTTGATAGTTAAAATGTAAAAAACCGGAGCCAAAAATATAATTTTTCAATATGTATGAATGTTTAGCATACGTAAGTAAGGTAACAAATTAAAGGTATGTTCCTACGGACGCGAAAAACATATCAACCCCCACTTTAGAACTTTCGTACTTTAGTACTTTAGATTTTTTTTTAGATTTTAATTGTTTAACTTATTTTAAATTTTTCTGCACTCCTTCTTTTGTTTTTGTAGCTTAAATTGGCTTTCTCTCTGCTCCTAAAACGAAAATTACAAATTTTAAATTTTTTTAATACTTAATAAAGCCATCAATTTAAAGGTTGTTTAGTTATGATTTGAATATAATGACTAAAATAAAAACTGAAATGTACTTCCCCAATCGAGTCTTAGTTATAAAATTATTATATTTAGTAAATGAGGAAAGCAAGCTTAAAAATCTTAAGACTATAAAGACTATAAAACCTTATAAATATAAAGCAGAATTCAAATGTATGACCTTACTTTTAATTTTATGAGACAGTAAAAAGTTGTATAACACGCCAGTTTTTATTTTGCCTCCATTTACGTAAACCGTAGGTAATTTTTTAATTCTAGATTTTTGTCTTAAACTAAATTGTTTATTAGTAAATGCAAAGATTAAAGAACTATAGAAATTTAGTTCTATAATCTTTGGTAAAAGTATAAAAAAATTAACGACAGAAATCATCTAAATTACTGGAGGATTGCAACATTAATTTTAACATTAAATTTAGCATGTGTATGTAATTAATGATTGATATAATATAATAATATTAATTTCATTTACGTTATTATTTAAGACGTTTGTTACAGAGCTGAAACAACTGAGATTAAGTTATATGAAGCAATATCCAGTTACATCGTGCTAACTTAGACTCGGAAAAATATTGTCTTTTAACAGTATTTTCACTGCATATTTTCGACATTTTACTGTAGTTTTTCTCCATGTATATTTTATCATTTCGGAAATATTTACCAATATTTAATATGAAGTATGAATGGTACTATTTATGACCCAGAGAAAATCTAGAAAAATTAATAGTGCTTACTTTATTAGCCTATGGTTATTAAAAAGTTTACCTCTTAAACACACCCGAAAATAAATAAAAAAACAAATAAAAAAACGTTGTGTTTCCTCTTTTTAAATAGCCATAAAATGATAAAGTCAAACGTAATTTTAGAAAATGTTTGTCATTTTGGGATTTTGTACACATCTCTCTCTTTGAGGTTATCAGCCTGTATTGTTTATTATTTCTTTGACAGTATCAAATAAGTTTGTTTATTTATTTTGACAATACCTAGTTATTCGGATAGGTTAAATTTTTTCTAGAATATAATATATATACTGTACTTACCTCAAAATTAAGCGTACTTAGAAAGAATTGCTAAAAAATCCAACCTAAAATATACTCTTTAAGTTCTTTACTTCTCCTTTCTGCAACGTTATTGTTTAAGTAATATCAACGTATAAAACACATGTTTATTCAACTGTTCCACCACTTACAGTATTTTATGTCTCTCAGTCTTGTCTCTCTTTCTTGGCCTCTTGTCTTTCTTAATTTGATAATTCATTTGAATGTATATAAAAACGTTTCTTACAGTCAAAAAAGTGCATTAAGATATCAATAGCAAGATTTCATATTTTTAAGGACTGAGCATTTTGATCCCGATAACTAGATAAACAGTTTGGGTCTTTTTCGGAATGTTATTGGGTAAAGATTATCCATTAGGTCTAGAACCAAAATAAAATTACAAACAATGTATCTTTGATATTGGTCACGTGGTTTTGACCCACAAGAAAATAATAAGCATAATCGCTTTAGTTATCAATCGGCTCATTGTGGTATTTAAGTTAGGTTAGGTTGTAAGCACTTGTACTATGGGTTGTTAGGTTAGGTTTGGTTTGGTTAGGGTTAAATAAATATAAGTTCAAGTGTTACTTACTTATATGTAAGTGAACTTTCTACTTCGTTTGATGATTAATTATTGCTAAACTAATTTGGGGTTATTCTGAAAAAATACCAAAAATGTTAAGATTATATAAATTTAAGGAACGTGATTTTGTAATATCAATTCATGAACGTTCACAATTTGTGAGATAAAATGGTTGATCGTTTGATGTTATAAGTTGAGGCGTAAGATACGTTAAAGTCTTCCTTAATCGATCAGAATATTAAATTCATTTTCAAATCCATCACAATCAATCAGCATCCACAGACATTAATGTCAAAGATTCGACCTAGTAGCATGGACCTATGAAAAATTCATTTATCTCTCCAAGGCCTATACTGATTTATCATTCAGTTTACTTTTTTAAACTGTACTATAATCCTTGCTGTAATCCGGAGTATTAGAGTGACATTGATGTGGGGTAGGGGTGGGGGGCTGATGCGTAAAACATGATTTGTTTGGTGGCGGCCGAAAGGGTTGTAATCACCACTCTAATGCGACACTCACACAAAGAGCTCAGAACAGCTGATTATTCCGCCATTAACAGCTTATCGATGTATACCTCAGTTGTTCCGGGTTCGGCTTGATCAAAGACCTCTAAAAAAGGTTCGCGTACACAACGTCATAATTTAGCATCAACTTATAGGTCCCACGAAATTTCGAAATCAATCATCAAAATCAAACATCAGCATATTTATTTTTGAGTAATAATTATTTTGTCAGATATTAAATGTCCTATGCTTGTAATACGACATCGAGGTACATATTAAAGAGAATACAAAAAAAGCTTCATAAATATTTGAATGAGGCACTATGCACACTAGTAGTGACCCACCCTTACACGTACACTAGTAGTGACCCACCCTTACTCTGGTAATGACCCAACCCTGCACGTACAGTGTACGCGAATAACCTATGTTATAAGAGGTATCTTGTCTTATATAACACTTTCGCGTCTGCTCTGTAACATAAATTAACATTATGGCGAAGCCATTACCCTTTGGAAGGCTCAGTATAATGTACATGTGTTCAAAAAGTTCAGAAGTGCCCTCACACACACACACACACACACACACACACACACACATGTATGATAAATTTTTCAGTTAATTCACTATGGTTTGTGTGAAAACTACAGCTACATAATGAACATGGGGTTGATACCGTGTCAGCGTTCATAAAAAAGACTACATCAAAGTTCCTCAAGAACTTACAGAACGACCCTTGGTGCTGTGTCATACCCTCTGGAGAAAACAACAAGAAACAGAAGATTACAAGCTAGGTTGCGACAGGACATATTGATGTTAGACTAGAATTCTTCTGGAAAATTCCCAATAATTCAATGAAAATTATTTCATTTGTATTGTAACTAGGAGTCTCTAATTGAGCGAGTCTACCAGATGAGTTAAATTTTCTTTGTCAGGTGTTCATCCGGAAAAGCTGTATTAAAAAAAACTTAAAAATAAAGCATTTGTCAGTAATTATTTTAACAGCTGATAGTATAAAAATTCAAATAAAAATTGTGTATGGATAGGTTTGACTTTTTTAAACTTTAAATTATTGACTCTTCATAATAGAATAGAATATAATGTTTGAATGAAACTTAATATAAACGTTGAGTAGTAATGATGCATTTTATTTTGCATTCTTCTACATGGAAAAGTTTTCAATAACATCTAGGATTTTTTGCTTTTAGGCCCAACATATAATTTTCAAATATTCTTCTATTGATTAAATATTATGTTTTTTTAAAATTAAATCTTCAACAAATGTTGATGAATTATAGTTAACTTCTATGTATTGAGTTTAACGCTTAATTTCCAAAGCTTAAAAACTACAAGGTGGTTCTGGTACGTGTAAAGCACCCTGTATTGTTGAATATGTGCGACATATGGGGCCAGCAGCCTTAAAATAAGCTTATCAGAATCATTACTTAAAAAGCAATTTCCTGATTTTCAAAAAAATCTCGTGAAGTGATCAAGGGGGGTGGACAAGGGCACTGGACTGGTTAACGTGGGCTTTGACATGACGGAGACATTTTTTTGTCAGTCAAATCGCAGTTGATTCCATTCTCCGTGCGTAATCGATATTTCCGAGGCGGCACCTTGAGGACAAAGGCGGGATTGTTGTCACCTGCCAGAGTAGGGGAGACACTATCGCATGATGGAGGCATTGATACAGTTCAGTCGAAACGTTCTTAGAGGGTCGATTGAGGGCCACCCAAACTGTCGCTAAGTGGGGTCAAGCAACGTCTTTGAGCTTACTATAGAGTTGAAAGTAAGGCTCCACCTAAACTGTCGCTGTCACAAGGGCGCCGGCCAATAAAAAGAGGGACCCTTGATTAACAAGACTGATTCGGCATCCACAGTTGGCAGTCAGTTAGTCAGGCTGAGGCAGACAGGACAGTTCATCACTACACTACAGGGTTGAATTCATAGATCGAATGATTGCTCTTAATTACGTGGTATAGTAGGCTAAACTTTCATGTCCTTGTCAAAATTCATAACCAACATTTTTCATATTATTAACTTTAATGCAATTTAACACACACTATTCATCATACTTAGATTGACGATTTTATAGATTACAAAATACACTTTAAATTTCATAATAACAGTGTTTTATCACTATCATGTATCACAATAATGCCAATATCAGTGATAGATTTAACTGCAGAAAAAATATTCAGCAATCTTTAAATATACTAAAAGGTTTGGTACAAATATAATATTACAATAAATCATACAACAACATAATTAGGTTAGTTGCCACTATCTTCTTTTGTGTAACCATCACTATTCCACGGAAAGACTAAACCACATCCATTCCACCCCGAACAGAAGGAAGAATTAATTTCCCAATCCGCAGATTTGCAGTTCAAACAAATGCCAGTGATCCGACAGCGGACGGGTCGCGACAGGATTATGCGACATCTGCCGGCCAATCAATCTATTACTGGCCCTCCCGGTCGTTTTGGGGCAAATAGGGTGGCTTTTTAGCAGTGACAAAAGCGGTAGGTGTCGCGTGGTAAAAAATCGCGCCTAAATACTCACTCGAAAGCGCGCGTGCTTGGTGTCATCCCTGGAAAGGTCACGTGATCGCCACGTGGCCGACGAGTGGCAACTTGCCCACCCTTCTTCACCACAAACACGTGTTGATATCTCAATTAGTACTTAGCTACTTACTCACAAATTCATGTCCACCACAAAATTAACAGATTGTAAATTGAGGCTTGAAGTCTTTTAAATAACTTTTAGTACGGTATGTATTGTCATAAGTGGAAAATATTTCACGGCCACTGTTGGAGACGGAAAGGGGCGAGAACAAAAAATGTAATTGACTATTGACTATCAAAGAGAAGTGTAGAAAAAGGCAAGAAAGTGTGCTTGGTATTTATTGAATACGAGTAAGCTTTATGCATAGTGGAACGGAAAAAACTAATAATCATATTATAGAAATATGGAATAAAATGGAAAAGGAACGGATCGATAAAAGACCTGTATTAAAACCCGAAGCTAAAAGTGAACATCGTGGAACATCTAAAGATATAGTCTAGGACTAGGGAGAGATGTTTTTTTTAGACAGAGACTCTGCTTGTCACTAAAATTGTTTAATATGTAGCTAAAATAAATAATAGGATAGTTATATGTTGGAAAAAGCGTAGTAAGGATAAGGGGAAGAGGTGTGGAGGTTTAAGATTTGTGGATGATATGGCAGTGTTGGCGGAAATAAAGATGAGTTCAAAAGAATGGTGAAAGACCTCGACAGCACATATAAAAATATGGCAACGGGAGGGAAAAAACAAGAATATTTTTTATGGTGTAATAATAATACTGTACGTGTGTGGGTGGGTGGGTGGGTCAATAACACTGTACATGTGTGGGTGGGTGGGTGGGTCAATAGTACTGTACGTGTGTAGGTGGGTGAGTGGGTCAATAACACTGTACGTGTGTGGGTGGGCGGGTGGGCCCATAACACTGTACGTGTGTGGGTGGGTGAGTGGGTCAATACCTCTGTACGTGTGTGGGTGGGCGGGTGGGTCAATAACACTGTACGTGTGTGGGTGTGTGGGTGGGTCAATAATACTGCACGTGTGTGGGTGGATGGGTGGGTCAATAACACTGTACGTGTATGGGTGGGCGGGTGGGTCAGGAAAGACAAAAAACCCATAACAATGAAAGAAATCATAAAAATTTGGATCTATTTAGATACCTAGGAAGTTGGTCCACATGAGCTATGCATTGCACAACTTACGTCAAAACAGTAGTTCTAATGGCAAAAGAAGCATCTAATAAAGAGAGGAGATTATTGTTTAGGCTGCTGGAAAAACAGCTAGGAAAAAGTTTAATGAAATTTTACTTTTGGAGTGTGTGCTCTAAGAGACCCAAACATGGATATTGGGAATGAAAATATAAGGAGACCAGAGAAAATGGTAATGTGGAGGAGGAGGGATGGTGTAATATAAGAAGATAAAGTGATTAATGAGACAGTATTTAGAAGAGAAAGAGAGCAAAGACAAATAAGAGAGTTAAATATTTAAAAATTAGAAGATAATTTTTTTGGACATAAAATAAGAAGAATTTTGAGTTGGCTATTGAAGGGAATGTGAAATAAATCAGGAAGAGAGGAAAAATAAGATGACAATTGATGGATGAATAAATAATGGAAGAGGGATACTTTGACATAAAGGAGGTGATGCAAAGAGAGGTGCATTGAAAACTCATATAGTTGTCAGGAGACAGACGTACCACTGACGATGTCGTGAGAAAGGCACACTTATTGCATGAAACTTTTTCTCCTGTGCTGATTGCAACTTAAATGTGACATAGCTGATCAAAAGAAGTGACAAAATTCATTATTTTTACTAAAGAATAATATAGTTTATTTGTAGAACAGTATAAAAGAACCTCGCTTACAATGGTTGTAATGAAATAATTTTACTGTCAGGGTATTAATAATAAATATTTGTTACACGTCTGCGATAAGTACATCGTAAAGAGAGGTATTTTTTAGCAAGGCTTAAAAGAAATTTCTAGGAAAATTGGAAATTTCCATCAAAAGGATAAATACATCTCGTTGATAAAACACTAAAAAATTCCATAACACAATTAACGTAGGCCCTACACATGAATTTTATTTCGCAGATTTCATTTTAGTGAGGGCTTCTTAACCCTAATTTGCCTGGTAAATAAAATATACTTCGTTTATTATTTATTTTTAATCTTCTTTACGTATAAGTTATTTACATTACACGTTATTAAATGGATACAAAAATTAATATAAGAATCATCATTTTTACTAACTTGTTAAATGCTGGTCACTTAGGTAAGTGTTTCTAGTATCTCAATTTTTTCAGAATCAAAAGTTAGTTTAAATCAATAAAAACAATGATTAAAAACATTCAAACAAATGTCTTAAATAATCTTCCTTACTTTGCTGATTGCTACCTGGTCTTAATAAACTGCTGAGTAGTTTAAAGTACAGAAAACCCTCTTTGTGAACTTGAGACCTAGTAGAGTAAATCACCAAGAATTACTGAAGTGTAATAGCCTTTATGAATTTGAGACCGAGTAGAGTATATAGTGGACAATGACCATGAATTACTGAAGTGTAATAGCCTTTGTGAACTTGAGACCTAGTAGAGTAAATCACCATGAATTACTGAAGTGTAATAGCCTTTATGAATTTGAGACCTAGTAGAGTATATAGTGGACAATCACCATGAATTACTGAAGTGTAATATATAACCTCTTTCTGAACTTAAGATCTAGTAGAGTAGATGAGAGAAAATCACCATGAATTACTGAAGTCCAATACATAACCTCTTTGTGAACTTGAGATCTAGTAGAGTAGATGGGGGACAATCACCATGAATTACTGAAGTGTAATAGCCTTTGTGAATTTGAGACCTAGTAGAGTATATAGTGGACAATCACCATGAATTACTGAAGTGTAATATATTACCTCTTTCTAAACTTGAGATCTAGTAGAGTAGATGAGAGAAAATCACCATGAATTACTGAAGTCTAATACATAACCTCTTTGTGAACTTGAGATCTAGTAGAGTAGATGCGGGACAATCACCATGAATTACTGAAGTGTAATATATAACCTCTTTGTGAACTTGAGATCTAGTAGAGTAGATGAGAGAAAATCACCATGAATTACTGAAGTCTAATACATAACCTCTTTGTGAACTTGAGATCTAGTAGAGTAGATGGGGGACACTCACCATAAATTACTGAAGTGTAATATATAACCTCTTTGTGAACTTGAGATCTAGTAGAGTAGATGAGAGAAAATCACCATGAATTACTGAAGTCTAATACATAACCTCTTTGTGAACTTGAGATCTAGTAGAGTAGATGGGGGACAATCAACATGAATTACTGAAGTGTAATATATAACCTCTTTGTGAACTTGAGATCTAGTAGAATAGATGAGAGAAAATCACCATGAATTACTGAAGTCTAATACATAACCTCTTTGTGAACTTGAGATCTAGTAGAGTAGATGGGGGACAATCACCATGAATTACTGAGGTGTAATACATAACCTCTTTGTGAACTTGAGATCTGGTAGAGTATATGGTGGACAATACCATGAATTACTGAAGTCTAATACATAACCTCTTTGTTAACTTGAGACCTAGTCGGGTATATGGTGGACAATCACCATTAATTACTGAAATGTAATAACCTTTGTGAACTTGAGACCTAGTAGAGTAGATGGGGGACAATCACCATGAATTACTGAAGTGTAATATATAACCTCTTTCTGAACTTGAGACCTAGTAGAGTAGATGGGGGACAATCACCATGAATTACTGAAGTGTAATATATAACCTCTTTCTGAACTTGAGACCTAGTAGAGTAGATGGGGGACAATCACCATGAATTACTGAAGTCTAGTACATAACCTCTATTTGAACTTGAGACCTAGTAGAGTAGATGCGGGACAATCACAATGAATTACTGAAGTGTAATAACCTTTGTGAACTTGAGACCTAGTAGAGTAGATGGGTGACAATCTCCATGAATTACTGAAGTGTAATATATAACCTCTTTGTGAACTTGTACCTATTAGAGTATATGGGGGACAATCACCATGAATTACTGAAGTCTAGAACATAACCTCTTTGTGAACTTGTACCTATTAGAGTAGATGGGGGATAATCACCATGAATTACTGAAGTCTAGAACATAACCTCTTTGTGAATTTGTACCTATTAGAGTAGATGGGGGACAATCACCATGAATTACTGAAGTCTATAACATAACCTCCCTGTGAACTTGTACCTATTAGAGTAGATGGGGGATAATCACCATGAATTACTGAAGTCTAGAACATAACCTCTTTGTGAATTTGTACCTATTAGAGTAGATGGGGGACAATCCTCATGAATTACTGAAGTGTAATATATAACCTCTTTGTGAACTTGTACCTATTAGAGTAGATTGGGGACAATCACCATGAATTACTGAAGTATAGAACATAACCTCTTTGTGAACTTGTACCTATTAGAGTAGTAGGGGACAATCACCATGAATTACTGAAGTGTAATATATAACCTCTTTGTGAACTTGAGAACTAGTATAGTAGATGGGGGACAATCACCATGAATTACTGAAGTCTAGAACATAACCTCTTTGTGAACTTGTACCTATTAGAGTATATGGGGGACAATCCTCATGAATTACTGAAGTCTAGAACATAACCTCTTTGTGAATTTGTACCTATTAGAGTAGATGGGGGACAATCCTCATGAATTACTGAAGTGTAATATATAACCTCTTTGTGAACTTGTACCTATTAGAGTAGATGGGGGACAATCACCATGAATTACTGAAGTATAGAACATAACCTCTTTGTGAACTTGTACCTATTAGAGTAGTAGGGGACAATCACCATGAATTACTGAAGTGTAATATATAACCTCTTTGTGAACTTGTACCTATTAGAGTAGATGGGGGACAATCACCATGAATTACTGAAGTGTAATAACCTTTGTGAACTTGAGACCTAGTAGAGTAGATGGGCGACAATCACCGTGAATTACTGAAGTGTAATATATAACCTCTTTGTGAACTTGTACCTATTAGAGTAGATAGGGGACAATCACCATGAATTACTGAAGTGTAATAACCTTTGTGAACTTGAGACCTAGTAGAGTAGATGGGGGACAATCACCGTGAATTACTGAAGTTTAATAAATAACTTCTTTGTGAACTGAGATTTAGTAGAGTAGATGGGGGACAATCACCATGAATTACTGAAGTGTTATAACCTTTGTGAACTTGAGACCTAGTAGAGTAGATGGGGGACAATCACCGTGAATTACTGAAGTGTAATATATAACCTCTTTGTGAACTGAGATTTAGTAGAGTAGATGGGGGACAATCACCATGAATTACTGAGGTGTTATGACCTTTGTGAACTTGAGACCTAGTAGAGTAGATGGGGGACAATCACCGCGAATTATTGAAGTGTAATATATAACCTCTTTGTGAACTGAGATTTAGTAGAGTATATGGGGGACAATCACCATGAATTACTGAAGTGTTATAACCTTTGTGAACTTGAGACCTAGTAGAGTAGATGAGGGACAATCACCATGAATTACTAAAGTCTAGAACATAACCTCTTTATAAACTTGATACCTATTAGAGTAGATTGGGGACAATCACCATGAATTACTGAAGTCTGGAACATAACTTATTTGTGAACTTGAGATCTAGTAGAGTAGATGGGGGACAATCACCATGAATTACTAAAGTCTAGAACATAACCTTTTTATAAACTTGATACATATTAGAGTAGATTGGGGACAATCACCATGAATTACTGAAGTCTAGAACATAACTTATTTGTGAACTTGATACCAATTACAGTAGATGTCGGACAATTACCATGAATTACTGAAGTCTAGAACATAACTTATTTGTGAACTTGAGATCTAGTAGAGTAGATGGGGGACAATCACCATGAATTACTAAAGTCTAGAACATAACTTATTTGTGAACTTGAGATCTAGTAGAGTGGATGGGGGACAATCACCATGAATTACTAAAGTCTAGAACATAACCTCTTTATAAACTTGATACCTATTAGAGTAGATTGGGGACAATCACCATGAATTACTGAAGTCTGGAACATAACTTATTTGTAAACTTGAGACCTAGTAGAGAAGATGGGGGACAATCACCATGAATTACTGAAGTCTAGAACATAACTTATTTGTGAACTTGAGACCTAGTAAAGAAGATGGGGGACAATTACCATGAATTACTGAAATATAGTACATAACTTATTTGTGAACTTGAGATCTAGTAGAGTAGATCGGGGACAATCACTATGAATTACTGAAGTCTAGAACATAATCTCTTTGTGAACTTGTACCTATTAGAGTAGATGGGGGACAATCACAATGAATTACTGAAGTGTAATAACCTTTGTGAACTTGAGACCTAGTAGAGTAGATGGGGGACAATCACCATGAATTACTAAAGTCTAGAACATAACTTATTTGTGAACTTGAGATCTAGTAGAGTAGATGGGGGACAATTACCATGAATTACTGAAGTCTAGAACATAACCTCTTTATAAACTTGATACCTATTAGAGTAGATTGGGGACAATCACCATGAATTACTGAAGTCTGGAACATAACCTCTTTATAAACTTGATACCTATTAGAGTAGATTGGGGACAATCACCATGAATTACTGAAGTCTGGAACATAACTTATTTGTGAACTTGAGACCTAGTAGAGAAGATGGGGGACAATCACCATGAATTACTGAAGTGTAGAACATAACCTGTTTGTGAACTTGATACCTATTACAGTAGATGTCGGACAATTACCATGAATTACTGAAGTCTAGAACATAACTTATTTGTGAACCTGAGACCTAGTAGAGAAGATGGGGGACAATCACCATGAATTACTGAAGTGTAGAACATAACCTCTTTGTGAACTTGATACCTATTACAATAGATGTCGGACAGTTACCATGAATTACTGAAGTCTAGTACATAACCTCTTTTTGAACTTGTACCTATTAGAGTAGATGGGGGATAATCACCATGAATTACTGAAGTCTAGAACATAACCTCATTGTGAACTTGTACCTATTAGAGTAGATGGGGGATAATCACCATGAATTACTGAAGTCTAGAACATAACCTCTTTGTGAATTTGTACCTATTAGAGTAGATGGGGGACAATCACCATGAATTACTGAAGTCTAGAACATAACCTCTTTGTGAACTTGTACCTATTAGAGTATATGGGGGACAATCCTCATGAATTACTGAAGTCTAGAACATAACCTCTTTGTGAATTTGTACCTATTAGAGTAGATGGGGGACAATCACCATGAATTACTGAAGTCTAGAACATAACCTCTGTGAACTTGTACCTATTAGAGTAGATGGGGGACAATCACCATGAATTACTGAAGTCTAGAACATAACCTCTTTGTGAACTTGTACCTATTAGAGTAGATGGGGGACAATCACCATGAATTACTGAAGTGTAATATATAACCTCTTTGTGAACTTGAGACCTAGTATAGGAGATGGGGGACAATCACCATGAATTACTGAAGTGTAATATATAACCTCTTTGTGAACTTGAGACCTAGTAGAGTAGATGGGGGACAATCACCATGAATTACTGAAGTGTAATATATAACCTCTTTGTGAACTTGAGACCTAGTATAGTAGATGGGGGACAATCACCATGAATTACTGAAGTGTAATAACCTTTGTGAACTTGAGACCTAGTAGAGTAGATGGGGGACAATCACCGTGAATTACTGAAGTGTAATATATAACCTCTTTGTGAACTTGTACCTATTAGAGTAGATGGGGGACAATCACCATGAATTACTGAAGTGTAATAACCTTTGTGAACTTGAGACCTAGTAGAGTAGATGGGCGACAATCACCGTGAATTACTGAAGTGTAATATATAATCTCTTTGTGAACTTGTACCTATTAGAGTAGATGGGGGACAATCACCATGAATTACTGAAGTGTAATAACCTTTGTGAACTTGAGACCTAGTAGAGTAGATGGGGGACAATCACCGTGAATTACTGAAGTGTAATATATAACCTCTTTGTGAACTGAGATTTAGTAGAGTAGATGGGGGACAATCACCATGAATTACTGAAGTGTTATAACCTTTGTGAACTTGAGACCTAGTAGAGTAGTTGGGGGACAATCACCGTGAATTACTGAAGTGTAATATATAACCTCTTTGTTAACTGAGATTTAGTAGAGTAGATGGGGGACAATCACCATGAATTACTGAAGTGTTATAACCTTTGTGAACTTGAGACCTAGTAGAGTAGATGGGGGACAATCACCGCGAATTATTTAAGTGTAATATATAACCTCTTTGTGAACTGAGATTTAGTAGAGTATATGGGGGACAATCACCATGAATTACTGAAGTGTTATAACCTTTGTGAACTTGAGACCTAGTAGAGTAGACGGGGGACAATCACCATGAATTACCGAAGTGTTATATAACTTTTTGAACTTTCTGAAGCTCTTTTTGAACTTGTTACCTAGTAGAGCAGATAGGGGACAATCACCATGAATTACTGAAGTCTAGTACATAACTTATTTGTGAACTTGAGATCTAGTAGAGTGGATGGGCGACAATCACCATGAATTACTAAAGTCTAGAACATAACCTCTCTATAAACTTGATACCTATTAGAGTAGATTGGGGACAATCACCATGAATTACTGAAGTCTGGAACATAACTTATTTGTGAACTTGAGACCTAGTAGAGAAGATGGGGGACAATCACCATGAATTACTGAAGTGTAGAACATAACCTGTTTGTGAACTTGATACCTATTACAGTAGATGTCGGACAATTACCATGAATTACTGAAGTCTAGAACATAACTTATTTGTGAACTTGAGACCTAGTAGAGAAGATGGGGGACAATCACCATGAATTACTGAAGTGTAGAACATAACCTCTTTGTGAACTTGATACCTATTACAATAGATGTCGGACAGTTACCATGAATTACTGAAGTCTAGTACATAACCTCTTTTTGAACTTGAGACCTAGTAGAGTAAATGGGGGTCAATCACCGTTGGTAACTCAAGCTTAAAACATAACATCTTAGTGATTTTTTAGACCTAGAAATGTAAATGGTGGGCAATAGGTTAACATTAACTGAAATTAAAAACATAATCTGTTTGTGAACAATGAGAGTTAGGCTAGTAGATTAGTTGGAGGGAAATCACCATGGCTAACTGAAGTTTACGGTTTGGGCATATTCACAAAAAGCCAGGAAAATTGATGGTGTGCAAATGGAATGGTTGATATCTTATGAAAGTCCGTTAAATAAGAACTGTTGTCTATTTAACATAAATAAATAACTAAATGCGTGTTTTGTAATATTATAATTGAGACTTACGTAAAAGGTGTTCATATTAACACGCTATCCTAGAACTATTTTAGAATCAACATTAATGCATGATTCATTGTGGTACATAATATTGCTGAATCTCACTGACTATAGTAAGGTATTTGAAGATTCTATAGATACCACTATATTGATGTATTTGTATGGATTCTGAAAACAATAGTTTTGCTCAGAAATCTTTAAAGTCGTCAAAAAATCTGTCATCACAGTCTAATTTTAACTTTATTGGTTCATTTTTTTCAGTTTTTGATGGCCGTCTTGAGATTTGAGGAGTAAAAGATGCTTGGACTTTTCTATTTAGCAATGCTAACCAATCTGTTGATCTGAACCAATTGTGTTGTTTAATGTCTTCTACACCATTCCTCAGATTTCCAAATCTTTTTGTCAAATCCCCTTGTAAAATTTTTTTTACCAAGTCTTTCAAATCTTTGCTGAAGTAATCTGGCATGATGTATTTTCCAGCAGTTATCTTTTCGTAAATTTTCATTGTGTTTTTGCCATAGAAAGGAGTCCTTCCTGTTGTAAGTTCGTACGTGAGGATCCCTATAGCCCACCAATCGACAGGCTTCCCATAGCCCTTGTTCATGATTACTTCAGGGGCAAGGTATTCCGGAGTTCCACATAAGGTATATGTTCTTTGAGCTGATGTTAATCGTTTGCAAAAACCAAAATCTATCAACTTGACGTACCCAGTGTGATCCATTAATATATTCTCCGGTTTTACGTCCCTGTGGACTAAGTCCAAAAAATGAAGGTACTCTAGTGCAATTATGATCTGTCCTGTTATGAACTTAGCTTTTTCCTCGTCGAATCTGTCATTTTTTTTTAGGATAAAAAATAAATCTCCCCCAGAAAGGTATGGCATTATCATGTAAATATAACATTTGTCATTGAAGAAAAAATCCATGTGCAATGTCATCGGACAGTTTATGCATTGTAAAATCCTTTTCTCACCCTTTATATTATTGACCATTTTATCCTTAACAATTTTGGCCTTTTCCACGGCCTTCATGGCGTATTGAGTGTCGGTACCCTTGTGTTTCACCAAGATGACCGTGCCGAATGTACCTGATCCCACATAACTCAACATCTCAAAATCAGATAGGGTCTCCTCATGTTGAAACGGCCGATCCCACAACTCATTGAACGATGTTTTGGATTGTTGCATGAATGCGGAATAATTTTTGATGTTTAAAGGTCCAACTATTGGAAGTTTACTAGCTGTCAAATCTACACCACTCATGTATAATTAATTGTTCTAAACAAATTCAAAACACCGTTTATATTTTGACCATATTGTTGAGGTTATAAAATTATGCTTGTTTATTTTAATCATATGTTTTTATTTGATAGTATGTTTAAATGTTTATCGTTTTACGTGCTTGTATACGCTGCAATTGACTTTAAAAACAATAATAATATATATCGTATTATATATTATTTTCTTGCTTTTAATTGCTTGAAGTACTTTTTTTAGAGTAAGCGCTAAAAGTGGGACAAAAGTGATGAGGGAAAAGAAGGATGAGTGCTGTTTGAGGGGCTGCGGCTGCGGTATCTATATAAGACGAGGGCGTGAGACCACTGGAGAAGCTACTGGAGCGAGAACTCTTTATAAAAAAGCTTCCGGTTCTTCGGATACCAAACGGAAACTGTAAGGCGTAATCATAAACAATTTTTTGCCAGGTATGGAAGATTTGTTTTCTTTTTAAATTTCAACAGGATTCTCCTCTAAGTACCTCAAGTCATAGAACCATTCGTCATAGGTTAGAAACTTTTAATTCTACATACAATATGTACTACATACTATGCAGTTCACATTTAAGGAACATAATGATCATAGAACCGTTCATCAGATGTTCAGGTAGATGGTTAGACATTTGCCTTTTGGCAATATAATTGTTGCTTCTAGGTCGAACAAGAATAAAGCTATATCATATTGTCTTATACTTAACAGTCTTTCCGAGCAAATGGTTGAAAATACATTGTTTAGTCTACAAGCAGCTAGGAAATCGTACCAGCAACTTTTTGAATCAACTATGAATCTATACAAGCATCTTCATATCGACGTATACAACACTTACTCCAAAAAAGATCAGCCGAACGTTACCGGTGTGGCAATAAGCAACAACTTATTACTACTTATACTACTTACTGCTTATATTACTACTGAATACTACTTACCACTACCAGAAAAGTTAGTTCACTAGTTATTGTTAACATTATTCTTCTACTGTGTAGCATTTTTTACTACTTCTTTTATTTTCCCCTTGTTACAGATGAAATAGTAAATGTTATGATTGGACACTGTTTTTTGTATTTATTTATTTTTTTCATCCAGTACGGATTTAACTAAACTGACCGAGCATGTTCCAAATTGTTAGTCTATTAAAATTAACTTGGGAAATATCACCACAGCAACAATAAGATGACACTCACATATTGTCATATTGCTTGACACTACAACTAGTCTGTCACTAGACAGAAACTGTGAGTACATTCAACCGACAGACAGATAGTGTTGATCTAGACTGCCTGTACGGCTCATTGACTCGGAGCCATGGTAATGTTATGGAAGGGAGGCTAGATGGACCCGCACAGGCCTGACGGCCCCCGATAGTCATGATGTATGACCTGAGGGAAGAGGAGGGCAATGAGCTGTTCTCTCTACAGCTGCATCATCTGCATCTTCAATTCTATGTTGAAGCAAAGTTGATGAGTGATTTCAAATACCACATAGACTAATGATCCATTTGGGGCCTAGAGGAAGTTTAGTTAAAAAACATAAATATGATTATTGTATTGATTATTGTTATATAATTTTGTTGTTAAATGTTTTTCTGTTTTCAGACATAGTCTCTACAACTAATATTAATTTATTGTTACGATCTAACAGGGTCCGAAATAAATGAGGCGATTCCACTTCCAGCCACCAACTGTTCTTTTATTTATACGTTCTAAATAACTAAAGTACACATTTTTGTGTAGGGAATCTTTAAAGGGGGGGGGGGAGGTGAAACTGAATCTTATAGTCGACCGTCAGGAGCAGGCAAATAGATAAAACTGTTGTATAAAATGTGCTGTCACTGCTATTGTAGTCATAACAATTGATAAGTCACTAACCGATTTAACTATTTGAATTTGAACGGTTTTAAATAATCGATAATCTGAATTCCTAACCACTTAACCGCAAATAGTAGAGTAAGAAAATTCTTATAAAATTACTTTCTTCTTCTTTAAACTTAAACAACGTGTTATAAAATATTAAATTTTTAACTTAAAATCCAACATGAAGTTTTAATTCCTTTGTAGAAAAAAAAAAAAACATGACAGTGTCATTTAAAAGATTTCGTGAATAATTTGGTTAATGAATTATTAACGTTCTCAGAGAGAATATATTAAAGATGGATGACTAATCCTCTATTAGTTAAGTAGAATAACTCCTTCATTAAAATTAAATCTTGAAACTAACCTGTTAAAGCGTCGACGATATTACGTTACCAACTAAGACAGACAAACTGTAGTCTTGAAATTCCTGTGTGTGGGGCGGGGGGTAGGTTTGCTACGAATCCGCGACACAGGAGCGCCTCTTACCTGGCTGAGGGGTTGTCATAAATAATTTTCGCTAGGGGTGCGACTCAGGAGCGCCTCCGAAAAGGGGTGGGGAGGCGCTCCTGTGTCGCACCTAAAACTACCTGTACTCTGCACTCTACCTGCGTCCTACCTGCTATCGAGCTCAGCTCGCGGGGCCTCCTGAATGCCTACCAATCTAATATCACAACAGCTACTATGATACTGACTTTGTTAGGTGCACTGCATATTTTGTAGGAGTAAGTGTAACATTGGTTCTTAAACGGTTATACTAAAAGACCAATCAAAACTATTAATGTACTGTGATAAGTATTCTTAATAATATTTCATTTTATTTTAATTAATAAGAGGTTAAACTATTGCAGACTTGTTTCAAAACAAGTTTGTTACTGTACAGATAAAATACACCCACGCTTGTTTATTCACACTAACTATCTTGGTCTTCAGATGTGGACCGCGTCACGTTTACTACATCAACTCCCGAAGACTAAGAAAATGATGTATTTATAGTAATCTTTTTTAAAAAATTATAAACTTGATACTATTTAGTTTTATGTAAAAGGAACATGTAGACACTCTTCCTTTGCTCATGACTTGCCCCTTTAACCCATGAGTATTAATTATGAAATATTAACCATAGTTTATACAAATTCGTAAAAGCCAAGCAGTGGTTTTTAAAAAATTGTATAATTTTATTACTTGGCAAGTTGTTTCAAAGAAATTGAAGAGTTGCAAAAAAAGTCAATAACTACAAATAGGCTTTTAAATAAAGAATAAGTATTTCTTAGTTTTAATATGTAATAATTTGTATAACATTCTAAAATAATAAAATCAAATGAAATAAATTAGTTTCCAAAATATAATGATATAACTGTTATAACATATGGTGTAACTTATTTAAAAATTAAAATTGAGCTTTACATTTGAAAGAAGATAAATAACTAGTTAATCAGTTTTATCTAATTAAATCAAGAATTTATTGTGCAGGTGTAAAAATGTTCTGAGACTGGAAGAAAATATAAGATATTTTATAATTTTATTTGATTTTGACGCTATTCATATTGAATTATCACTCGCTAATAAACGTCTTTTGATAATTTACGCTATCTAATTTCTATCTATTTCAATTATTTAATGGCTATTTTTCAAATGATTACAGTATTGACGATTCAACCTGCTTAGCCTTGATTTAATAGAAAGGACTATGAAAAATAGTTACTTAGGAATACGTCAAACGCTAACCAATCCACGATTTTACGTCTTATACATTACACATTTTCTATGACTTAGAAGCGTATCAATGAATCGGACTATAACAACTTATTTTAACATAGCTTATATTTACAATTTCAATACATAAAGGCTTTTTTATTTCTAAAGTAATCTGAAGTGTAAAATTTGCTAACAAACCCGGGAATCGAACCTGGATCATATGTAAATACTGTAACATGTATGCTTATTTTAATAAAAATACATATCGCCTACTGTTAGATTGCTCTCAAGTTGAACACAATCTCACCATAGATATCAAGAGCCCTTAGTTTTGAACCCTTGTCAAACCCTTGTCACACTGGACCCGCGAGGGTACGACAGTGGAGCGCCTCAAGGGCAGGCGCTCCACTGTCGCAGTTGTGGTATTTCTTGGCTGACAGTTTTATTAGTTTTTGCCAGGCGCTCCACTGTCGCTCTCCCGTTTGCTACACACTCCTTCCTTTACCTCTATTGAAGTTATGTCTCCTCAATTTTCCCTCATGTTGCCAAATTAAGAGTTTGCAGACGATGTCAGCCATGTTGGTTTTAATACCTTAAAAACAATTTTCGAACTGGACATACGATCACGCGTATCCAAACAAAACAGTTAGTTTTAAACGGATGTTTTCCAAACAAATAGCGTTTTATTAAGAATGAAATTTGAAGTTGGAATTGCTTTGAAAACTCCTAATTATTTTCATTAACAAAAATATAAAAATTAATTTGAAGTTTTTATTTTCATCTATTTTTCAAAATATCAAAAGCAAACCCAATGCGCTATATGATAACGTTTAAAATGACACCTCAAACACAACTGTTGGTCAATAGATAACGAAAAAATATGGATTCGCAAATAACATTATTCTTATGGTATTAAAACTAACATGGCTGACAGCCTCTGCAGACTTTTAGCACGAAACACTAGACAAAGATTACAAATACTCTTGAGGGAATAAAACCTTACAGTTTCCGGCTTATGGAAGAGCAGATCTGACCAAAAAAAGAAAATATTACGCTTTCCTAATCCGAAAAACTAGTAACTAAGTTGGTATAAATATATTGAGATTATACTAACTATACTGTTTAACATTTTTTATAATCAGTTACAGACACAGCTCACTTAGCACGCCTTCAGTCCAGGCGTTCAGGTCTCTGGCATGACTGTCTATTGGGAATGACAGTGTAAGGTTTTATTTGGTTAGGTGTTAATTTACTTACATAGTTTTACCACATTATGTCCTATTATACTTCGGTTTTACTACGTATATAACACTACGCAAATTACTTATTATCCTTATAATAATTCCTAAAGGGAATATCTCCAGCTAAGAAGAAAAATAAGAGGAACTGATTCATTTTAGACGTTAAGGCCCAAAGAAGGTGGTAATTAAAAATGTAGAAAACACCCTGGGCTCCAACCCAATGACCCTAAAAAGATTAAACAATTTATTATCATTAACAGCGTCTTTATTAGTACATATAACAGATATTTATGTCTGTAATGTTTATGCTGGTGTAAATATTGCGTTATTTTAATGTGGATTTAAAAACCATATGTTTTTTATCATTATAAAAATCAGCTGTTGAACATAAAGAATACTAAATATTTCGATCTGTTAATGTTGTTACGAGTCACAGATCGAGGACGAAGGTGAAACGAGAGCAGCGAGTGATGGAGCTGGAAAGCAAAGCGTGTAGGGGGACACTTAGTATAATATTTAAAAATATTTAGTTTAGGAACAAATATTTTCTTAGTGTCGTTACAGTTTTTGGCGTGAGAAGTTATTTGTCTTGGTTAAATATTTCATTAACCAATATACAAAAATGTTATACTGTGTAATATGATAGGGGTAAAAGGATGACAAATAAACACCTTTTGAAATTTAAAGAAATTCGTGTGAATCAGATTCCGAGATGATCACCTCATGAGCAAAAACAATAACAGCACACACAAGACTAGTAATATAAACACAGGGTTCAGCACGCGGTCTGGTGTACGGCCGATTGTTTGCACCAATGACGTCACATGACCAACTGTTTACTGCACAACCTTCTCGTGAGCCCTACCTTGTGTTCTAGATTCCATGGAGATAATGCTTAGGAACTTCCTGTAACAACTTTAACCAAACGCGTGGATTTATTTTGAATTATAAAATCGAAGCAATAGACCTATAAAATACGTAATTTTAACGTTCGATCAACAATTATCAGATCAACAATTATCAGATCGACAATACGAGATTTAGAGAGTTAAAAGCCTATTACCTTTTCGCACCCCAAAATTCTTACTTAAGTTATCTACCTACATCATCTCTGCTCAGTCCAGTCCACCCTTAAAACGGCCAGGTGGGTGGAGATTGGCGCAGGCGGCACGCACAGATGTGTGGAGATAGCCGCGCACACACCTGTCTGACCGACACGCTGCACGCCCATGCAACAACCATGAAATTAATTAACACCCAGCTGCTAGTTTTGTTCAGCTTTCCAAATAAGCTTTCCAAATCTTTTATTCAAATATTGTCTCCAATTTATTAGTTCATAGTTTTCATTTGTTAATTATGTTAACAACTTGACTCCAGTTCTTTCTCGCAACTGTGAATGTATTGAGCCGAACATTTAAATGCTTAATTTTCAATATTAATTAACACATATATTCGCCCATATCTCTACGATCGGTGTCTTAGAGATGAATAAATGAATAATTCTATAAATTGAAAAGTCTTTAAAGCAATTGAACTACGAAAAATAACTCCCAGCAGGTAGATGTATATAGATACAGGGTGTTTCTTTTAAAACGCAGCCCTATTTACAAGTACAGAAAATGATGGTTTAAGGTAACTAAAAGTTCATAGGTTGGTATCCCTGGTTCTTCTTCTCCCTTGGCTATCAGTTGATTTACATTGTTGTATTGTTGTTAACATTATTTGGGTTTTGTGCAATGTCATTAAGTTGAAGTTAGAAACATGGTTTTGAGCAAAGACCAGAAAGTGTTTATTGTGGAAGAATATTTTAAAACAAAATCATTTGTTTTATGTCATGATGCTTTCGAACAGTATTCTGAACCCATTGAATTAACTATATTATAAAGGCCTACCGTTAATTCTATGTACTGTATTTATTGAAATTCAGCCCATTTCAAATCATGGGTTGCATTTTAAAAGAAACACTCTTATACACATTTATTAAAAATTGAGTGAAAGAGTTATAAATAGAACTACATTGTGATTATGATGTTTAATAAGTTATAAATGATAAGTAATTATTTTATAAGTAATTAGCCGTAAACACTTGCTTCGCTGCGGAGTGGTTCTCTACGCTTGCTTACCCTTCCTTCTATGGTTATTTCCAAACCATAACATCGATATATAAGCTCAGCCTGTTACGGTTATCCTAGATAACTAAATGTTATAGTCTAGAAAACTCTATATGCCTACTTTAGAGGGATGCAAAGTAGTGCAATTACACCAGAGTAAGTAGAAATTACCTTAAACATTTCAAAACGAAAAACAAGTTAGCCAAGAGTTTGTGTCATCCGCTGTTTGAAGTACATTACTAATAAATTAAATCAACACCAATGTTACTTTTATTTAGAAAAGAAAAGGCTGAGGGGATGTTTCTACCCCTTAAGAATGGAATTTCAATAAATGCTTTCTTAATGAGTCTCTATGATAGAAAAGCTAACTTTCATCCAAATTTCATCAAAACCTGTTCAGTGATACGGGAATTTCGTGATGAGTGAGTAAATCGTTTCTGGATTTTATATATTAAAGAGAATAGACCCTTTTGGAATGGCAATGATTAAAGTTAAGATGAAAATTCTAAAGGAAATCTTGAAACCAGCTAATAATATTTCATTTTTTGAGACAACAAACAAAGTGCAACATGGCGTTTCAAATCCTAGAAATGAAGTAAAGAGGGTTCACCACAAATTATCAATGTTTCCACGTATTCGATAACTTGTAAAATTGTAGCAATTTTGTAAATGATATTTTCTATAAGCACTCTGTTTGTGTTCTCCAACAATGCAGTAACGCGATACGTCCGTCAGCTCCACGTGCACGCCAAAGGCACCGCTTTACCACAACCTTATTGAAATTATCTCAGCCAACAAAATTTTCCACGCCCAATTTGGTTTATTTCTACGTCAGTCTAGTTGTTATTTCACTCGACTGCGTTAGGGTTGTTATTGTTATTTATTCAACCACCGTGTTTGTTCCAGGTGGAAAGGTTTGTGGGCCCTTTTGGAATTGGTTTTCTATTAGTTTTTATGTGTCTGTGATGAATATTGCTTCGTAAAGCCTGTCTACTATTTCGAACGTATTAATTTAAAAATATTTATAGGACTTTACTAACCAGTTCTCCTAGTAACGAGTTTTTAAAGATTGCTCTTGTAAATTTGAACGTAGGAAAATCTGGTTTGGCTCTAAAAGTATCCTTAAGGGTGTCGCTTGTACCGGGTCTTGGACCGGTACAGTTTCGTTTTTTCGTCGTGTTCTGCCAGGCTGCCTGAGATTCGCTTTTGCCTTGCGTTTCGCGTAGTTGGTGGCCGTTGGCTTAGATCCGTTTCGTTCCGTGTTCCAGCTCGGGTTGTCAGGTTGGCCGTCTAGATTGTTCTAGTAGTTCGAGTTGGTTTGCAGCAGCCGTTAGTCACAAGATGCGAGGCTAAATCACCTAAAACGTAAGTGTTCATTTTGTATGTTTTAATATCTAATCACCCTTTTGGTGAAAATACTTTTGTTTAAATAATATTCAACGGGCTTACTGGTGTTTTCAGGGTTTTGTCTAATTTATATTCTTTGTCTAGATGTTTCTCAGACTAGGTTAAAGCCATGTGCTTCCATGTTACTTTTACCGTTAATGCTTTTTATATCTGCCTTTATTTTCCATTGTAATTCTGTATAATGTTTATTGAGCCTTTTTACAGTTGTAGTTACCGATTTACCATATTTTTTGTTCTTTGCCAATAACCTAGCCTAGCTGTACTCTTTGATTTTCATGTTATAACCTATTGCTCATGTATCCATATCCTAGTTTTCAGTTTGTCTTTTTTAGTTCATATACGCAATTTTTCTTTGGTAATTTGTTAACTTGTAATTGGTTAAATTGTAAGTTGTTAAATATTCCATAGCCTAAAGTTAATCTTTCACTGTCTTGTTGCTCCAATCATGTATAAGTTTGTCTCTTCATGTTAAGTTTGGCGGAAGCATGCACACTTATATTTAGTTGTTATGTGTTATTTTTGTAAAAGGGTTTGGCTGTTCTATTTTTAATTGCTGTGTTTGGACTTTCAGTCCAGGGTCCTTGAGTGGGACTTTCAGCCCTCAGCCTGCCGTCCGGGGGAACTTCGATATTCTCCACTGCTAGCCTGGCCTGAGGACCATGTTGGAGCCTGGAGTTGCCCGCTACCCGCCCTACATCTTTGGTGGTAGAAGTCTTCAGTCCTCAGGTCAGTTCTTTCCATCTTTTCCCGGCGGCTGAGCTGGGGGTGATTTATAAAAAAAACAAAAAAAATATATAAAAACAAAAGAAGAAAAAAAAAAGTTTGTGGATATATTTGTGCCTAGGCCTAAAACTGTTTGGACAAAGTGAAGAAACAGCCATGGGGACATTTCAAACATTACAATTTAAGAAAAAAAAAAAGAAGAAAACGTTGATATTTATTGTTATTTATTTAATTAGTTTATTTTATTGTTATATTTTTTGGATTTTATATTTTGTTAGGTCCCTATGGTTAAGTTTTGTTGTTATTTATTGTTATGTTTAGGCCTAGTGATCGTTATTTATTTTTTCGTTGTTAATTGTATTATTGATGTCCGGGGATAATAGAACGGTACCGTGTTATATATTTTTTTAAATTGTTTAATTTTTAAACTCACCAAAAGGGGATTATTGTGCTTTTAGTTAACTTCTATTCGGAGCTGCCCAGGGAATCCGGCTTACTCCCTGGCCTCGGTGGAATCAAGGGATGTGGGCCAAATTGCCGGCTTAATTGGGGTTATCAAAATTTTTATAAATTTTCTTTTCACTTTTATTTGTTTCTTTAATAATTTGTCTTACGTTTTGGGTGTCTCAGGCCAAAACTGCAGATAGGCCATACAGTTTGTTAATTGTAGTTTTGGTATTTGTAGCGTTAAGTGTTTTGGTAGCTTTTGTCGTTATATTGTTAAATTTTGTGTTTATTGTTATTTATTTAATTGCAAATTTTATATTATGGCCTTCTGCCTATTTTTATTGTGGCCTTCTGCCGTTTTTGTTTAATTGATATTTTGCTTGATAATAAAATTAGTTTTGCTCAGCTGCCGAGTGTTATTTTGACCCTCCAACTGCCACCCGTGATCCCATCGCTCGACTTGTTTTGAGCCATCCCCCCGGTTGGCACGCTTCCCAGCTTTGGTGGGGGGGGATGGGTCTCAATTGAAGAGGGAGGTGCCCACCCTCCCTATTTTCTGTCCAAAGGGGTACTCTGTTGCCGTCCTCGACAGAGGGGTGAACCCCGTGTAGTGCTGCCTAGTCATCTAGTACCGATGGTCTTTCAGTATTATCACTCTTCTCTTGTGGGCGGTCATCTTGGCATTCATAAGACCATCGCTAAGATTCGTAGGTACTTCATCTGGAAGGGCATGGACCGGGATGTTGCGGGCAGAGTGCGGGCTTGTCACCTGTGCTCTCTCAGCAAGCCTAGTCAGAATGCAAGGTTAGGGTTGTTATCTTCTGAGGTGGCCGAGCGTCCTTTTGAGAAGGTGTTCATCGACTACGTGGGTCCTTTTCCCCGTAGCAAGTCAGGTAGCTCCTACCTACTTGTTTGTGTGGATGCTTTCTCGAAGTTCGTTTGGCTTTTCCCACTTCGGAGTGCCACGGCTAAGCTCACCATCCGTGCTCTCCAGTCCCAACTCTTCCAGCACTTTGGTGTGCCTTCCACTCTTGTGTCCGACAACGGTAGCCAGTTTACCTCCCATGAGTTTCGTAGGTTCTGTTTTGGCAATGGTATCAGGCATGTGACTACCTCTCCTTATTACCCACAGCCTTCTCATGCAGAGCGGTTCAACCGCAATCTTCGGTCTGCCCTTATTACCTTCCATGCTGAGAAGCAGAACACCTGGGATGAGAGTCTCTCTTGGCTCCAGCTTGCTTTTAATTCTTCCAAGCATGAGAGTCACAATGCCACTCCCTTCGAGATTCTACATGGCTACCCTCCTAACAACCCTTTGTCCAACTTGTGGAGGCTAGAGGATCTTCTACCTACGCCAGGTGCCACTGACGTAGTGTCCACGTGGCGGGCTGCTCGGCGCAACCTGCTACGTGCTAGAGAGAGAGTGAGGAGGAGGTATGATAAGGGTCGTACTCCTAACCCTTTTCAGGTTGGAGATCTGGTTCTTTGTCAGGCTCACCCGGTCAGTTCGGCCGCGGAACGAAGAGCTGCAAAGTTGTGCTATCGGTGGTCTGGTCCCCACCGCATCGATAGGTTTTTGTCACCGGTGACTGCTCTGCTGGTTGATCCCCAGTCAGGCAGGGTGTTTAGGAAAGCCCATGTGTCCCAGCTTAAGGCGTTCCGGGGAACGGTTGGTCCAGGAGTTGGTGTTCCTGGGGGTTTCTTGGGGCAAAGAGATTGATCACCTCTGCGCCCTAGGTGGCTGTTCTGAGAGAGTCTTCTTTCTCTCTTTTCTTGTCGGGCCCGACAGTCAGGGTAGTTTGCTCCCTGTTCGAGGGGTTTCCCCTCTTAGGTTCTCTTGGACGTCCTTGGAACACCACTCTTCGGAGGTCTTCGTCTTCTCTTGGTTCCCTGAGGTACCGAGTTTGCTCCCCTGCCTGGGTGTGTTGAGGTTTGCAGAGGGAGGTTGTACCGGGTCTTGGACCGGTACAGTTTCGTTTTTTCGTCGTGTTCTGCCAGGCTGCCTGAGATTCGCTTTTGCCTTGCGTTTCGCGTAGTTGGTGGCCGTTGGCTTGGATCCGTTTCGTTCCGTGTTCCAGCTCGGGTTGTCAGGTTGGCCGTCTAGATTGTTCTAGTAGTTCGAGTTGGTTTGCAGCA
This sequence comes from Stictocephala bisonia, assembly GCA_035578905.1. Classification (NCBI taxonomy): domain Eukaryota; kingdom Metazoa; phylum Arthropoda; class Insecta; order Hemiptera; family Membracidae; genus Stictocephala; species Stictocephala bisonia. The sequence continues at coordinate 1,216,044 of JAQJVL010000078.1, forward strand.
GCCGTTAGTCACAAGATGCGAGGCTAAATCACCTAAAACGTAAGTGTTCATTTTGTATGTTTTAATATCTAATCACCCTTTTGGTGAAAATACTTTTGTTTAAATAATATTCAACGGGCTTACTGGTGTTTTCAGGGTTTTGTCTAATTTATATTCTTTGTCTAGATGTTTCTCAGACTAGGTTAAAGCCATGTGCTTCCATGTTACTTTTACCGTTAATGCTTTTTATATCTGCCTTTATTTTCCATTGTAATTCTGTATAATGTTTATTGAGCCTTTTTACAGTTGTAGTTACCGATTTACCATATTTTTTGTTCTTTGCCAATAACCTAGCCTAGCTGTACTCTTTGATTTTCATGTTATAACCTATTGCTCATGTATCCATATCCTAGTTTTCAGTTTGTCTTTTTTAGTTCATATACGCAATTTTTCTTTGGTAATTTGTTAACTTGTAATTGGTTAAATTGTAAGTTGTTAAATATTCCATAGCCTAAAGTTAATCTTTCACTGTCTTGTTGCTCCAATCATGTATAAGTTTGTCTCTTCATGTTAAGTTTGGCGAAATCATGCACACTTATATTTAGTTGTTATGTGTTATTTTTGTAAAAGGGTTTGGCTGTTCTATTTTTAATTGCTGTGTTTGGACTTTCAGTCCAGGGTCCTTGAGTGGGACTTTCAGCCCTCAGCCTGCCGTCCGGGGGAACTTCGATATTCTCCACTGCTAGCCTGGCCTGAGGACCATGTTGGAGCCTGGAGTTGCCCGCTACCCGCCCTACATCTTTGGTGGTAGAAGTCTTCAGTCCTCAGGTCAGTTCTTTCCATCTTTTCCCGGCGGCTGAGCTGGGGGTGATTTATAAAAAAAACAAAAAAAATATATAAAAACAAAAGAAGAAAAAAAAAAGTTTGTGGATATATTTGTGCCTAGGCCTAAAACTGTTTGGACAAAGTGAAGAAACAGCCATGGGGACATTTCAAACATTACAATTTAAGAAAAAAAAAGAAGAAAACGTTGATATTTATTGTTATTTATTTAATTAGTTTATTTTATTGTTATATTTTTTGGATTTTATATTTTGTTAGGTCCCTATGGTTAAGTTTTGTTGTTATTTATTGTTATGTTTAGGTCTAGTGATCGTTATTTATTTTTTCGTTGTTAATTGTATTATTGATGTCCGGGGATAATAGAACGGTACCGTGTTATATATTTTTTTTAAATTGTTTAATTTTTAAACTCACCAAAAGGGGATTATTGTGCTTTTAGTTAACTTCTATTCGGAGCTGCCCAGGGAATCCGGCTTACTCCCTGGCCTCGGTGGAATCAAGGGATGTGGGCCAAATTGCCGGCTTAATTGGGGTTATCAAAATTTTTATAAATTTTCTTTTCACTTTTATTTGTTTCTTTAATAATTTGTCTTACGTTTTGGGTGTCTCAGGCCAAAACTGCAGATAGGCCATACAGTTTGTTAATTGTAGTTTTGGTATTTGTAGCGTTAAGTGTTTTGGTAGCTTTTGTCGTTATATTGTTAAATTTTGTGTTTATTGTTATTTATTTAATTGCAAATTTTATATTGTGGCCTTCTGCCTATTTTTATTGTGGCCTTCTGCCGTTTTTGTTTAATTGATATTTTGCTTGATAATAAAATTAGTTTTGCTCAGCTGCCGAGTGTTATTTTGACCCTCCAACTGCCACCCGTGATCCCATCGCTCGACTTGTTTTGAGCCATCCCCCCAGTTGGCACGCTTCCCAGCTTTGGTGGGGGGGATGGGTCTCAATTGTGCCCACCCTCCCTATTTTCTGTCCAAAGGGGTACTCTGTTGCCGTCCTCGACAGAGGGGTGAACCCCGTGTAGTGCTGCCTAGTCATCTAGTACCGATGGTCTTTCAGTATTATCACTCTTCTCTTGTGGGCGGTCATCTTGGCATTCATAAGACCATCGCTAAGATTCGTAGGTACTTCATCTGGAAGGGCATGGACCGGGATGTTGCGGGCAGAGTGCGGGCTTGTCACCTGTGCTCTCTCAGCAAGCCTAGTCAGAATGCAAGGTTAGGGTTGTTATCTTCTGAGGTGGCCGAGCGTCCTTTTGAGAAGGTGTTCATCGACTACGTGGGTCCTTTTCCCCGTAGCAAGTCAGGTAGCTCCTACCTACTTGTTTGTGTGGATGCTTTCTCGAAGTTCGTTTGGCTTTTCCCACTTCGGAGTGCCACGGCTAAGCTCACCATCCGTGCTCTCCAGTCCCAACTCTTCCAGCACTTTGGTGTGCCTTCCACTCTTGTGTCCGACAACGGTAGCCAGTTTACCTCCCATGAGTTTCGTAGGTTCTGTTTTGGCAATGGTATCAGGCATGTGACTACCTCTCCTTATTACCCACAGCCTTCTCATGCAGAGCGGTTCAACCGCAATCTTCGGTCTGCCCTTATTACCTTCCATGCTGAGAAGCAGAACACCTGGGATGAGAGTCTCTCTTGGCTCCAGCTTGCTTTTAATTCTTCCAAGCATGAGAGTCACAATGCCACTCCCTTCGAGATTCTACATGGCTACCCTCCTAACAACCCTTTGTCCAACTTGTGGAGGCTAGAGGATCTTCTACCTACGCCAGGTGCCACTGACGTAGTGTCCACGTGGCGGGCTGCTCGGCGCAACCTGCTACGTGCTAGAGAGAGAGTGAGGAGGAGGTATGATAAGGGTCGTACTCCTAACCCTTTTCAGGTTGGAGATCTGGTTCTTTGTCAGGCTCACCCGGTCAGTTCGGCCGCGGAACGAAGAGCTGCAAAGTTGTGCTATCGGTGGTCTGGTCCCCACCGCATCGATAGGTTTTTGTCACCGGTGACTGCTCTGCTGGTTGATCCCCAGTCAGGCAGGGTGTTTAGGAAAGCCCATGTGTCCCAGCTTAAGGCGTTCCGGGGAACGGTTGGTCCAGGAGTTGGTGTTCCTGGGGGTTTCTTGGGGCAAAGAGATTGATCACCTCTGCGCCCTAGGTGGCTGTTCTGAGAGAGTCTTCTTTCTCTCTTTTCTTGTCGGGCCCGACAGTCAGGGTAGTTTGCTCCCTGTTCGAGGGGTTTCCCCTCTTAGGTTCTCTTGGACGTCCTTGGAACACCACTCTTCGGAGGTCTTCGTCTTCTCTTGGTTCCCTGAGGTACCGAGTTTGCTCCCCTGCCTGGGTGTGTTGAGGTTTGCAGAGGGAGGTTGTACCGGGTCTTGGACCGGTACAGTTTCGTTTTTTCGTCGTGTTCTGCCAGGCTGCCTGAGATTCGCTTTTGCCTTGCGTTTCGCGTAGTTGGTGGCCGTTGGCTTGGATCCGTTTCGTTCCGTGTTCCAGCTCGGGTTGTCAGGTTGGCCGTCTAGATTGTTCTAGTAGTTCGAGTTGGTTTGCAGCAGCCGTTAGTCACAAGATGCGAGGCTAAATCACCTAAAACGTAAGTGTTCATTTTGTATGTTTTAATATCTAATCACCCTTTTGGTGAAAATACTTTTGTTTAAATAATATTCAACGGGCTTACTGGTGTTTTCAGGGTTTTGTCTAATTTATATTCTTTGTCTAGATGTTTCTCAGACTAGGTTAAAGCCATGTGCTTCCATGTTACTTTTACCGTTAATGCTTTTTATATCTGCCTTTATTTTCCATTGTAATTCTGTATAATGTTTATTGAGCCTTTTTACAGTTGTAGTTACCGATTTACCATATTTTTTGTTCTTTGCCAATAACCTAGCCTAGCTGTACTCTTTGATTTTCATGTTATAACCTATTGCTCATGTATCCATATCCTAGTTTTCAGTTTGTCTTTTTTAGTTCATATACGCAATTTTTCTTTGGTAATTTGTTAACTTGTAATTGGTTAAATTGTAAGTTGTTAAATATTCCATAGCCTAAAGTTAATCTTTCACTGTCTTGTTGCTCCAATCATGTATAAGTTTGTCTCTTCATGTTAAGTTTGGCGAAATCATGCACACTTATATTTAGTTGTTATGTGTTATTTTTGTAAAAGGGTTTGGCTGTTCTATTTTTAATTGCTGTGTTTGGACTTTCAGTCCAGGGTCCTTGAGTGGGACTTTCAGCCCTCAGCCTGCCGTCCGGGGGAACTTCGATATTCTCCACTGCTAGCCTGGCCTGAGGACCATGTTGGAGCCTGGAGTTGCCCGCTACCCGCCCTACATCTTTGGTGGTAGAAGTCTTCAGTCCTCAGGTCAGTTCTTTCCATCTTTTCCCGGCGGCTGAGCTGGGGGTGATTTATAAAAAAAACAAAAAAAATATATAAAAACAAAAGAAGAAAAAAAAAAGTTTGTGGATATATTTGTGCCTAGGCCTAAAACTGTTTGGACAAAGTGAAGAAACAGCCATGGGGACATTTCAAACATTACAATTTAAGAAAAAAAAAGAAGAAAACGTTGATATTTATTGTTATTTATTTAATTAGTTTATTTTATTGTTATATTTTTTGGATTTTATATTTTGTTAGGTCCCTATGGTTAAGTTTTGTTGTTATTTATTGTTATGTTTAGGTCTAGTGATCGTTATTTATTTTTTCGTTGTTAATTGTATTATTGATGTCCGGGGATAATAGAACGGTACCGTGTTATATATTTTTTTTAAATTGTTTAATTTTTAAACTCACCAAAAGGGGATTATTGTGCTTTTAGTTAACTTCTATTCGGAGCTGCCCAGGGAATCCGGCTTACTCCCTGGCCTCGGTGGAATCAAGGGATGTGGGCCAAATTGCCGGCTTAATTGGGGTTATCAAAATTTTTATAAATTTTCTTTTCACTTTTATTTGTTTCTTTAATAATTTGTCTTACGTTTTGGGTGTCTCAGGCCAAAACTGCAGATAGGCCATACAGTTTGTTAATTGTAGTTTTGGTATTTGTAGCGTTAAGTGTTTTGGTAGCTTTTGTCGTTATATTGTTAAATTTTGTGTTTATTGTTATTTATTTAATTGCAAATTTTATATTGTGGCCTTCTGCCTATTTTTATTGTGGCCTTCTGCCGTTTTTGTTTAATTGATATTTTGCTTGATAATAAAATTAGTTTTGCTCAGCTGCCGAGTGTTATTTTGACCCTCCAACTGCCACCCGTGATCCCATCGCTCGACTTGTTTTGAGCCATCCCCCCGGTTGGCACGCTTCCCAGCTTTGGTGGGGGGGGGGGATGGGTCTCACGCTTCGCTTAAGGGAGTCTGCAAAGGTAATCGCCATATTGGATTTATAACCCATAAACGTAATATTAAATTCGCAACAGCCCAGTAACTCAACGATTTGTCAGAAAATGTACCTTTTTACACTGTTTGAAAGAGAGTGAAAGTTAATGGACTAGTGGTCCACTTTTTCATTAAGAAAGAAAAAATAAAATAGTGAATGTTGGCTTATGATATTTGTAAAAATAAAAATCCATATTTCAAAATGTAACGTTTACGCTATTCATGTTGATTCAAAAATTGTAATTTTCCGACATATCGTTAAGTTTATTTAACATAGTTCTAATTGGAAATAAATCCAATAAGGATTTAGTCACATTTGCAGATTTTTAACTAAAAATAAAGTTTCAAATTTTAAGGATTAGGTCCATAATCCATAATGATGATCAAATTGTAATACTTGAAGTGTATTTGAAATGTATTTTTGTTATGTTAAGAACTTTTATAGTGGACCATACATTATACGCCATACGACGAGTTCATGGCACATGAATGGGGGATCTAATTGGCTGACTGACTAGGGGCTAGACTGGGATAATCCGAATAAAAGGGAGCCTGTATGAAAAATAAATTGTATGTTTGAATGAGATTTTCATGTTAGTATGAATGGAAAATTTTAGCTATAAATATTAACTATGACGATTGCCATACAATTATATATTGTTTTAAGCAATAAACCTACTTATTTATTTATAAAAAATTAGTTAAATAAGTGAGACTTCAAATGTAACTGGTCCATTTTAAATTTAAAAACTCAAAATATCAATTTATGGTCCACTAGCCCAGTACCTTGTCAGTCCTTTCCTTATCACCCCATATACTCAATGATAAATTTAGTAAATATTACTTCAGATTTATTAAGTTGTAAATTAGTAGTAATCAGTTTATAACTGCCTCTAAGGATAAGAAACAGAGGTCGATTTTATTGGTCGCAGCGAACGCCTCAGAGGCATTTATAAATACATTATGACTAATGTACAGATTTATACATATGTAGGGAGTAATAGCTACTAGATTTATCCTTGATGATTTGGAGAAATGAAGGAAGGGACTGGCAAAGTGCTGGCCCTGCCATCCGCATGGAAAACTGGAGAACAAACTACACGACACCCATTAAGGCACAATGGGATGCGACTTCTGTGTATTTCTCTGTGAACCCTGTCATCTATTTCGCTCATTTGTTAACTAAGCTAGGGTTTAGTTAAAAAAAAATTGTCACAGTTTGACCCTGAAAATTGTTTTTAACTTACAATAAAAATTAACAAAGCTAAAACATTTTACCATGGTATGCTTTGTTCTACAGTTCTCAAAGTTCTACAGTTGGAAAACCACCAGTGATTTATGTTCATCAGATTGAAATCACACTTTACTTTTTTTTAATTTTCATCTTAAATCGTAAAATCAACAATTTAAAATTGTTTTTATCCTAAATTTCAGAAAAATAAGTATAATTGGCTTTGTTAAAGAAAAGTAAACAGAATTACGAGTTTAGTTTGACCAACTAAACTATTTTTACACTCAGGATAAAAATATATCAAAAACGTTTTTTAGTCACATCGCTATGTTAAGTGCAAGAGGTAAATCTATATTGAAAAACCTTTGGGCCCATTGTTGAAATATATTATTTTATAACAATCAAAGTGTATGTTTGAAATAAATTAAAATAAAAAACTTGATCAATTATGATCTAGCTGAGTATCAATTATCTAGCTGTGTATCAATGATCTAGCTGAGTATTAATGATCTAGCTGTGTATCAATGATCTAGCTGTGTATCAATGATCTAGCTGTGTATCAATGATCTAGCTGAGTATCAATGATCTAGCTGTGTATCAATGATCTAGCTGAGTATCAATGATCTAGCTGAGTATCAATGATCTAGCTGAGTATCAATGATCTAGCTGAGTATCAATGATCTAGCTGGTATCAATGATCTAGCTGAGTATCAATGATCTAGCTGAGTATCAATGATCTAGCTGTGTATCAATGATCTAGCTGTGTATCAATGATCTAGCTGTGTATCAATGATCTAGCTGTGTATCAATGATCTAGCTGAGTATCAATGATATAGTTGTGTATCAATTATCTAGCTGAGTATCAATGATATAGTTGTGTATCAATGATCTAGCTGTCTATCAATGATATAGCTGTGTATCAATGATCTAGCTGTGTATCAATGGTATAGCTGTATATTAATGATGTAGCTGTCTATCAATGATATAGCTATCAATGATATAGCTGTGTATCAATGATCTAGTTGAGTATCAATGATATAGTTGTGTATCAATGATCTAGCTGTCTATCAATGATATAGCTGTGTATCAATGATCTAGCTGTGTATCAATGATATAGCTGTATATTAATGATGTAGCTGTCTATCAATGATATAGCTATCAATGATATAGCTGTGTATCAATGATCTAGCTGTGTATCAATGATATAGCTGTGTATCAATAATGTACCTGTCTATCAATGATATAGCTATCAATGATATAGCTGTGTATCAATTATCTAGCTGTGTATCTTTTGCCGAGCCAAGCTGAATTAACTGTCTTATTAAAATTAGGATATGATCATTCTATACGATACTCTACCAAAACGTGTTACAACGTGTTTTATTTTACTTTTTTCGATAAAAATGTTTATCAACCAAGATGATTATGTTTCTCATTCAAATAACTTTCGGCCCACCAACTCATTTTTACTTTCTCCCATATGCGTTAGCATAGAGAAAGTATTGTAATCGTAACAAAACTTTTTTACAAGTTGGTCTAAAATCTATTTTAAGGTCCCCTTAACTCAAAAAGTGGTTTTTCGAAAAAAATGTTGATGTCTGTCCGTATGTGTGTCTGTCTGTGTGTATATGCAGTTTACTGGAGACCAAACAGATGGATCAATTTTATGAAATTTGATATGTAGATGTATTTAGGCAATATCTCCAGAACATTTTTTCACTTGTTAAAATTTTATTTATTTTTTAAAATATTTATAGGCAAAAAAACATACAAAAGTGGATTTTTTTTTAAATTGGCTCTAACGATTTTGAATAAATCTTCAGTAAAGATGTGAATTATAATTTAAAATATTTTAGTCTAACTTGACCAGTTTTTGAGTTATGGCAAAAAAAAAAACATATTTGGGAATCAAACTGGTAATTTTCAAAGTTTTGATTTTTTAGTGTTTAATATGGGAACGTTTGTGCCAATTCTTTGGAACCATTTATTATCTGTAGAAAGAAAGGAATGGTAAAACTGGAGTTGTTGACATGCTTGTCAAACTGACCGGATCAAAAAGAGCCCTCTAAGCCGTTGTTGACCGATGTCTGACAGGCCAGTAGCTGTGGCCTGAGGCCTAGCCACCCCACATCCCCTAGCCCGCAGCTATTAGCCTCCCACCCCCCACATACAGATGATGGGTGGGGTACTTACACAGTCCACCATTATTTATCACCACCATAATCCCGGCTTTATAGTCATCGCGAGAGAATTGGCCCGAAATGTCCCATTTCCAGATTTGATTGATAGACATTGCCATTCAAGACTCGGTCATGGCAGGTGTCGGCTGTGCCTGATTCACTGCGCTCGCTTCACGCCTGGTGGCTGTAATAACCGTTTATATCGATCTTATTTTGTGGTGTAAATCCCAGCGCGAATGTATTCAAATACATCTGCAAACAGAGTAGTACATCCGATTATTAACAAAGTACAGCTTTTGCATAAGTACAAGATAACCACGAATAGTAGCAGTACGTAATAGTTAGCAGTACGTAGTGGTTAACAGTACGTAGTGGTTAGCAGTACGTAGTGGTTAGCAATACGTAGCATATCCATTTAAAGTGCATAAAATTACTAATTTGATTTGGTATTACAAAGTTTAGTAAAATTGTAATCTAATAGTAACACTAGGTTTTGGGAAATACCTTGTACATAATACGTGAAGCAGTGTTTTGTTAACATAACTCCTGCCACGTTTTTTGATCGATTTAAACAATGGAGGTGTCAAACACTTCATTCCCATTCGTAATTGTGAAATAACGTCTTCATAATTCAATATTTACACCCTGAAGCGCATGGGAAGCCCTTAAGGTCCTGTTTTCCTATAAAAATAGCACATATAGAATTATATTAATCAAAAAGTAACAGCCGTTCAAATGTAAATAATCATCTTTATACAATTATTTTAACATGTTTGGGATAAGAGACTGCAGTTAAATTTAAAACTGCGGAAATTGTCATGGCTTCTAGACAGAATATCAAAATTATCAACAAAAAATAAACTTTTAATTCATAAAGTTAGACTGAAACCAGTTTGGACTTATGGCATTGAGCTGTGGGGAACAACATCAACTTCCAACATTGAAATTATCCAAAAGTTCCAATCTAAAACCCTAAGAATTATTCTAGATGCTCCTTGGTATGTTAGAAATCAAACCATTCACGAAGACACTAAAATTCCATATGTAAAAGATGTAATCAAAACGAAAAACTTGAAGTACCTTCAGAGTCTCGAGAACCACAAAAACTACCTAGCAGTTAATCTGTTGGACAATAGCAGCAGTGTTTACCGCCTTAAGAGACACAGTGTTCTCCATTTAAAAGACATATTTAACTAATTTTATTTTCTTTCAATTCTATTTAGAACATTCAATTTAGAACATTGTAAGTCAGGACAACCAAAGGGTTGTTTCTGACTCAGGTTAATTACCCTGATGAGATTTACTTATTGTTCAAATTGTATGAACAGATTGTAAGTAAATTAAATGTTAAAAATAATAAATTGTAACAGCTGTTGGAATTTAAATAATTATGTTTCCATTATTCAGGAGGTTAAGAGCTTTCATATGTTAGAAAGAGTAAGTTTATATTGGCTAAGTATAAATATATTTTAGAAATACGCCAAGTAATAGGATTGGGTGTTTATATCAATAAGTATATAACAACGCAAGTGCAGTGAGTGAGCTACCGTAATTAAATATACATATTATGATATTAGTAGATATAATGTCCCTAGTAATATTTGAAGCCAAAAGTCGTCACGAGACAGTGAGTGAGGAGGATGGCACGCTAGGGTGCAGAGGTGTCCCTTAATTAATCTAAATAATTGTATTTTTAATTCTGTAAATAATCCTGCATAAAGCAAAGTCTCCTTTTATTTAAATAATAGTTCTTGGTTTTCTAAATGTTACCGTGTCCATTAGTCGTATACATTCAATTATTACCGACGGTCCAGCTCCTTTACAGACATCCATTTTAAAAATAGTTTTTCACGCTAAAAGACACTAAACTCAAAGCGTTATGTTAACGCGAGTGCCTACCTTGATAATGGAGGTGTATAAAGAGGCGAAACTTAGTAATTTTAGTTTATAATATATTATATATTACTAGCCTACAGACGATGATTCACTGCGGGGTGGCTCTCTACGCTTGCTTACCCTTCCCTCCATGGTTATCTCTAAACAATCACATCAGTATAACAGCTAAATCTGCTTCCATTCTCCTAGATAATTAAGTTTTATAATCCAGAAAACCTTATAAGTATTCTTTTGGGGCATGCAAAGAAGTGGAATCATATCATAGTTAGTAGAAATTGCCTGAAGTGTCATGTTTATGTTTTTGTATCAGCTGTTTTAAATTAATTATTAAATTAATGCCAATGTTCCTCTTATGGAAAAAAGGAAATGTTGAGGGGCTGTTTCTACACCTTAAAAATAGGATTTCGAGAAATCTTTTCTTAAATGGTCTCTATGATACACCCCCCGCCCACCCCCACACATACAAGTAGTATTGACCCACCCGCCCACCCCAAACATACAGTGGTATTGACCCATCCACCAACCCCCAAACATACAGTAGTATTGACCCACCCGCCCACCCCCAAACATACAGTAGGCGGGTATGTTTCACTAAAACTTCCCGCCAAATTTCATAAAAAATTGTTCAGTGGTTCGGGAGATTTCGTGTGGTCCAGGAATGAGTAGGCCCTACATGGTTTCTGGATTTTAAAATGTAGGGCCAATATAATTTTATTTATGTAATACTACTGTTATCACCACAAACTCATATTTCATCTGTCGTACTTCGTCGTTGTACGACCTTAACAATAACGTGAAATATTTTTGTTAAAAATATACAGTTTTCCTTTATTCCTTTTATTGAAACAAGTCAATAATTTCATATAAGTGTCTTGAGTAATTTAGTATCATTCTGTAATTCCCCAATACTCTTCAAGAACAGAGAAACGTGTTCTTTTTCCGACAAAACAACAAGTATGCAGTGCAATTTGAAGGTTCGTAACCCCCATCCCCCACCCACTATCAGTTCTTCAACTCTGAATGAATGATTGTAACATATATCAGAAAATACAACCAACCGTAGTTCCTGTAATTAAACACTATATAACCACACAATGCTTAAAAAAACAACAAAAATTTATTTATAATTACGTTTTTCTAAGCTAAAATTTATTTACTTTACTATTCAAGAGCAGAATTTACGAAAGACAAAAGAATGGGATCACATTCAAGACACGCAATTTGACCTTGGACCAACTGAAGCACACAGCCAATGAATCTGCAGTTAGCCCGGGGCTCGCCACGGCTCTCTGATTACATCAGATCCTGGCAGTGCTAACAAGCGTGCCGTCCGTGTATGTATTTGGCCAGTGGTTGTTTGTGCGCGAACCGTGAAGCAGCGATCGGGGACGGCAGATGTGGCGCAGCCCCACCCCATCCCCCGCTATTACCAGGAGGGGGTGCTACCCTTGCATTGATTTCTAGACAAACCGAACCGGCACGTGCTATTGTCACTGAGATCGATTTTAGGGAAGGGACAAAGCCATTTAACTGATGACGTTTTAACGTACCTGACGACACTTCATCAGAGTCAATAACTCTGTTGGTAGACGAACTGTTCTGTTGATCAAGGAACAGTGCCATTATATACGTACCAGAAACACACGTTTAACGTACCTGATGACACTTCATCAGAGTCAATAACTCTGTTGGTTGACGAACTGTTCTGTGGATCAAGGAACAGTGCCATCATAAACGTACAAGAAACACACGTTTTGAAGTACTAGAACACCCATAATGGAGTCAGTAGTCTAGTTCATTTGGTATTAAAGAAGAGTGAAAAATTATGAGGAAAATTCTGGAACTCAAATTAATAGGGAAAGGATATAGAAAGCATTCAAAGAAAATCTGGAGAACATGTGGAATTAAGGGTCAGACATAAGAAAAAAAAAGAAAGTTAAGATTTTTAAATCATATAAGCAGACTCCACCGACAAGTCTCCAAGAAAGGTCCTCACTAGTCAATTAACGACCCACGGATTAAGTCAAGATGGATTTATGAATGGTGGAAATAAACATTACAAAAGTTTATGATTGAGGCACTTTGAGGAACAAAATACAGGAGTAGAAACTGTAGTCAGGGAACGAGAGTCCCACACTAACGAAGTGGAAGGAGGAGATTAAACTAATCCTCCGAATTAAAATTATAGAAATGTGGAAGATCAGAAAATGCTCGAAATGAGTCAGATTGCTTTGTATGATTCATCAGGATCCAGTCGTGATATATAATATGTACTAAAATAGTTCGCCAATGGAAACATCGATGGTTATCAACAAATTACTTTAAAACACTGACGTTTTCAACAAAACCACTCGAAGAGTCAATTTAAAAAAATAGTTAAATGTCTTTATAGAACACAAATACAGTAATTTAACTGACGAGACTTGGGTTACTGAGCTCTCTTTTACATCGAACCTACAGTAAAAATCACTATTAAAACTGTTTATTAGTAGGCTTATATTTGAAAAAAATAAATAGGCCAACGTTTTGTTGATTTGTCAACATAAGTGTCAGTAGCCAAACGTGTATTAAAATAGTCGTATTTTAACTGGTATTGAGAAAAAAAACTAGTTCAATAAATTTCACGTTGGTCTATTTACAAGATGACCTAGATTGAAACAATATATAACGATGTGACTCTCGTTAAATGTTTACATTACAGTTTGTCGTGTTGTGACTTGTAAGGCTTTGAAATTTCGGATGTTTCGAAATATTGTAAGCATTTTCTATCGAGTCTAGATCTAAATTAGAATTTTAAAACAAATTGATCTAACAGCCTTGATGTTAGCAATGATTACACTTTTGTGTTTGTCATGTGTTAGTCACAATGCACAAGAAATTGTTATAGTTATCAATCAGCGCTGTCTGGTATATACAGTATATTGTTAGGTTAGGTTAGGGTAGATATGTGTGGATATCGGAATGTGTTGCTCGCCTTTTATTTGACGACTAATAATTCGCTATATAAATGCTGAGGCATGCCGAAAAAGACCCTAACAATTTATCTGGCTTGAAAATGAATAGGCAGAGCAGAAATGTTTTATTTTGTTACTTTATTAAAAATATGTGTATCTTGGCGCTTTTTCAATTCAACTTGAGACAGCTGAGAGAAGGCGTCAACCACCAAAGCAAATACCTTAAACAGGAGTAAACTTGATTATATTGATATTTCATCATCGATGGCTAAAACACGAACCTGACCACGATCGTATGTCATTGGTATCGACCATCGATGAGCGTCCTACCTTACAATTGCAATTCCAGATGATGTCTTAATTTAAACAGAACTTAATTAATTCTTCTATAAGAATAACATAGACTATTTCAGCTTCACTCTCTGATACATCGCCGAGGAACTACTTCTATTCACGTCTCTTGGGAAAGTAACACATTAAGTCAAATTGTCTCTTATAACTGACTTCTCAGCCGGTCGTAACGTTCTGTCACACCAGCTTCAGGCTATTAAGACGTCACATCTCTAGTCACGTGACCACGTGTGTTGATTTTCCGCGAGTTTGTGGACAAAGCGGTCGCGTTAGTTCTCCAAACGGGGGCATTACGCGCGTTACAGCGCGACGGTCACGCTGCGCTGCCCCAGTCTGCAAACTGGGGAACTTCCCGGCCTAGGCCGGCGGCAGTCAGGAAGTCGATGTTCCGCAAATTATCGGTGATTGATGTCCTCATCAATAACGGCATAGTTTCCTTTGGACTTCATTCAACTGGAGGTTGTTTGAAGTCGAGAGTTTAGAAAAAAAGTCCTTATTTTTGCGTTTTATCGATTGTTCTGAACTGGGAGAAGGGTCATTTTTGTATTGGATCAATTTTGTTGAATTGGAAGGGTCAAAATCATGATTTATGCTTATCAATCCTTTTCAGAATTGCTTTGGAATTAATCGAAGATGGACAATGGATACATGGTTAAGAGAAGCGAAAAGAGACAGGGAAATAGACCAGTCGAGACTAAATGAGCTTAGCGCTGGTTGAGTATCTCTCTCCCAACTCAGTACCTCTTTATTCTAATCTTAGTCTTGGATAGGAGACACCGACACAACTTTTGCGTATTTTAAGGTAAATATGAATGATTACATTATTGTAGGATAAGTCTGGATGATCTGTATAGTCTGATTACTAACTGAGCTTGACTGTTCCTCAGAAAGGGCCATTAATCTCAATAGCTAGAGCAGCTAAGGGATCTGCAGCTTAATGTGTATTATGAACCACGTAGTATTAGACCGGTGTTTCAGCTATTTGATAAGCCTGATACTCAATTTTCTCCCCTACTAAACATCCGAACATTGACTTCCACCCAACATGGACACTCCCAAACATTTGTAGTAGTGTTCACACCGATTATAACCATAGAACGGACGCCATGTAATATTGATTTGTATTCATTGTAAAGAATCAATTCCTTTTACTTCTAGCCATACTAACCCTGGTATAGCCACAAAATAAAAATGGTTGAAGTTCGTTTGGTTTGGCTTATTTTTATGGTAGAAGTTGATTAATTTCATATACAAACATGACTGATTATACATATAAAAATAACATATTTACTGCAATACACAGTTTTATTTTCATTTTATTATAAAGAAATATCCCGTCATCAAATTTACTTATTTTTAATTATCTTGTCTGAGTTTGGTAGAGCCAAAACTGCTATTTCTGTTATGGTACAGTCTGTTTACTGCTCTACTCCATATATGTGCAGCTGCAAGCCTTATAAACATTACAAACAAATACTTCCGGTGTTAACCACGTCAAAACAAAGTGTAATTAACTATGAACAACACTTTCAGATGTGTCAACCATCCTATGAATGGCATCCTTGATAGTAGCACTGAAAATTGAATAAAAACCCCCAAATAAACTTTGTTAATTTACGACTAGACGTTGTCCTATTGTGGGTAACGACCATGTAGTCTTCTAACGTTAGCAAATAATTTTTTAACGTTCCCTTATTCACTAAAACATTTGTGACAAGTACATACCCATCAACGTATTCGACCCATCACAGCTTTTAGTCAGTTTGAAATGTTTACTAAAAATGCTGTTAATATAATCGTGCCAAGTTCTTGTACTGGGGTTCGTTGCAATTTTTGTACAGATTTAATGAGTGTGTATTTATCCTGTATAATTTAAGTATGGAAGTCATATGACCAACAGAATCTTTGTTTGTCACGCCGTTATGATTAGTTTTTAAATGGTATAAAAATTTCTTTAATATTTTTTAATTTTATTATGTTTAGTACGACTTTTTATATTTTACTAAATTATCGTTGTTAACTATCCAACCAATCAGAATTCAACCCTCTTTGAAATATATTTTAACAAGTGTTATGCCTTTGTTGCACTTTTTTATTTATATATTACTGAAGGTGCTTTAAATAAATAAATCATTTTTAGATTTTTATAGTTTGGGTGTTAAAATTTTAGTGAGATCAGTGTTACGCCAATGCAAAAATAAAATAAATATCTCATCTCATAAATAGTTCAATGAGAATGAAAAGTCCTTAAGAATAAAATATCAATCATCTACATATTGACTTTTGCAATAACGTTTGTAGACCTTAAAGAAATCAAATAATTATCAAGTATACAATTTTTATGAGACTTCCCAGATTTGTTAGTCGACACAAAAACTGATCGAAAAAGGAATTCAGATTTTTTAGATTTATGTACAAGGCTATAAAGGGAAATGTAAGTTATAGTTTTTGTTTATTTTCACCAACCAATCATGTTCACTAACATTCGGACATTGTTTTATCAGAACCTTATCCAGTAAACAATGAAGCATGTGGAATAAACATAAACAACCATGAATAACGTTGTAATATAATAATAATAAATAAGAAATAACGAGACAATGTCTAAGTTATTAGTTTTAGATTACCTACGTTATTGTTTTCTTACATTAAAAAAATGAGGGTCAAATTCCTTTAGCTGCCCGCCAAACCCAAACTTTTTTCCATGTCAATAACTACCTAAACTACTTATATATTTACAAGAACATGTTGTTATTAGCTTCATTTGTAATGAAAGGACTTGCCTGTAACCTAACCTAACCTACACAATATCTTTGTGAGTTTATGTGGAGAAAGCGCCTAGGACATATTGTATAATGAGTGTTTAATACGTCCTGCAACATCTTTCATATCTCCTTTTTGGATATTCAGTAATAGAAAACGTTTGGGTTTGGCGGGCAGCTAAAGGAATGACCATATAAATGGTATAATTAACAGATAATGAAACCCCTTAACTTGTAAATGTTCTAATTATTGAAAACTATACATTTTAAAAGTGCATAGGAATGCGCCTTGACTGTAACCATAGAGAACAAAGAAACAGAGGTAGCTTTCCTTATGGCCGCAGCAAACGCCTTAGTGGCAGTTGTATTAGTAACGTTGTAACGCAGTTGTATTAGTAAGTACAAGTAGATTATAACTGAAGTACGTCCTTATAAATCTGTAGTAAGTACTTCGTTTATCCTCTAAGATTTGGGAGAATAAAGGAGGGACAGACAAGTTGCTGGACCTGCCATCGCATGGCAAATGGGAGAAATAACTACTCGACATACTAACTTGATACTTATTTAGCGCATATTGAATGCAACCTCTGTTTATTTCTTCTCTGAGTCGCAAGTCTTGAAATATCATTATTTCCAGGTTTGAAATAGCATTAATCAATAATAATATGACAAACATGATTATTTTCGGTTATGTGGAATGAATATTATAAAATTTTTTATGGGGATAAACACATTTAAGCTTCTCTAACCTTTATTCAAGAGGTCAATAGGGAAGAATATTTTACAAAATTTGTTCAATTAAGTTTTTCTTGGTTAGGTTATGTGAAATATTGATTGATATAATAATCCTGTGCCACTAATTACACTGAATGCTGCTAAGGAATAATTACCTCATTAAATTGTGTGTTTTTTTTTTAGTGTATAAAGTGTAGTGAAATGAAACCAAGTTCCTCTGTTTTATAATATAATCACTGAATAAATATATTACCAAAATTAAGGCTTTATTTAATTCACACAAAGTTAATACATGAAAAAACAACTAAAAAGACAAATCAAATAGTCAGTAAGTAAAACTGCTGTTTTTTTCTTTTATTCAACAAAAAGGATGCATATCTATAACATTTGTAGGTTAGGTTAGTTTCGTTAGAATATATACGTTAGACTACGTTCCTTACGTTAGGGTATGATAGCCGTATACAACAAATCTTTTGAATAACAAACTTAAATCCTGGTAGCTAATTTTGTTCGATTGACAAAAGATTGATGATACATAACAAAGATCGACAATCACTAATTGAACATATGCTTGCAAATAATTTAGTTAAAAACATTCGCAAAACGTGTTTAATGTTCATTTAAGCTAATCAAAATGTACACGTTGAACCGTTAACTGTCGTTAGATAATTACTTTATTGCCTATAATTAATCTGTGGGAAAGGAAGAAGGAAGTACGGCGAGAGAAGGAAGCCGGCTAATGCTGCCATAATAACTTTCATGGTGCCTCTAAATCTCCTACAATAGATTTTTAAATAGCCGATTAATAGTGACAGTTTTTTGGCCGGCGGATTTCACGGGAACGGCGCGAAGCCACGTGCGGCACGCGTTGGCTAGGGGCGGCACACTTCGGGGGTGGTAGATATACACACAGTAGCACACTCCTGTAGAAGTGTGACCTATTAGCATAATTCGTGTAACTAGGAAGTGATACAGTGATATAATGACTGTTCTGTCACTTAGGGAAAGGGATAATGTAAGTAGATTGTAATAAAGACAACGTTTAGTATTAAGTAGAATATAATAATTCTGATCATCCACTTGTACTCTGAATTCAATCAAAAATCCTTCTATTGATTGTATATGACTGAAAAAAATTAAGTACTTTAGAATATATTGTTATATTCAAAACTATTCTTACATATGAGACGCCGACACAACGTTGTTGGTATTTTAAGGCGAATATGAATGGTTATCTGAGTGTAGGATGAGTGTGAATAAGTGTAGCCTGGTTACTAACTAAGTTCAACTGTTCCTCAGAAAGGGCAATTAATTTATTAATAGCCCAACAGCCAGGGCAACTAAATTGGAATAAAATTGGAATTACTGTAGGTTATTATAAGGCATTTTAAAATAAGGAACGAAAATTAATGCGATATCGTATGATCGTATTGCACTAGAACTAGGATGTTTTGTTTAGTAGGCTTGCTGCTTAATTTATTTAATCGTTTTATCAACATGCAGGTAGACTACAACAAATATTGTTTAACAATAAATAACTATATATTTTTATATTTTTCATAGCATAGTTACTCTTTATTGAACTGAAAGTTTATTAAACGTTTGAAAAAAAGTTAATATTCTATTTCGTATATTCATTATTCACTTCTAAGACGCCGACGTAGAGATATGGGCGAATACGAGGGTTGAATGAGTGTGATGAGTGTAGATGAACGAGTGTAGTCATTGTTACTATCTGAGTTCGACTTAGCTCAGAAAGGACTATTTATTAATAGCCCAATAGCCAGGGCAACTATGGGACCTACAGCTTTACGTGGAATCCGAACCACGTAGTGCTGGTCTGATTTTCAGCTAATTGACAAGCCTGATACTCAGTTATCTCCCCCACACAACATCCGCACAATGATTACCACCCAACATGGACACCCCAGACCTCTCTAGTAGTGTCCATTAAGTGATGCCTCAGTCATGTGCCCATCCTCAAAAAGATGCAAGTTATTTGAATTGATACCTGAGTCTTCGATGCTTTGTGTCAGTCTTGGTTGCAGTTCTACCCCAGGCTTCGATTCTTTGTACTGATCTTGGTTGAAATTTTACTTCAGTCGTCGATGTTTATGTTTATATTAGTCTTAGTCAGAATATTACCTTAGTCTTTGATAGTTTTTGTTAGTAGGTTGAAGTTCCACCTCACTCATAGATTCTTTATGTTGGTCCTAGTTGAAGCTTTACGCCAGTCTTCGATGCTTCGTGTAAGTCATGGTTGAAGTTCTTCCTCAGTCATCGATGCTTCGTGATGATACTGGTTGAAGTTCTACCTCAGAATTTAATACTTTGTGTTTATTTAGATGAAGTTCTATTTGAGTCTTCGATTCTTCGTGTTAGTCTTGGTTGAAGTTCCACATCAGCCTTTAGTCTTGGATGAAGTTCTACCTCAGTCCTGGAGGCTTTGTGTTAGTCGTGGTTGAAGTTCCACATCAGCCTTTAGTCTTGGATGAAGTTCTACCTCAGACCTGGAGGCTTTGTGTTAGTCTTAGTTGAAGTTCCACATCAGCCTTTAGTCTTGGATGAAGTTCTACCTCAGTCCTCGAGGCTTTGTGTTAGTCTTGGTTGAAGTTCCACATCAGCCTTTTTGTCTTATATGAAGTTCTACCTCATCTTTCGAGGCTTTGTGTTAGTCTTGATTGAATTTAGAGTAGGGATGGAATATATCACTTTGAGGTGTTGGTGCCATACCATTTCCATTCCTCGTAACATATTATTCGCAAAATATGTTGTACCGCTGTGTCCACGATAAAATGTAACCTGGGAACTATTGCGTTAAAAAAATTTCCTTTCGTACAACTTCCTTCAGGCGGCTTGTTGTGATACAAATTTGTGGTAATGGAAATGTGATATTTAAATGGAGCATTCAGTATGCGAGGGAGTTCTTACATATATGGGGCTGCAGGTTTTTAGTTAATACGTGTATTACAGTTAACTGAAGTATCTAAAAAAAATGAAATCCTCACAATAAGTTTTTACTTCTTATCAGTAAAATACACCGGTTAAAAGTTCACCAATTATTTTAATTAAATTGCAATAAAGCTACAATAATATGAAATTGATTCTTGAATGAAAATTAATTAACTACTAGCCCTCAATGGTTTCAGTGTTCAGCCAAGTCGCGAACACCTGACACAGAGTTTGTTATTAGAAAAAGTAATTACAAATCCGACTTTCACTCGTTGCGTCTCCAACAGAAAAATTTGAGTCTTGCTTCATTTAACTTGTCGAGTTTTTAACCAGTTACGATGAAAATGGAAAGTTTCTTTTTCGTAGCTTTCAAAAGTGTTCCTTTAGAACAGCACGTGCGCTTGTATGATGTTGTCCCTCACCTCCCCCCCCCCCGTTGTAGGCGTATTTAGAATTTTAAATATGTTATTTCATTTTCATTCTTTCTTGTTCTATTCAAAAAAACTGGTTTTCTGGCTTGATGGCTCAGTGGATAAGGCTTCGGACTGCGGAGGGCAGGCTCCAAGTTCGAATCCCCACCGAGCCAACTGTCGGTACTTAACTCAGTAAATTAAGTTCACGCACATGCCTGCAGGCTCATGTGAACTGGTGAGTGAAATTAAAAAAAATTATTAATTATATTAGAGTCATGTTTTTAGATTTTACTACTTATTTATTAATTGTTTGAAGAATATAAGTCGTGTTCGTTTCATTACTTGGTTGTACTGTATCAATGTACCACACTGGATAGTTAGAAAGGTATGAGATTTAACAAAAGTATTACATAGGTTTCTGATATCCAGACAAAAGGAATTCAACATATTTTATAGCCACGGCTAGATTATTAAATAGATAATTTTATATAGTAAATACTTCGTAATTAAACACCATAAACAATTGCAGTCTCTCTAATTATAGTACAGTATTTTAACAATTCAATATAAGAATTCCCACCATTTCAACACACCTGCTCTGAATTTTATAAAACAGCAGGCAAATTTGAACAGTATCAAAAGAACGTACTCATAATATTTATACAAGGGTAATATACTTTACCAAGGATGATAACAAAGACTCTGGTATGAGTAGCTTCCAAGACATTTCCTCACGAGGAATTAAAAGACATTTTTATCTCCAACAATGTGAGGTATTTTCTCACACTGACTAAAATTGGCAGTTCTTTAAATCTGTGCCAGTAAAATATTACTATGGGATATCTCTGCACGCTTCGCGTGCCAACCTCATCGGTCACTACGCAGGTGACCTCATCCTACAGCCTCGGTATGTGTTTACATTAAGATTAGTAGATCAACTGTACTTTAAGACTATTAAAGGAAACAGAACAAGAATTTTTTAAATAAAACTTCAAGCGCCAGTTTACATGGGCCTGCAGGCCGGTGCGTGAACTTTATTCAATGAGTGAAGTATCTTATTTTTTATTTCCTTTTATTTTTGTTTATTTGTTGGAAAAGATTGTTTAAGGTTAATATATATTGTTAATGTTGTTTCATGAGATAAAATCGTTCTTCCAAAGGCTATTTGTGATGTAATTCCGTAAAACCCTTTCTAAGTTTACCTCTATGATACAAAATCGTCATCCCTTACAAATTTCAAGTCAATCAAAAGTAAGATTAGGAATATATAGTATTGTTTCCCCCATTAAAAATAATCCCTAGAAGTAAATGAGAATAAATGAGCGTGGGTTAGTCAAACACTGATATGTCAAAAATAATGTATTATACACAAATATACAATAAATAAATACAGTTTTTACACGTATAAAAATACCCTGATTGAGTGACTAGATTTGTTAACCATTTTGATTGAAAACAGTACAATAAGGCTGGTGAGTTCGAAGGCTTAGTTTAGTACAAAAAATGTACAGTAACATAATTCTTAAAATATAACCTATTCACAATTAAATGTATGAAAATATATTAGTTATCGTAGTCGTTTTAAGTACTATATCAAAATATATTTTACAGTATTATTTTAATACTGATCTAAATAACACACACATAAATACCCTTTGTTAATGATTATATTACAAACAATTGTATTTTAAGATTAATCGATGATTCTAATGACTAGATAAGATAAATACACTCTGTAGAAATAAGTTTATTGGTGTGTTAAGGCCACTAGGTGAGAAGTAAAGAAAATTATTTTTCGCTAATTTGACTGTGTAAAATAAGTTTTATAATAGTTAAAATTAGTTAAAATACCATTGATTTTCCCTTTTTATAAACTCAAAATATATTTTAAATACTTCGAAATTTTAATCAATTTCAGTAGTTACAAATTTCAGGATAATATGAAAGTTGTACATCCTACTAATTTTTGCGTCTTCTGTATTTGTTATGTTCATTTTTCTAAACTGATGTTTTGTCTCGTCTAGTTATTTATAGAGTGCTGTAAATTGTATGTTTACGTATGAAGAACCTGGACGTCCAACTGCAGCTAATTAGAGGAAAAATTATGGTTGGATAGTTAGATGTCATGCCTTAAAATGTTGATGTGAATAGGCTGATTGTAACAAAAAACAAGCTCTAGTGTGTCGCTTTTTTAAACGCAAAAAATATATATCTTAGTTGCTATAATTATGTGGATTAAATTATAATGTTCTACATTAAAATTTCAATGAATCAAAGAACTTTTTAGAATTAGTCTCTTTTGCTCTTAGGAAGACACCAAAATGGTGATAGATATGTTATTGTACTTGTGAATTCGTTCATGTCTGGCAAATAATGGATCTAGGGACACTGGAACGTTTGTCGCTGGAGATTCATCTGTCCATAACCGTAGGTCTGGAGGTTCGAGTAATTATCTTCTGGAACTCCGTAATTTCCCAGTGGAACGAAGTACTCCTGCCTCCTCTCGGGGGAGTACCAGTCAGTACTCCCACTGAGTTCGCTGGCCGTGGAGTCCTGGTCCAAGCTCCACTCAGGGAACGGTTGGTAAGGCGTGTAAGGTTGCTTGTAAGGGGATGGGGTCTCCTGACCTCTGGAGTACTCCACTGGCTGTAGCCTGGAGTAAGGGGTTGGGGGTGTTGGAGTTGTCTTGCTGTAGGGTGGGCAGGAGGGCTCATCTACTCGTGGATCGCTGCTACACCGACGCTGCTGGGCGATCGCACAACTCCCTGTCGTCGATGTTATCTACATACAAAAGGAAGTTTCTAGTAACTGGACAGCATTTCTATTTACATTTAACCTAAAAACAATTTGTATCGATACTGTATAATCAATTTTGCTTTGAGATTTGAAGTTAATTGTACGGTACTAAAAAATAAACAAAATCAGATAATTTATTATAAGTGAGATATCTCGTTCAAACACTTAACCTCCACCACCGTCAATTTGAATAATTTTGTAATCATACAAATGGTTTCACAGCTAAACAAATTTTACAAAATTTTACTTTTTTACGAGATAAAACCTATATAAAACTACTTATAATTCTTTTTAAATACAGTTGTTACCGATCGATTTAAAATCTGCATGAAATAAACGTGAAATTATGTGATAATTTTGTTCTTTTTACAACAAAAAAACTGTATACCATATCGATTCTAGTGTACGACGTGAGGTTATTTTTTTCCGCATTTAACGAAAGTGTTAGTCAATTTTAGACCATTGACCAAGTTATGCCTTCATGTAACTGCAACAGGCCTTGCTACACGCAGAAATTATGTGTAGCAGAGTTTTTAAGGTTGCTTACAAGGAAACTAAGAGGCCTAAGCAAAATCCAACTACACCATTGTTTTTCCCGTTTGATTGCGCGTTGTAACATATTCATTACAAAACTGCAATTAAGTCGAAAAGAGTACCGGAATTTTAACTAGTTTTCACTGTGCATAAATTTTATCAACTTTACACGTTTATCGCTGAAAAACAAAGTAATTTATTGCATTTAAATATTAATAAGTGGTTGAAAGAAATGTTTTTTATTAGGTTGAAAAAGAATTTCAACTTTAAAAAGAAAAGGTTTTTTTAGTTTCTTGAAACTAAGTTTTCTTGGCTTCTAGAGGTCGTAAAATCAATTACGTAATTACAATTGTAATCCTTATAAAATGTAATTGTTAGGGATGTAATTGTTACGCCACTTTTGTAATCGTGGCGTAACAATCACAAGGTCATGCAGTGATTTTAAACTGATTTAAATTGTTCGATTTAAAATGATTTCAAGTGTATTTCAACAATTTAAAATCACTCCATTTACTTTCTCATAATAGTGATGTATCGTAACTACATTTCATGAGAATTAAAATTTAACCACGTAATTAATTTTACGACTTCTGGAAGCCAAGAAAACGTTGTTTCAGGAAACCTGTAAGAACTTTTTTTTAAGTTAAAATTCTAAAATTTACTAAATTTATAGGAAACATTCTTGTCAACCACGTATTAAAAAATGAATGTGACACATTTACGGAGTTTTGGATATTAACAGTGTAAAGTTTATGCAGAGTGAAAACTAGTGAAATTCCGGGAACCTTTTGTTCCAACTAGGCTACAAATTATTAAAACTTCAAATACAAAAAGCATATTTTACTATACAAAATTAAACAATAAAAGTAATGGTGTTGTTGAATTATGCATAGGCCTCTTAGTTTCTTAGTAAACAACCTTCAAAGTCGGTTACTCATAATTTCTGCACCGACAGTTTAAGAGTGAAGGTTGCACATTAGTTTATAAATTATTAGACAAAAAAAATTAATAAAACAAATACATAAAAAATTGAAAAAAGTTATATACAAACGTTATACCAACTACAGTATGTATTAGTGAGAGTAATATTGCAATTGGTTTTTATAAAAAGCGTTATTGCAGTGAAAAGTAACTAAATAATTGTTGTGTCAAATAACATAACTACAGTATTTTACGAAACTTAGGCTGCAATAAATAACAATAAAAATCAATCTTCTACTGTTGAATGGTAAAGTTATTATTTTTTTATAAACTAAAGACAATTTTAAAGACAAACATATTAAACTAACTTTGACAGTGAAATATAACAAATTGTATAAAAGAAAAACTATTACGGTTATAAAGCTAACACCGTATTTTATAAAAATATTTTCCAAACTTTTATTTACTAACGTTATCTATTCTATATAAAAATAAATGTCCATACTGTTTAG
The DNA here is from genome assembly GCA_035578905.1 of Stictocephala bisonia. Taxonomy (NCBI): domain Eukaryota; kingdom Metazoa; phylum Arthropoda; class Insecta; order Hemiptera; family Membracidae; genus Stictocephala; species Stictocephala bisonia. The sequence continues at coordinate 1,241,471 of JAQJVL010000078.1, forward strand.
CAATTTACTTTCCTTGCCTTAAGACTCTCTCACCTAACATACTGTAAACCTCTCTTAATAAAATAAACAAGTTCTTTACAATCAACCAATTTTCGTCCGATTTCAATTCCTCTAAAAAAGTGAAAATCAATGCTAAATCGCTTACCTTGTTGCCGTCGTTGCCAATGCTGACGGTGACGTTGCCGACGCTGAGCGTCAGCTCACCCTCGCCCTCAGAGACGTTCAGCGTCTGACTCAGCGCCCAGATGTAGTTGTGGGCGAACCTCAGCGTCTCTATCTTGGTCAGCTTGGTGTCCTCTGGAAAGGTGGGCAGCACACATCGCAGTCGCTCCAGGGCCTCGTTCAGCGTGTGCATGCGGTTTCTCTCGCGGTCATTGGCCTTCTGGCGCCGGTGTTTCTTCAACCGGATGATCTGCAAGTTGGGATAGACTAATAAAATAAGAGTAGGGATGGTAAGGATATATCGGCAATATTGATAAATATGTTTCGATAATATCAGCCGTATCGATATTTTGGCCCGATATAACATATCACCAAATATTGACGTTATCTCTCTCCTCAAAGTCAACACGATTCGAAAAAGAAACACATTTTAATTGCTGCCTCTTATGCGTACAAAACATGCATTAAAATAGTAAAATAACTTTATTTAGTATTTTCACATGAGGTTAATGCACTTAAATGTAGTTTAGTGGATTAATTTAGTTAATTTTTTGGTGTTTATAAGAAACCTAGTAGCATTTTTAGATGTAAAAAATAACATCGTTACTAACATTATTTTTTTTTATAATTAACATAATAACTAAAGGTGTAATTATAAAGGTAACCCTATATATCGATAAATTTCTTTCGATATTATAGTTAGATCGATATTTGGGTTACGATATATCGATAATTCGATATACCGATATGTTGAAAATATTTGCCATCCCTACATATGAGGCGTATGGTTAGTTGCTGGGTGATCATAGATCAAACCACTACCAACTTATAGTTGCTAACATACCTCTACATATAGACCTACTACCGAGAGGAGAAATTCTTTACTAAAGCTTGTTTATTTATCTCATTTTGGAGTAGAGCATTGTAAAATGTAGGATTTAAAGCTCTCTCTTAAAAGATATTTAGAGATTTGGCTATGGCCAAGACAGCAAATTTATGAATCATGTATTATATTAGATAGCTCTTAGATTATTTCTGTATCAATCCGCTCATTCTTTTGGATTCATAATTTAAATTTTATTCACAGAATTATGCTTTAAATAAATTTAATGTTACTATACCATCTTTTATGATCATTACGTTAGTTATTTTCCTGTTAACTCTTACTGATATTTACTTGTCGCACTACATGTAATCTTGTTGTGGACAAGAACAGATAGTGATTTTTATTTTTTATAAGTAATTTGCTGCTAGACTCAAGTATGTTCTTTTGTGTATATTTTGTCTAACCGGTCGTAAAGGTGATTTGTTATTTTGTTAAACTTATTAATCAAACATTAAAAATATTAGTTTATTTGTTCATTTAAACATGAAACTTACTTGAGTTACAAGATGTACTTCTAAAATGACGCGAGAACTTTTAAAAACAAAATCATTCTTTACAATTTTAGCAAGTATTTTAAAAAGGATTTTATGTTAGTTCGGGAGACGCTGAACATTTTGTAAGGTGTCTTTTAGTCTCTTTGTGTGCAATTTTTGTTTTGCAGATTAAAAAAGAAGGCATATTTTACAAAAAGGAAGGCATAGTTGCTTTAAACGATCCTCTTACATTAAAGAAAAATTACAATACAATACGTTGTGCGTATTTTTAAAGAAGGAAAATTTAAAAATATTTATCGAGAAATATTAGAGAAAAAAAATAATTATTAAAAAATCCATATTTATCGAGAATACTTGAAAATGCTTGACAAAACGATAATTACTGTTATAATTACTGTTATAATTACAAATTGTATTGCTTTACAAGTTACGTAAATGAAGATGTTGATCATGAAATTAATTTATTCTTTAACGACATTTTTTAACTTTATTTTGTTTTCCATCTCTTACACGACGGAAACATTCGGTAAATAAATAAGGTGACAACAGAAATTTGAAAACCGACTGCACCACCTCAAAGTAGTAGATGACCGCTCAGACCTGTCCGTTACTAACCAATTCTATAATCACAATTAGTTAATGTACCTTCCTTTTAAACAGGCAAAATACTTTTCAAAAATTTAACGACTGCACTAGGGGTTGTATATTTACCTTTAAAGTTATAAATATTTTTACATAAAAAATGATAATTATCTTAATACCTTAAGTTATGTGTTAATAACGTAGTTATAAAATATTATATTTGTACTTTGAATGGTTTTGTCTTAATAGTGATTTAAAATAAGCTAAATTCGCCATTTCAGCTGGCATTTAACATTTAAAAAAAATATATTTTTCATGTTTCAAGGAAGGTAAATTAACTAATTTTGGTTATAATGTTCGGAAATAAGTAACTCACTGAAAACCGATTGCACCATTTTAAAACATCTTAGTCCATAGGGAGCTTCGATGTAGTCTAGAAGATTCGCTACATAATTGTCTGGATGGTCAATAATTTCTTTTTCAAAATATCGTGAACCAAACGGAGAAATTCGTCCACTACACTTTCTTATTTCTTCATGAATTACTTTATGGGATACAAATCATGGAGTATTAACAATTTTTCTAAACATCTTTGGAATCGTTGCTCTTTTTTGTTATGGTGGTGAGCAGTTCTCCACAATTGTAATGTGGTTCTTAAAAACCTCTTGGTTTACTGACCTCATATTATGATAAATCTACGTTTGGAACTGGATACATTTATATTTATTTGTAATACAGTACAAGTAAACGTCACACAACATAAATGTATTACAATATAAGGACAAAATGCACAAATATACTACAATACAAGTACAAAATACACAAATATTATGGTGATCGATTTCGGTGAACCACGCTCACCGAATGTGAATCCCTCTGGTCTGAGGAAGGTGGGCGTGGTTCACCGAAATCGATCACCATAATATTTGTGTATTTTGTACTTGTATTGTAGTATATTTGTGCATTTTGTGCTTGTATTGTAATAAATTTGTGTTGTGTGACGTTTAATTGTACTGTATATGTACCAACACGTATTATGCTAACTAAACAATTATTTTATTTGTAACGTAAATTGAGTCAAGTTTAGCCTTTTAAAATAAATATCCAGATGTACTTAGTAAACTTAAGCATTATACATAATTAATTGCAATACAGTGTGTCGGTGAAGTTCAAAGCCCCATATTCACGCTTCACATTGAAGGATTGCGATTGAATATTTTACGTTATAATTTTATTTTGAGAGTTGTTAAACAATGTTTAAACACTAATGTGTGTTTATGAACACTAAAACATCAACCAAAATATGAATTAAATTACTACTGTAATTGCGTATACAGTTACCAAAAATAGATTTTTTTTATGTAGAGTGAAAAATTGTACTAATCAGTTATTAGTCTGAATGTTGAGTAATAATAAATGTTCCCCATTGTTTTTGTACATCCATGTTTGGGTTCTATAAGTACATTCTCTTTGGGTAGAAAACACACATTTTGAAAATTTCTATTAATTTTAGAGAAAATGGGAAAGGAGAGGTAAAAGCTGTAATTGTTTACAGATATTACATGGAAGTTTGCTAAAAAAGACAAGTGTACTCTGAGTGTCAACGAGTATAAATTTTAGGTACATATTAATAATTTAAGAACGCTATTAAATTTGAGAGTACGTATATGAATGTAAAAGCGTATATAAAACTATTTTAATTTTTTGTGAAGCTTATACAGAATGACCCGCAAGTAACCAGCCAAACTTCTGGAGATAATTCTTTGGGTTAAAATAATAAAAAAATGTCATATGTACAAATAGTCTATCCCACACCTTATCCGTCTGTCTGTATGTGATTTTTAGAAAAATATTTATATCTCTGAAGTTATTTGAAAAAAATTGTGAAAATTTGTTCAATTTCATTACAGCATTCATTGAAATTTAAATTTCATTGTTGTGCAATAATCTTTTTCAAATTAGCGGCCATTAAACTCTTAAAGTTAAGTGACTTAATAACCTTAAATATTATTAAAAACCTGTAGGTTACAAACAATTTGATAAATTTATTTCTACATATAACAAGTTTTAAGATCAAACTACAATTAATTGAAAAATTGAAATTTTTATCAAATAAAAAAGATTTCCTGGCCGAAGAATTCCGTTATTATTAGACAAAAAATATAATTTCTCAATTACTTGTTGTTTGTTCTTTGTTAATTGTTGTAATAAAATTTAAGGCTATTAAGATATTTAGCTTTAAATTACCGCTAATTCAAACAGGGTAATTGTAAAAACATTAAAGTTAAATGGTATATGAATACTATAAAGATCAACGTTCCTACCGATTTTCATGATTTTATTCCAAATAACTTCAGAGATATTACTTTGTACCTTTTTGTAAAAATTACATGCAGACAGACAAACAAACAGATAACGGTATGAGATAAACGATTTGTACACATAACATTTTTTGTTTGTTTTAAACCATTGAATTACCTCCAGAAGTTTGGCTGGATACTTACGGGGCACTGTGTATTTAACATTAGGATGTATTGCGCCATTTAAATGGTTTTATGGTTGCGCAATATCAATATTGCAACACACTATGTTGGTAAAAAAATCAATACCAATGCCATATCATTGCTCCATATTACACAGAAAATCTTGCTAGTAGAGGAGCATGATCTATGATTAACAGAATAGAGTGACCTAAATAATGTTGAATATACGTTTAAATGTTTCTAGTACAAAGGGTTTTTCACTTGCTTAACTTGCAAAATAAAATGTAAACGTAACAAAGTGGACAGGGCAGTATTTTGAAGGGTGTTCCAAGCATTGTATATTTAAGATAGACTTTTTTATTTTATCAGTTTAATTTTAACTTAGTATACAAACATTGTTGAGGGACAACGGACAAAAAGCCTGTAATCAAATTAAAGTGAATCGCCCGGAATTTTAACCCATGATCTCTACAATGAAAGCAGAAGTGCTAACCTCTAGACCAGCAAAAGGCTTAGGAATTTAAATAAATTTAATAATTTCTTCACTTTAATCTCATATGGAAGCTCTCTTGACAATTGAAAAAATTTACTACTAATAAGAAAAAACATTTTTATTTGGAACTAAATATTTCACCTGAGAAGGACTACGAGCTCTACCAGCCCTTCTAGTCCTGGGGGCTCGACGTCCTTTGTCCTTGCTGCTCCCTGTACCCGCAGGATCCTCAGCCTCCGAGTCCGGCCACTCCAGGCTGCACTCCGACTCCGTACTTTTGATGGGGGACTCCACCTCTTGTCCCGTGCACGCTATACTCCTCTCACTCTTCACCATCATTACACTGCCCCTCGAGGAACTGTCACCTGAATTAGAACAAGTTATTTTATTTTTAATACTCTCTGACAAACCTTGGACTTCCAACTTAAAAATCATTGTCATTAATCGACAAAGGATTTCCAAACATCGATTAGTAACGAGACTTTATTCAATCATAAGTTATTTGTAGGTTTAATATGTTTGAAATTTGAAGACAGTTGATAATATTTATTATAGGGCTGCCAATTTATTGGCTTTAGGATGGTCTACATCATAATGTATTAAATCCAAAAACGATGCAGGTACTCATTCATCACGACACTCCGGGATTACTGATTGATGAAATTTGTTGGGAAAATTAGATTTTGTATCGTAGAGAGCCACTAAGAATAGATTCCTTGAAATTAAATTCTAAAAATTATATTCCTTAATTTTTTTCTACACTTTTGAAAAAAATTAAAAGTGTAGAAACAGCCCCTCAACTTTTCTTCTTCCGTAAATTGAAATCAGAATTAATTTAATAATTTATTTCAAGAAGATGGTTTTCATTGTGAAATGTTTAAGGTTTCTACAAATTTTTATATAATTGCACTACTTTGCATTCCCCTAAAGTAAATAAGACACAGAGGTTTCTAAACTATAAAATTTTGTTTAACTAATAGAACATTTACTCAAGTAATCAAGATACAGATTCATTGATCTTCCAAAATAAGAGTCTCCTCGTTTGGCACCTAGAGGGATCGGTCCATCCAGGGAAGGGTAAGCAAGCGTAGAGAACCCCGAAGCGAAGCAGGGGGTGTATGCTAGTTTGCTATAATAATTAAGTTGATCTTGGTAAAAAACAAACTGTTTCAATCACAATATATTTGAGTTATTATTGTAAATAAAAATACTCCGATTCATCAATTAGTATTTCTCTGGGCATAATTAAAATTTTTATTGGTGCAGGTAAGTTATAAAAATATCTTTTTACTTATATCAAATACATTTCAGAGTATTGTAAAATCGTTTCAAATACTTCTTTATTCTCATCGGTCTACATTTTCTGACATTCGGTGCCTGTTTCTATCTTTTATATTATCTGTTTCTCAGTGAAAGTCCCTATAATTCTATAATTAATTTTATGCACTCAAGTTTAAGTAATCATTCAGGATTATGGATCTGGTCTACAAATAGTTTCCTTAATTTTCATTTATTTGGAATTTATTGCTGTTATGAGTGGTCCTATTTATCGGATTACCATTATTAAACAGTAATTGTTATTTGTTATTGTAATTACTTTAACTATTTGAAATTATGTAAATATTATTATATTGATGATTATAACTTTATTTCCGTACTTTAACGTACATAACGGCCACTAAGAACTTAAGTGGTTTTAAGCAAATTATTAGTTCTAATTTTATTGTAAACTAATTTTGCAGACTTTAAGCGTTGATTTTTTACTGTTTAACCCGAATTTTCGGATCATCACAAAAATCATCAATCTTTATTATCATATTTGACGAACTGTCTTGAAATTTCTACATTAAAACAAACTTAATTAGAATATAGCATAAGGATCCCAATACTATTGCTTAACTTGATCGCATTTCAATTTTATAATACTAATTATTTTGGCGATTATAATAATAATACAAAATAAAATAATTAAGCTAATTAATTATTATCCATTACTATACAGATAAAGTAATATTAAAAAGACAAAATATTGAAGCATAATGTAGCAGACAGAAGGATTTTATGTTAAGTATAAATTACGTAAAAAAACATTGACAATAGTTTATGGAAATGCTCATTACAAAATGTAATTAATATTGTTTAAATTACTGTAATTTTTCCAAGTGCAAGTTTAAGTTACTTAAATGTAACTTAAATGGAACATAATAAAGTTTATTTTAAGAAATATAAAATGTATAAATTATTATATTATACAGAAATTGGGTTAACATAAAGAAATATAATTGTTCAAAATGACACGAAAATGTTGTGAAATACCGATTGACAAATTTTACAGCCAGTTTGCTCAAGATTTTTCTTAAATATGTTACTTATAGGACAATTCTAGCCTTTAGTACTAAATTTTGTTCTGTTAATCTAAAGCTGATTTTACTAATAGCCTTCTAAAAATGAAGGCCACTAAATTATTAACGAATAATATAATAATATGCCAAGATGTACTGATAAAACTAATTTTAATGATCATAAAGGTCAGATATATGCCTGATGTTAAAAATATAAATATGAAAATAATTAGTGATAAATGAGTTCTTAGTTACACTATCTATCAATGGTTACTTGTGGTCACATGTATAATTTAATTAAAATAATTGAAAGATAACTAACTAATTTGATCGTATATACAAAAAACTATTTACAAATTCTTACCTATATATGAAGTCCGAAGTGTCGGTGATATACTGATAGGGGAGGTTCCGCGCCTGCGTTTGAACTACCCGACGTCCAAACAGTGACTGATAGATAGTGCGTGACCTGCGGGGGTGTGGGGGAGTCAGAAGTGCAGTACCCACCAACCCCACTACTACACTCCCACCACCCTACAGTACCACCCCGTGGGGCGGCAGGTGGTGCACTGTGATTCGTGATTGTCTCGACACCCCCACCTCCAGAGTATAGTGAATAGTATGGGTTCCAGATTGGACACTTGCTACATGCCAAACTCGAAATCCCGCTTGACAAACAGAAAGAGTCTGTAGTCCTAAATCAACATAGGTAGTAGACTAGAGCGTTCAATTTACGTAAGAATGTTATATTATATATATATATATATTTTAATGTCAGCCCTTTCAATTATTACAGTTACACGTGAAGAGCAATTAGCTTCATGGTTATTGCGTAATATAATATATTACAGTTTTTAATACTTAAAAACTAGTTAGTTGCAATATAATCCTTGCTATTTAATTTATTAAAATAATTTCACTGTAAATAATACAAATATTAAGATAAATGAGCCATGGAATTTTCTGTTGTACAAAACAACACTTTCACTAAATATAATCAAATATACATTTCTAACGTAAAAAAATATAATAACCTACTGAATATTAAGAACATCGTTATGTATATTCCAACAGCTGATACAAATTTATAAAAATAATTTGTACTGTTGTTACAAGTTTTAATTAATTTAAAAATCCATGTTAATTCTGGGGGCAATAAAACTTTTCATTTTTTTTCATGTTTTCATGTTAATTCTGGGGGTCTTCCCATTTGTTTCATTATGTAAATATCGGAAAATGTAGACATTTTTGCACCACTGTGAATAGAAGAATATTGTTTGACATCTAAATCGTTAAAATAGCTCAAGAATTAAGGGAGGTGTTCCGATAAAAAAATAGCTTCACGTACTTATTATAAGTATTCCTGGAATAAAATTGGAATTACTGTAGGTTATTATAAGGCATTTTAAAATAAGGAACGAAAATTAATGCGATATCGTATGATCGTATTGCACTAGAACTAGGATGTTTTGTTTAGTAGGCTTGCTGCTTAATTTATTTAATCGTTTTATCAACATGCAGGTAGAGTACAACAAATATTGTTTAACAATAAATAACTATATATTTTTATATTTTTCATATCATAGTTACTTTTTATTGAACTGAAAGTTTATTAAACGTTTGAAAAAAAGTTAATATTCTATTTCGTATATTCATTATTCACTTCTAAGACGCCGACGTAGAGATATGGGCGAATACGAGGGTTGAATGAGTGTGATGAGTGTAGATGAACGATTGTAGTCATTGTTACTATCTGAGTTCGACTTAGCTCAGAAAGGACTATTTATTAATAGCCCAATAGCCAGGGCAACTATGGGACCTACAAATTTACGTGGAATCCGAACCACGTAGTGTTGGTCTGATTTTCAGCTAACTGACAAGTCTGACAGTTTTCTTCCCTACACAACATCCGAACCCTGACTACCATCCAACATGGACACCACAGATTTCACTAGTAGTGTCCACGTCAATGGCAACCATTGAGCGGACGCCGTGTCGGTATTAAGGACCTATCACCTACAATCTCCCAAACACTTTGTCCCCAAGTAGCTGGGTTACAGCATTGCGCCATCAGATCCTGTTACCTATAGAACCAGTTCATACGACAGGCGTGTCTAGTCTTAACAATTAATTCCAATTGGATAGACAAGGAAGGGGATATGCCTCGTTGATTTGAACGCCAGCGATGTTAAGACAAATTACTGGTAGACATCGTTTGTTGGCTTGCTCTAATTCACGTTGAGTAGTGTTGTACTTAATTAATTAGGAATAAAACTTGATAAACGTTTTTTTTCTGTCTTCATTCATGTGCCTTTTGCTCCAATTCAATTTAAAGACTTATTTAAATATCATAACGTCTGTCTGATTTACATGTAGAAAATATAAATTAAATTTTACAAATATTATACAGTATAGTTATGGTTTATTTTAATAACGGTTGTTTTTCATTTAGTTTTTCTTTTTCAAATTATCATAGTACCATTTAATAAATTCCATTTGGCATTAGTGTGAACATTGGGTTGTTTCCAGGTTTGTGAACAACATTTATTTTATTACAATACTTTCTACTAAACTAAAATAAATACTAGTTTCAAAAATTAATTATTGAAAAGTTGTTGGGTAAGTTCTTTAAAAGAATTAAGTTTTTATCTTTAATGTCTTATTTCTGTGGTCTGTAATCGTCGTACTAAAAACTTCTATGTTTTTCTCAAAACTAAGATAAAATAGTCTTTACATAATGCGACTTATTTCAGCTATTATATTATGTTATTATAATAGATTATTATATATTAAACTAAGTTGAGAATTGTTGTACCTATTCAAACACAGTATACTATAAGTACGCACCCTATCAACTAATTATCATTTTCCTAATCTAGGTACTATATGAAATATGATTCGTTGCGTCGAATTGAACACTAATATATTTTGATATTCAGTCACAAAATGCAGCCAAATTCTTATGGTCCTCCCGCTTTAAGGTGGTGCAATCGGTTTCGGTGAGTTAATTATTTCCCAATTTTATAGTCAAGAATAGATAATGTACCATCCCTCGAAACAGGAAAAATACATCAACAATTTTTTTAGCCACTACATTAGAACTCATGGCCTTATGTAATGGTGTTTTTACACATAACTGAAGGGATTAAGATGTTTTTCATTTTAAAAAATTGTAAAAATATTTATAATTTTAGATGTTAAAATAAAAGTTTACAAAGGGTCTATTTATGAGTCTGTTTACGGTAAGAAAGTCTATCTCAAATACAGCAAAACTACGTGATAAAAATCCGTGCAAACATACGTACTTAATTTAATTTTAACATAATTACTCTTTTAACGAGTAATTAATTGTATATTATGAGATATATTTTACATATATTATACATTTACATATTTTAACACCTCTGCAATATAAATAATGATTTTAGTTGAATTTCCAATATGCAGTTCTCAAAGCAATTAAATATTTCATGTAGGACCTATACCCCAATATTCTCTTGTTTATAATATTAACTTTGTTTTTAAACTTCACTGTTTATGTCTGTACTTTATAAGTTTATCTGTAGACTACTGCTCATCAAAACTATAAACTTTATTTTTATATTCGTTCACAGGATTTTTAACGTGTTTTTTCGTATTAACAGTTTTGTATAATTTGGAATTATGTAAGTTTATCTATATCAAAATTGAAAGTTTTTTTATGAACTCAAAGAAATTATCACAATAATATCAAACTATAAATTATAAATAATTTTGGTAATTAAGCAATAAGTAGTAAAATTATAAACGTATTAATATTGGATTTCTGTGAAATAAAATTGTGTTTGACCTAATTAGAACCATAAAATACTATTCCTTCAAGTAGCAAACTGTTTTGGGAAATCTACTTATTTTTTGTATAAAATTATTAATAATATTTTAATAATAAACCTAGTCTACTTATATTTGTTGTCATTGTTTCGTTTCGAGGAAAAAGAATTAAAAATACGTAAACATATCTATAATTTTATTCGCTAAGTCAATACGTTAGAAAAATTTGTACATTACAAATAAGATGTTTTATAAAATGGTGATATGTGAACAATTAAAAAAAGCACCAAAGAATATTTGAAGCATTATATTGTATAACAATATCTAGTTTTATATGGATTATTTGACAAATAAATGATTCTATTAACAGTATTTAGCTCAATATTTAATTTAAAACTCATGCATATAAATAAAGACCGAAATAGCGTTATTATTTATATTCCGATGAAGTGGGAACTAGCAAGTCCCTTCAGTACAGCAAGTCCCTTCAGTACAGTGTGAATAACTTGAATAACTGAATAATTCCAAGCATTCGTTTGATGTTTTGAAAGACTTTGTCTTCAAAGAAATAATTAAATATTGCAATATGTTTTCTCTGCGTAGTACAATAATTGGAGTTTGTACTGTATTTAATGTGTTTCTTGTTTTGGAGAACAAATAGTAAGATGCTAAAATTAAATATAGTTATTTATGAACAGCTTAAACGGTTATAGACTCAACATATGAAAGTGCTGCTTTCAGCTGCAGCAGAAAAGTACGATTCCACGCAAGGATTTTTTGAACCGTATACAAACCACAGTTAGTAAAAATAAATAAAATAATACACAAATATTTGTCAACTCTATACAACAAAAACTGTTAAAGAACTGTAACCTCGATTATAAACTAATCTTACATTGTAGGAATTTACAGCTACTATTTATAATAATAATGGTATTGGCCAAGCCAACAAAACCAATGTTGGGAAAATGGAAGCTACCAGTTGTAACCACTTTTAAGCTGGGATATGTTAATATTAATATTTTTAAAAATCTCACTGAATAATCCAGATCCCACAATTTACAAATTCTTGAGGAATATTTAAGTGGTTCCTTTATTCCATTTACCAGGTGAATTAAAAATACAAAAGATTATTATAAAACAATCACAAAACGCGCTCACAAGTTTTTAGTTAGAATAATACGTCATGGTACATATATAGACTTTTTGCGAATACCTCTGGTCTGAGGAAGGTACACGTGGTTTGCCGAAATCGATCACCATTATATTTGTGCTTTTTGTACTTATATTTTAATGTATTCGTGCATTTTGTGCTTGTATTGTGCTGTATTTGGACATTTTGTGTTTTGATATATCTATGTATTTTGTACTTATATTGTAGTAAATTTGTGAATTTTGTGCTTGTATTTTGATATATTGGTGCATTTTGTGCCTGTATTGTGCTATATTTGTACATTTTATGCTTGTGTTTTGATATATTCATGCATTTTGTACTTATATTGCAGTAAATTTGTGAATTTTGTGCTTATACTTTGATATATTGGTGCATTTTGTGCTTGTATTGTAGTATATTTGTGCATTTTGTACTGACACTGTAACATATTTAATTGTGTGACGTTCACTCATACTGATTTACATTAATAAACCTCGGAAATAGTCTGGATAGGAAAGTATTATTCCTTTAAAAATTAATTTAAATATTTTATGAAAAGTTGTAATTTCCAAAATTATATAATCAGTACTATATGTTTGGTTTATTTAAGCACCCAACTCTACCGCTGTATTTGAGTGAGGCTACCTCACCACTACTTGCTCTGTTTTGGGTTACAGTTGGTGCGAGCCTAACTATCTTAGGAAAACATTAATGAAACATTTACTTTCTTACTTTTCTGATCTAAAAATAAATAGCTTTTTGTGTGAAAAAATGATAAGTGCATTTTATTTCTTAAGAGAACGTCCAATGAATGTGTGATTACTTTAAATAAAAGACGCCCTATGAAAGGAATTAGGTTAAGATTCTACGCCCTTCATCTACACCTTCTTCCTGTGGAATTTTATACTAAAAATAAATAATTCAAAATCAAATTTTGAGATTATGATTTTAAAAACCATGTTATCTATTGGGATTTTTTAGTTTCATAACAGATTTCACTATTTGTTGGCCTATTTATAAGCAGAAAAAATAGAATAATTATAATCCATTTTCAGTTGTGTCGAGGTGTTATTTACGAAGCACTTGAGTTGATAACACTGCCCTTATCTAAAAACCACCTGCACCAACTAAAACCTTGTTTTCTTTGCCATCCACAGAGCTTTTATTTCCTGTTGTATACCGATGCCATATGTCGCGGTTTGCCGCACCTGTGACGCCAATGTATAATTTTGTTTTTAGTAAATTAACTAAACTTTTGAAATATTTAAACCATCGTAAGGCGTTTAAAATTTGGTTAAGATGTGAAATGCCCCACTAATTATGTCAATAATTAATTTATTAATTGTAAAAGTTTATGTTTAGAGATAAAAAAGTACCAGTTTAACCAGAGAGTGCGAGGGCAGTGCGATCAAGAAGTTGTTGAACACGCGTTATATTCAGGGGCAGAATAATTTAATTAGACCCACGAGAGAGATTTTTCTTAAAAATCCATTCATCCCAAAGGTAGAAAATATATTAAACCATATTTTATATTTAAGTACAGGGCGACTTAAATCTAGAAAACCACCACTTCTAGCAGCTTCCCTGTATTCTCAAACGAATTTTCGCCAAGAAACCAACTGGGCATTAACTTGAGGTTTGCTTGACGGTTGAAGCATTTTTCTTGTATCAGACCATACGAACGTCATCGGTGGAATAAACTTTCCTAGTAAGGAATGGACTATGTTGAGTCGCTTTCGCACTAGTGAGGTAAAATGTAACTACTGAAAATATAGTTGCGAGAAATGGCAATTGATCAGTCATGTGATTGCGGAGTGGAAGTCCAAACTATGGATCACATAGTTAATGAGTGCCCGTTGCGTTCTTTTCAGGGCGATTAGCTGGTCTTCATTCAATCGGAGAACCAGGTGTTGAATGGTTAAGAAACCTGGATTTAGCTCTGTGACGTGAGATCAATATTTAAACACTAAGACACAAGTACTTTATGCTGAAGATTATATTTAGATATTTTTATCTGAGTAATATTTTTAACTTTTTATTAACTTTGTTTATTAGTTTTGTTTTGTTTTGTTTTTTGTTTTTTGTTTTTTGTTTTTTGTTTTTTGTTTTTTGTTTGTTTTTGTTTTGTTTTGTTTTATTAGTTTTGTGGCCGTAAGATATATGTATAAGTACAGGGTCTTTCGTTTCAAACGCAACCCATGATTTAAAATTGGTTGAATTTCAACACAATACTGTACATACAATTAACGATACATGAGTTCAGAATTCTGTTCGAAAGCATCTTGACATAGAACAAACGATTTTGTTTTAAAATATTCCTCCACAATAAACACTCTTTGGTCTTTGCTAAAAACCATGTTTCTTATCTCAACCTAATGACATTGCACGAAATCCAAATAAAGTTAACACGTGAACAACAATGCAACAATGTAAATCAGCTGATATCAAAGGAAGGAGAGAAACCAGGGCTACCAACCTATGAACTTATAATTATCTTAAACCTTCATTTTCTGTACTTGTAAATAAGATTGCGTTTTAAAAGAAACACCCTGCATTTTTTAGGTGAACTGACATGCATGAAGAAGTGCTAATTGTAATTTAGCAAGAGTATTTCCTTTTTAATGTATGCATTTATTGTATACACTCTATTCTTTTATGTATTATTTTATTCTAATGAATCAACTTAGAGACAAATAATTGTCAAAACTTTCGCTAATTCACAGATATTTTCGTATAAAGTGTGATAATGTCGTACTAGACCACTCGAAATTCCAAGATGATCTGGTTTCTAAGAATTAAATCGAAATTTAAAATACGCGCTTTTAATACATTTTTGTTTTATCTTCAACGGAAACAAAAATGCTGTACACAATAAGTTTAGGAGACTATCTAGATGAATTTTGTTATTACCTCTAATTTTGGTCACAGTCGCACTAAAATAAACGTAACAGGCGATACATGAGACAATTTATAAGTCTGCTACCCAGTAACTTTATATACTAATTTGCTATATATTTTGATTAGTGATAGTTAAAGAGTGAGCATCACTACAGCATTGGGACTTAGGGCGTTAATCCCTAAGTCCCAATGAGCCTCAAAATTAATGCTCGAGTTGCGACAATGTACGACCCCAGTCTGTCAACGGATGAGTGCTAAATCGAAAAGCACGGCCAAGCTACGAGTGCCTAGACACGACTCAACCTCGACACACATTTGGTAATGGTTGTTTTGCAAGGAGTTAAAGCTAACTGCAGGTATTTAATTGCAAACGAGGACAACTAAAGAGTGTTGCTTCCCTTCTCTGCCAAATAAACCTTTCGCACACTCCATCCAGTGCCGGAAACCCTCACCACCGACTGAGCCTCCATTTAAGCGATCAACTGGAAATTTGAAAAGCAAACAAAGCAGGTTATTAACATAGACTCCAAGCAAGGGTTATGAATGTATCGAGTAATATTTCCCTGCCATTGTGTCCTTGTGAGGAGAGGGGGCTCCCTCCCCACTCACGCAATGGGAGGTTTTTGTACACGATGAAAGGGTTACTTCATAAATTTTAGCCCTATCAGTTTACTACGGTCGTAGGACTGACAATGCGAGTATTTTGCGATCTGCACACATCTGCTGTTGTCTGCGGAGGGCCGGATCGGAAAATTGGAGAGAAAAATATATAGCCTTTTTGTCCTATATCACTTGGATATGGTTAGAGATGTTTTTTCTCTCTAAAAAAAGCAGTTTGGAGCTGCTTTATAATACAACCTATAAATTTAACTTCCAATATTAAAGAGGAACTCTTATATAAAGATAATTAGTTCTACTTGACAGAGTAATACTGTTTGTTATAAGTTAAAAATACCTGCTATTTTACTGGGATATAGTTATTTTTGAAACTTCATTCTTCTCCTTACGGTACATTTGCAGTTTTATGTTCGCTCACAATTAACTGTGGCACTCAAAGGTTTTATTCTTTCATTTTTACTATCTCATACTTGTTTCTTAAGAAAATTAAAATTCAATTAAAATTTTGAAGACTTCCCTCTGAAAACGTTACTAGGTTTACTAATGATAAATTCACGCCATTTAAATAATTTAATATGTTAAGTAGAATATTTCGCTGTCTACGTATTTTCCCGATACAATTTTGTTTGATATGTCAGTTTGTATGTATTTTAAACAAGAATGTTGATTTCTTAAGGTGTTTTAATTTTTAGTTGAATATTTATTACATACTTACTTAAAATTCATTTAATAAAAAAATAGTTGAAATGAAAAAGCAAGAAAATTGGGAAGAGCGAAAATCAACCAACATTAAGCATTTACTGAGGAATTTTGTGAAATTTAAATAGTTAAAATCGGCCAATGAACAAACGTTGTATACAGGCTTCTCAGTAGAGCTTATATTTTTTCTCGATTTGAGAAGATTTAATATTGGTCTTATGGAGAACAGATTCGAAAACATACCAGGTCTGGGGATGGCCAATATTGTCAACATATTGATATATCGCAAACCAAATATCATTCAACACAAACTATTTACAAATATCTTTTGGATACTATTACAAGGCTGTAAACACTAATCTTTTGGATGAACATTTCAATAATACCAGAAATAAAGAGCTGTTTTGCTGTCACTATTTAGAATACTAAATGAAAAAATTAAATACATTTATCTCGACGAAAGAAGTTTTAGTTCTGAAAGAAAGGGGTTGAATGAAAATATATTGAAAATATATTGAATTGAATAATATTAAAATTTATTGAAAAACTATGGTAATTATAAAAAAAAAAAAAATGTAATAACATTATTTAGAAATGCCATTAGGCCATTAGGCTTCTTAGAAATACTAAACATTTACCAAATTAATTCAATAAACTACATTTTAGTTCTTTAACCTCACGTAAAAATACTAAATAAAGTTACTTTATTATTTCAATGCATGTTTTTTACGCATAAGAGGTAATTAAACGCGTTTTTTTCGAATCGTAATGATTTTGAGTAGAGAGAATAATGTCAATAATTAGTGATATGATAAATCGGACCAAAATATCGATATGGTCGATTTTATCGAAAGAAAATATCGATATTAATATATCGATATATCGAATCATATTTATTGATATTTCCGATATATCGTTTCTATCCCTAACCAGGTTAGGTCGGAGGTCACCAGAATTTCCGATAACTCCAGACGCGATTTTTGGCAGATTCATTGACCTCCGTGCTGACGCCGTGTCCACAGCTGCGTGTCGTGCGTGCGTGCCGTGTCGGACAGGTGTGACGTGCTCGTGGCGAGGGGGTGACGCACGCGCCGTGCTGTTGCGCCCTTCCCGCACCCGTGATTGCCGCCGGAGGTCATTTTACCCCTTGATCACTGACTTCCTTTCCGCTTTCACAGGAAGGACATCAGAAATCAGTGAGTTTTTGTGGGTGTGGAATGATTTATAAATATCCTAAAAGATATAGTTTATGGTTGACAGTTGAAATTAAGGAAAAAATAAATAAAAAATAGTGTTTTGATATAATTTAAAACATATCATTTTGTATTTAGGAAACATACTTACTTATAACTGTAGTCTAAATATAATTTTAATTTCTTTAAGTCTTCTGCTACATTTTGGGAAAATACAATTAGATGAGTAGCTCAGAATTTGAAAGTTAAGTAACGAAAAAGTGATCGGATGGAATAAACATCCCTCTTGAAATTAATTCAACTTATATAAACAGATTAATTTTTTATCCACCTCTGTATAGTTCCAAAACGTGTTGCTGATTCTAACTCATTGAATATCTATTATAGAAAAACTAAAATATACTAAAGGTTGCTACATATGCCAAAATTATATAATAGACATACTACAATACACTTTTTTAGGGATAAACGTAAATTAAATACATTGAGAAACGGTGGTGACTCTTCAGGTACATAATCTATAAAATTTTAAATATTTTGTTAACTCCATATTCCCATAGAAACTGAATTTGCTAATCTTTCTCCAAATCTTTCCTCAGTAGGCTTTCATTTTTGGTACACGAATGAATTAACATTTACAAAACATCACCCTAAGGTGGACTTAGTAACTAGGTTGTTCTTAGTAAATAGGTCCTTGATGATGTGGATCATGATTATAGAAAGGCTAAAATAAACTAAAATTTGCGTTAGATGCCAAACCATGTTCCTGTGTTTGGTAAGAGTAGAAGGTATCATGTAAAAATATTTTTCATTTTTCAATAATGTATTATTGAATACAATATTATAATATTTCGTTGTAATGTAAATTGATGTTATAATTAAAAATTCAGGCACTTAAAAATTCTTTTCTGTTTGAAAGTATTCACAAAACATTGTTTTGGCAAGAGAATGTTATTGAACTTTTCTAATGTTTAGAATGGTATTGACCCACCCGCCAACCCATACACGTACAGTGGTATTGACCAACCTGCCTCCCATACACGTAAAGTGGTATTGACCCACCCGCCCTCCCATACACGTATACTGGTATACGGGTGGGTCAATACTAGAATATCCTAGATATGTCGACAAAGTGGCAACCACAATTTCATTGGACAACTCGCAACTGTGACCTAATAGAATTAGGGATGTATCGATATATCGGAAATATGGATAAATAGGTTTGATTTATCGATATATTAGTATCGATATTTTCTTTCGATAATATCAACCAAATCGATATTTTGGTCCGATGTACCATATCACTAAATATTGATGCTATTCTCTCTCCTCAAAATCATCACGATTTAAAAAAAAGTTTGAATTGCATGTTATTGCGTACAAAACATGGATTAAAATAATAAAGTAACTGTATTTAGTTTTTTTACGGAGGCTAACGCAATAAATGTTGTCTATTGAATTAATTTGTTTAATTTTTAGCGTTTATTAGAAACATAATGGCATTTTTAAATGTGGCAAACAAAAATATCAATGTTATTACATTATTCTTTTATAATAATTAAAGGTATAATTATTATTATTTTGAGTATTTACATTCAACCCCACCGACTACAACTTGTTTCATGTAGATAAATATATTTAATGTGTACATTCAATAGGCTATTCTAAATAGTGACATCAAAACATGAGTGTATTTTTGGTCATGACATTAGAGTTATAGTGCATAATTTGTGAATCATTCATTATTGGATGTGAAAGTTAACTGACCACCCTAAAATAATTATTTATTTGGTCCAGAATGAATTAAAAAAAATTAATGTTAAACATATAGATAATTGACAATTCGATAGACGGCTTACCCGATATATCGATAGTTTCTTTCAGTATTATTATTAGATCGATATTTGGTTTGCGATATATCGATATGTTGAAAATATTTGACATCCCTTGATAGAATGATAATCACAGTGTTATCGTACAACATTCTCTAGTAAAGTTACCATATTGATTGAGTGGGAATCATTAAATGGAATTTTATCATACAAAGAATATTAAATCCAAATTTGATCCAAAGATTTAAGTTGTACATCACTTACTTAATTTGCACATTTGAATTTAATATGAATCAGTGTTAACAACTAGTACTTCCGGTGTCAACCGCGTCAAAGGACTATTTACAATATATACAGTTCCAGACGTTTCGCCCATGCTACGATGTGGCATCCTCAGTGGTTAGGCTGAGACCGAGGATGCCACATCGTAGCATGGGCGAAACGTCTGGAACTGTATAAATTGTAAATAGTCCTTTGACGCAGTTGACACCGGAAGAACTAGTTGTTAATAACGACTCCAGCCGCTTAAGCTTACGAAATAGGATGAATCAGTGTAATTCAAATCAAGAAGGAGCCTATAGATGCGATTACATTGGAAATAGTATGGGCATACGATCAATATAAACGTAAATAATGATCCTTATTTTCATTTGGTTGGATTTTGTTCTTGTAAATTCGTCAGGTAAATAAATCAAATAACTTTGATACTAAGTATATCACATACTTATAATCATACAGTATGCTATATAGTATCGTTGTGAAAGCGAAATAAACCAGTCAGCGATTATGGTGGCTTTGTCTGTCAGATGAAATCAAGTCAGCATTGTCTGCATCCGCTCCCCACTCTGGTGGCAGTGATCGGAACTGACGGCGCGTGACTCATACGATTCATACTAGAGGAGGGGTGGACTCAAGGAGCTCACGCCTTGCTAATTCCAAATAGCGACCCTTTGCCGGATACTTGGTACAGTAATAAAATGAGTGTACTACATCAAAGTTGCCCCTCCGCTTGACCGAGGACAGAAGTGGGCCAGGCCGGTCCCCGGGGAGCCGTCTTTCATCATACTAGATTAAAGGCCCGTCTTCCTTGTTGTCTATATCTGTGGTTATCTGAATCTGATCTCATTGTGGATTCTAATATAGTACAAACTATTAATTATACTTTAATTAATAACTATTAACTACAAGTACATGTAACTGATAAATGTGGTCTGGGGTTATGGAACCATAAACATATCTCTAATTAAATGGGTTGAGTTGATTTCTATGACAATACATTTTGAAATCAATAATATGTGTCTTAGAAACCACTATTTCATTTCATTAAGTATATTTTTTATTTTATTTCATTAAGTCTGATATGCAAAGCCACTGAAAAGGCGCATTTGACTCTTCAAATGTTTCTACCTCCATCTCAGGAAGGCTTGGAGCAGACACTGATAGTGATGTGTCATCAGCAAGTAAACGAACCTGTGAGCCATGAGCTAATGTAGGAAGATCGTTAGTAAAAATTAAAAAGAGGATAGGACCGAGTACAGATCCTTGAGGAACTCCCCTCGATATAGTTGCTGTTGTGTACTGCTCACAATGTCTAAAACCATGATTGTCAATATGTGATAGTTTGACAACTTGACTCCCATCAGATAGATAAGTAGTGGTCCATGTATGAACAGCTCCTTTGATTCCAAAATATTCTAGCTTGGTGAATAATTTACATGGTCAGTCATGTTGAAAGCCTTTGATAAGTCATAAAAAATTCGTTAAATCCATGTATCAGATATAAATATTTGATCTAAGTGTAATTATAAAGCTACTGTATGACAAACAGACTTTTTCATTTTTAATAGATAATTTTGTAGTTTATATGTTACTTTTGATATATAATTTTCTCGTATGGGTTTTAATTTCACTACGGTATTTTCAACATAATACGTATTTACGTCTGTGAATTGCTTGAGAACGGTAACAAAAAGTTGTCAAGCAGTCTGGCGTTATTTAACTATCCGAATTTAACGCGATTTTGTTTTAGTGCAGTGTAGACCTATATCTTCATCATAACTGCATCAAAGCGGAAAAGAACATTAATTAAATAGAATTCAGTTATGACTTTTCAATGATAAGTTAGTCTAATGACTGTCATATTACTGAAATCACTTGGATGAGATGGCCCATAACTATTCACTGGTGGGTATACGAGCCATTCAGCTAAGTAACAAACAATACATAAGACACAAACATATTTACCTGAACCTTAATAAAATAAATACAGATAAATAATAATTATTTAATATTACAGAAAACAAAAAAATACAGAAAATGACGAGAGCACTATAACAAGAAAACAAAACAAATATACAACAACAAAATTAATTTCATAGACAAAATCCTCAGACACTACAACACAGTAAGTAACCAAACCGAAAGTACTGTACGCAAGCGAAACACAAAATCTGCACTTTGAGGTGGACCTCGATGACTGACGTAGTCAAAGAAGAACGGAAAATAATGAAAAAACTTCTAGTATCGAAACACGCGGTTGAGGGATATGCACTTTCAAATATAGCAGAAGACATGAGAAAACGAAAGCTACAATTCAATCGATACATTAGCAGAATACCAGAGCACAGACTAAGGAAACAGATGCCCTTCATTCAAGGGAAGAAAACTGGAGCACCATGGCTAATACAAGTTAGACAGGACGTGAAGAACGCACGAATTGAAGAAAGGAAAGGACATAACAGACATGAACTCATACATAAACAAGATTACAAAGTGGAAGCCAAAACCAGAGAGGGAGATGAAGAAAATAGACTTACCCAAATGGAGGCAGAGGAAAGAAATATGGAATTTAGTGATAAGATGAAGAAATTGTGGATAAACGAAGAAGAACTCAAAGAAAAGGTGATTCAAATTTGCTTTGATAATAATTGATAATATTTCAGTAATGGTTGTCAATAAATGTCTTAACATAATATCATTTTCATTTATAAAGTTGGCTGTACTGACATTTGTCTAGAGATTGAAAAACATATTTTTATTGTGAATTGGCTAACATGCATTATTGTAAAGCATGATATGAAATTGGAGAAAGCATCGCACCATTTATTTACCAAACATAAACAGTTTACTTGTTTTCCAACATTCACGGTTTCCACTGTGTAATCATCGATACATCGATGGTTATAATCGGCGGTTCGTACTCGCCCTGTTGAAGGAGCCCAGCACCACCGGAGACAATTCGATTATGTACCTCCCTTCAACCACCGCCGATAAACAAAGCAGCTAAATTAAAAGCTACCCCTACTCCCCCACCCCTTCCTTTTTGTGTGATCTGGGCCCCACATTGCCCCGGGCTCTCCACTCTGCCCACAGCCAGTTCGATCTGCCCGCCTTCATTATTCATGACCGAATCATTCACTCGAGGACGTTTAAATATTAAATAGCCCTCTCCATTCTGGTACGTAAATTTTCATTTCAAAACTGCCCAGACGTGTCAAGATTGTGTATTTGTTAGTGAGACAGGTGAAATTTTATATACAGTTAAGTTTTATTTTGTGTCCTAAATAAATTAGTCTACGTTATGTATTACGAAATCTGTCGTATGGGAGAACTACTTTAGCTATAGTTTCAAGATATAATTTGTCTTTTTTCAAGATAAGAAAAAGACCTGTCATCCGCATTTATTTTATTACAAATGATTATCATCAATGTTAATGACGTAATGAAGAATAGGCCTAATCACCGACGTTAATGATATAATAAAGAATTATCGTTAATGTTAATTATCATCCACGTTAATGTGACTATGAAGTAGTATCGTCATTCTTAGTGTGATGATAAGAATTATTATGTTAATGGTCAGTAATATACTTTTTTAAACCCTATATACTTAAGGTGAAGGTTCTCAGTCCGACCCCATTCAGAGTCATAACAAATTTTGAAAGGGATCAGCTGATAAACACCGGCTGTTCATTTGTCATTGGGCTATTAATGAATGACACTTTCTAAGGAATAGTCGGCTTTAGTTCGTAACAATGACTACATTTTTCATACTCATCACACTCATGAAATACTTATTCGTATGAGCATTAGTATAAATTGAAAATAATAATAATAGTAAACAAAATTGCTGTCCTTGTTTTTGTGATAAGAAATATTTAACATTTGTATTTTTGTATAACAAAGTATCCTCCCACACTGATGTGATGGATGAGAATTATCATTTATGTTAGTGTGAAAATAAAGAAGCGTACACGTACCAGATATACCAGGCTTATTGCAGTGTTGATTATTTTAGTCTGCTTTGTTAAATTTACAATTTTTAAAGCAAAATTTCAATTATTTCTGATTGATTTAATTTTTTTAGTTGTAAAAATCAATAAAGCATTTGTATACGTATTTTTAAAACTTGAAATGAATGATCAAAACAAAATTTCAGGTGGAAAACATATTGTCAACCCTGTCACTCGCTGCGCTCGTATCTTATGTAAAACAAGACTGTTTTAAATCCAAACTACAAACTTAAAAAGCCGTTACATGTTTTACTAAAAAACACTATGGTGAAAGAACATCATTGGATTAATTTAGGGCCAGTTTATATTTCTGATATTTTGCTAGCACACTTGGACTTTCAGATTTATAGTTGGGCCGGACAGTTACTGTACAATGCTTGTTATATTTAGAGCATATAGGGTGTCAGCAGTGGAGGGGAATCTTTCTACCACTAAGCTGCCGTCCATCACTAACTTTCACCTTCAAGTGTTCAATTTCCACAACAGTGTTTAGTTGAAAAAAAGAAAAAAAAAACTGTTAATCCCTTGAACTCTTGGAACATTGATCTGTTCTATCCATCAGCTCTTGTATCCAGCGTTACTGGCTATCTGTAATTTCCTTACAGCTCTTGTAAGAAACTGCACAGTCATGCTCGTCAACTCTCATATCCAATATAGCTGGCTACATGCCATTTTTCTCGAACACCCTTGTATCTAGCATCACTGGATATTCTTATGCAATATTTATTTAATTTTTTGTTAGTTTATACTACAAATAGTACGTGGTATGACCTGTTTTTGTTCTTCAGAACTATTATAAGAATCAAAACAAATACTTTTTCAATAATAACATTTAGTTATATTGATAAATAAAAATAGCTTTACAAGCTAAAAATTCTTGTCGTATGACATTGTAATTAATAAAAATAATTTACTGAAATTTATATCCCTATTTTTTCTTCCAACTAACTTAAAATGAAAGATAAATATTGTCCTGAGTTGTGTGGGAAGCTGTTCAGTCATTCCAGTCCCAGCAAAGGGATACAAATTGAAAACAAAGCTGACACACTGTATCCAGGGCTGCCAGAAATACGTAATTTAAGTATTTCATTTAACATAAAAAATAAACTTATATCTGTTTTAATTTTTTAAACAAGTTTATTTTTACTTAATTGTCAAGGTACATTTTTTGTGTGGCTTTTAAACTTTTTTTATAAGCTATTCAAGGATTTCTTGTGGCAGTTTTTATTTTATTTAAGATTTTGTTTTATTTTTAATCATTTTTATAGATATTAACAATAAACAACATTTACAAAACCAGCTTATTTTAAAAAAAAACAAAAACTATCTTATAGTAAAAGTATACTTAAAAATAGTTTAATAATACTAAACAATTTTATAACACAACGAGTTTCAATTGCAATTAAATAAACTAACCAAATAATGAGAAAAAGTTAAAATTAGGTTTGTAGTACTTGTATACCATTTACATATCTGGACCTTTAAATGTCCGTTTAAAAAGTTTTACAAATGTAATAGTACACAAACGTCAGAGTGCAATGTGCAGATCAGGTGACCACATAGCAGAGCTGTAGAGGAAACTAGGATGAGCCAGTAATGCTGGATATGAGAGCTGACAGACAGGAAGCCGACACTTAAGCAGAGTGGTACAGGAAAACACCATATAAAGGTATACTGGATATGAGAGTGCAAAGTGTTAAAGACAATATTTGTTATTATTAACTGATATTTGAATACTAAGTATTGATTTAATGTAATCGTTCGAAGCTTGATTTGGAAGTATTAATCAAACCAACCTATGGTCACTGCTGCTAATGACGTAGTGGACGGGGATTTTACTGCGCTGCCAACCTGCGGCCTATCCTCTTCCTAGTTTCCATGAACAATTTTAAATGGAATGACACATTGGGATAAGAGTAGTTTTCTATCTCCCTTCCACCACTCAGTGTAACTTTCCACAAAATTGCTTTCAGTAGTTACATTTATAAGCGGCCTTTTTATATTAAAGCTCACTTATATTCTAAGTAGCTGTTTGAACTTCGTGGGGACCGATACAAGTGCGTAATCAATTATATAGATGGACGTTTAAGATTGTACTTCTCGACATCAATTGAATGGTTAAGAGGTTAAGTGGACCAACCTAAAATTTACTCATTTTTAGATGACACCACTACCATATGTAGAAATTTAAGTCCTTTTTAATGAAAAAAAGACCAACCTTTATCGGCCTTGGATTTTATTTAATTCCGTGACATATGTTGGTCCAGTTTGCAATTAAACATTTATTTTATACGAATATGGACCAACCTTTCTATGTTTGGTGCAAATTTTGACCAACCTATATAAGTTTACAAGTACTGTCAAATCATAATTAGGCGAAAAGTAAAATTCACCTCTATAGTGGCATTTTTCTTCTTTACTTGTCTTTAGTATTTTTATTTCTTATTCACTAAACATGTTTGTTTGGACGGAAACTATGTTTCAGGTTGTGTTATAACCAACCCATATTTTCTAAATGGAAAAACATTTTTTTTTAATTTTAAGTCCTTTTTTAAAATATAAAAAAATTTTAATCAATATTAAAATTGCACATAGTTAATAAGGCATATCTTACATTTGGATTATGTAAATAGTAAAATTTTTTATTATTAAATTTGGCACAGTAAATTTGTTACTTTAGCTTTAAATATTTTAGAATGAGAAATTTAGGGTTGGTCCATTTTGCCTCTTAACTATTCAATTTAAGTTAGTTGATTGGTACAGAAAAGTTAGGTAATATATCTCCCCGTAGGAGAGTTGTTATAGAACATGACACATCGTGAATCGATTAAGAAATTTAAATTAACAACAGCAAATGTTTGGTATGTTTCGCAACCCCTGATAGTGATTTCAAAGGTAAAAATGAATTTTATTGCAGACTTTTAAAAATAATTAGCAAAGAATAGTAGTGTTTCTAATAGGGATACATTTGTGCTCACTTTTCTGTTCGTTGTTAACAAAACGTATTTAAGTTTTTATAACTTTTATAAATTTCGAAAGCTAGAAGCAAAACTATAAAGATTTTGATATTGTTAATTGTTTACATTGAACCACACAATACAACCACCATTAAATAACTGTAAAGAAATGAACTTAACAAATATACAAAAGGAGATTATTACGTTTTTTAATCTTTCCAAATTACTATTGACCAACTGAAGAAGTTTAAAAGTATTTTAACGTATTTTCTTATCGTTGATTCACGTGCTACTACTGGCAAATAAACAGTTATGCAAACCGGAGTTATGTCGTAAATATGCTGAAATAATTCGGTATGTGTGTGTGTGTGATAGAAGTGAAAACAATTATCCATGCGAGACCATTGTATGGCGTTGGCGTTTCTCAACACACAAACAGTATCTCCCATTAATTACCGAGCTAATTTCCTTAATGAATTGTAATCACGCATAAATTAGCGTTGATAATTTTTATCAATTTTAAGAGAAATGCTTTTGTGTGTATTTATTTTATTTGATCTACTTTAATATTTCGCATGACCGCTAATTACTCCATTAACTTATTTTCATTTAATACTATTATAATATTTGTATGATATTTTTTATCGAATAGGATATTTTATAATTAAATTTCGTATTAGTTGAGATGTAGGGGTCCCACTAAGAATCGAACTCAGCCGGATGTATGGAAAGCCATAGCCATCGCATTAACAAGTGTCAACGCCAGTTACTATCTACGTGATGTAGAAATCTACTATATATAAGCCAAATACCACTCACTTACTGACTGACTGATCACAAAAGCTCAAAAACCACCTAACGGATTTCCACGAAGTTTTAAAGAAGTTAGCTTTAGTACCGAAGGGACCTAATAAGAAAGGATTTTTCGAAATTCCATTCCTAAGGGGTACAAACAGCCCCTCAAAATTTCATTTTTTTCCATAAGAATAACATTGGGTTGATTTTAGTAAATTAATAACAGCTGTTTATTTTGTATATTTGACATTACCCTATTGATGCATTAAGAATTTAATCTTCAGCTGCTTAAAAAAAAAACACACACACACAAATGAAATAAATACTTTTGAAATAGACTAAATAATACTCTATACTAATAAATAGGTAGCAACGCAAGTAGTGTGAGTGAAATACTGTAAATAAATTAATATTGTAGTTTTACGTTATTCGGATAATCTACTATTGTTTGCAGTCAACGTCGCATGCCGAGGCCGAGGTGTACCGAGCATAGCGAGATCCTGGGTTGGCACGCGAAGCGTTCAGGGGTGTCCCCTAGTCATTATATATAATGCTTGAAGCTGTTTTTTGTAAAACGCAACTCCTCCCTTATTTCCTAACAAATTTAAATAGTTGAGGTGTGAATAAATATGCCTCTGTTCCTAGTTATTCAATAAAGTCTTAATTCATCAATATTTTCACCCTGAGGGACATGAAAGGCCCTCAAAGTACGTTTTTCGGCTATAAGAATAACATGAAGAGATTTTTAATGAGTCGAAAAGTAACAGCTGTTCAATTGTAAATAATGATTTCCAAACATTTTGACAGCTGCTGGAATGTAAACAATGTTCTTATTTCTGTAATATTGAGGTAAGATATTTCATAATGTTAAATCAAGGAAGTTGGTTTTATTGACATTCCATTGCAGGTATCCGATATACTGGACTTGACGTTTTCAATGGTAATCTAATGCAGTTATTTTATTTATTTATTTAATCTTGAACTGTTAAAAAAACCAATTAAATTATTAGGTACGAAATAGGCTAATTAATTTCATTGGGCACTTAAACTAATAAATTGGTAGCAACGCAAGTAATGTGAGTGAGATACTGTAAATCTTATACTATAAAACGAGCAAGGAATTGTATGTATGTATGTATGTACCTATTTCCAGTCATTTTATTTCAAAAACGGCTCTACCGATTTTCTTCGTACTTTGTCTATAAAAGGTTTTCTACCTCAGGAATCCAATGGATTTGGTGACAATTTTGAGAAAACTCATTTTCTATGAGTTTTCACGATTCCAAAAGTACACAGTAAAAATATAGGAGACAGGCGGGTGGGTCAATACCACTGTTTAATGTTTACTATTTACTATTTCAACATGTGAGTTATGATTTTAATTTATTTTTTTAAATAACACATGTTTTTCTGAATCTGTTAAAATGTAAACAAACCAAATATTGTATTTTTCTTACCTATGTCTAATATACACAATTCAGTTATTCTCGAACTTTATTTCATTTTTATTATAATTTCAACGCACCGCAACGCATATTTATGGTGCTTCGAGCCGGATTACAGCAAGTAAGATAAATTTACAGTTCATTGATAACTTCAGTTCAGTATTTTTAACTTTTTCTTAGATGCTAGGCGGACGTCCTCCAAAACGACGCAAGTTTAATTTTAATAAAAATGAGCCACCAATACCGAATTTAAATGAATTCCAAGATACTGAAACATGCTATGAAGCTGAAATTGAAAATACAGATCTTGATTCAAACAATGAAACAAATCTTATGACTTGTAATAATAATACTTTGCAAACAACTTCTACAAATAATTCTGGAAATACCTTACAAACTTCTAGCAACTTTCTTAATTACGATTTGCCATCAACCTCGGTGTTACCCCCGAGGCAAAGTATTATTACAAGTCATAAGATTTGTTTCATTGTTTGAATCAAGATCTGTATTTTAAATTTCAGCTTCATAGCATGTTTCAGTATCTTGGGATTCATTTAAATTCGGTATTGGAAGTCAGCGATTAGATGATATGAACCCGATCGGAGATCGGCTTTCCTGGTACTAAGTATAATATTGTGATTTTAAGTTGTACAACTAAACTACTGTTATTTTTAGTAAAAAGTCACAGGCCGTGTGACGAGTGCAATGAGTCGCCCTAATTGTCCAATAATCGTTGTCACGATGATTTGTTTTTCTTCTTCAACCACTCCCCTTGTGCATCTTACAGTACTCTATTAAATTTAACCTAAAGCTCTGATGTTATTTAGCTTTCAATATACATCCAAGTGAATCAACCGTTTAATCCATTGCAGCTTGTACCGACGGCTGTCTTGCCTGTCTGTGGTCATGGTAGGCGAGCAAGACGTGAAAGTGTTGCGGGAAGTAACATGAGGAAGTCACGTAACAACTGAATCGTTATAAGCACTGAAGAACTAACGTGGTGGGGAGTGTGAAGAAAATCAATGATGGAATGTCAACACGACGTATTGTTTAAAAAATCATCTGGAACGGCAAGAAATGTTCGGTTTTATTTTGAAAGGCCGAAGAAGAAAAAGTTCTAAACTAAAAAATTACAGTATGCTATGGTTTTAATATATTTATATATTTTCAATCACATTGTGCGTTTTTATCTATTACAAAAAGAGATTTACAGTTTAGGCAAATGCACTTTTCTTACATAGCCTTTTTTTAAATTTTGAAATGTTTTAGTTTATAATTCGTTATTGAAACTGTTACAAACTTACAGCATAGTCATTAGAACAAAGAGGAAAATTACAGGTTTTTAGAGGCTTAATTGCCTTGCACATAAAATAACCACCAATTAGTTTATTTAAATAACTACATTACTTGTATGGGTGGGTCATAACAAAGGTAAGTGTGTGGGTGGGTACCAGTAACAAAACGGGAGCCAAGGTATTTTTAATAAAATCAACAATTTTATTAATAAATCAATAATGATGATGATGAAAAAAGAAGAGGAAAATTAAATATTCTAGTTTCGTCTCGCAAAAATATTCCAATATTTTCGTTGCAATTTTCGTCATTTTTTCATAACCTTTAATTTATATTTATTTTCTATCTAAAATAAAAAATAGTATATCTTGGTGGTATGTAATAAATGCAATTTCATGATGCAAGACGAAGCTTCAAATACATTTTTGAGTCCTCTAACCGTTACATATAACAGCACTGTTAGTTACATTAACCGCTTCAATGGTTGCTCACACATCGAAACGACGTTTCCAGTGCAAAGTACGACGGTAGCAGAAAATCAATACAATTTTTAGAAATCAGTGTTAAAGTGCAAACAGGGCAATTCGTCTCGGACCACAGGTTGCTCAATCGACCATGAAAACAGTAAACTACCATCGATTTATGTTCGTGTCGATTCAACCCTTTAGTCCACATCTGCTAGGTTGGACTGTCTGTTTTATCGGATAAAGGCCGATTTTCCACGTGTTATCGATCGGAAAAGATCGGGTCATGGTTAACTGCCGTTTGCACCTTGGATAAAAGCTGTCGCAAAAAGGGGGAAACGTTTACTCTGTTAGTTACGTAACAATCGCTAATGGAGCAAGAGCGTCTCGTGGCTCTTTCAACAGTATTGTTGTTACAATAGATTAAAATAACACATAAACACGATGTTTCCTGGATTCATTTCATTTTTGAACGTAAAACGTTTTATTGTAAACTTAAACAATGCTTTTACTAAATAAAGTATATTTCATGTTGTATTATTGAATGATTGAAGTAGTATAAATTGTGTTGTACAAAACAGTTTGGTAAATGTTTATATTTTAATAATTGTTAAGGTACACGTTTACTAAAACTACAGTTATGGCTTACGTACACAAATTATATGACATCTATACTGTTCATAAAGAATAACCGTAGTGAAACATGTTCATGGGTTTATTATAAAGCTACGCGTGTTCGTAAAAATAAAATATCTTGCTACAATTTTCTTAACGTTTACAAAACATTTTTGGCGCAGTCCGGATTCTGGTGGGTAAGCGAGGTTAGCTGTAGACTCTTACGAGTTGATTATGTGTAATTAAAGAGATTTGTTTTATATAATTAGAATTTTTTATTTTAAACTATTTCAGAACTTAATTCTTGAAATATGAACATATAATTAGTTCTTATTATATTTTATTTTGTATTGGTTATACAAATAATAAAATAAGTAATGTGATTCAACAAAGTACAAAATTTTTGAGCAGTCAGTCAAAAATAATGCTGTTTCAAGTAGTTCCATAATATGGCATAAATCTTTTAAGCGTATTCTTTATTAGCCCTGTGAATAAAATAACAATTGATAAAATATTATATTTTACTAACTACATAATTATTAAATGAGATTGCTTCAAGTTTCTGGCTTAACACATATGAATAAAATAATACAAAAACTGAGAAATTCACTGTTATTAATTTTTGCTAGCGTTTGTATTAGTGTATATTTAATAAATGAAAGTGGATTAAAATAATTATTAGGATAGTTGTATGTAATTTAATATTTTGTGTTTCCATGATTTTCAAAGCGTTAAAAGTAACGATATGGGTCGATAGTTTTCTATTTCACTCTGACTGCCACCACCTGCACCCTCCAGCTGGTCTGGTGACATGAATGAAAGTACTGAATATAGTTTGCAGTAACATGTGGGGCGCGGTCGAGTGTTTTGCTTCCCCTTATTGTTTTGGTCCAGTGGCTGTGCATAGAGGGTGGTGGGGGGGTTGAGGAGTTCCCCTTTAAATCAACAAAGCACCTGCCGGTCGATCAGATTAAAGCTTAGTCACCGCCCGGACTACGTAATTGCCGAGATTATCGGATAGCCATCTAGGTGTGGGTGGGTAATGTGGCATTGATGTACTACCCTCATCTCGGCTTGTCAGATCTTTGAATTGCTAATGTCCGACATTTAGTTTTACAAGTGTCAGGACAACAATCGTTCGCCTATTAATCTACATTGAAGAGAGATAAATTGTGGTGCTTCAGATATAAATGTTCTATCGGTTTCCGATACATATATCAATTATGTTTTAATTATTTTGGGTAAACTTTAGGACCCAATCCAACCTGCAATAACCCTAGCTTGGCCAAACCTGGAAACTAACGACACACTGTGACATTAGTATCTAATGTCGTGTCGTGTTTTTACACGACGTGCCCATTTTTATCCTGTGTAAAAACAAAGGAACAGTGGAAATAGCTTAAACCCCTCACAAGCAATCAAAATTCAAATCAACCAGTTTATTTATAATTATTAACAAAAGAAATTGTTATTTTATGTAAAGAATTACTTCCTAGGTGGATCAGAATTGTCTTTGTATTGGTAAAAGGGTTTTATTATATAAATTAATATAAAACCACATACATAGTCATAATTTGACAAAAAAACGTATTAAAACTCAACGAATTAGACAG
The DNA here is from genome assembly GCA_035578905.1 of Stictocephala bisonia. Lineage (NCBI taxonomy): Eukaryota > Metazoa > Arthropoda > Insecta > Hemiptera > Membracidae > Stictocephala > Stictocephala bisonia. The sequence goes on from JAQJVL010000078.1 coordinate 1,274,590, forward strand.
TTTGAATCTAGGAAACTCTCATAGGATGCAGTTTGAATCTAAAATGGTTGAAATCAATGAAATTTCTTAGATTTATGTCTTATACAATTTTAGGTGTGATATTAGGGGTGAGCTGGTGGGCAAACCTAAGTCGAGCCAATCCCAGGTCATTTTCAGGGTTTTTTTTAAATCTCCCCTTCCACATGCCCAATTCGAGCCAACTACAGTCAGGCATGCTAATTGTGTAATCAAGCAGAAATAACAGGATTCTACCTGAGTACAGCAGTACAGGCCACCAATTTACGTTTATTGTGTGTTTTCAAAATAACCTACAACTAAACAGGAAACTCGCACAGGACACTTTAATGTCTGCACATAGCATGATTATATTAATATACAAAAAAATCTTGACGACAACCGGTAAGTTACTAAACACAAGTTACTACTATCTGAGCATGCGACACAGCGCACATGTAGAGGACCATAAATGCGTGCGAATGCTTCCACGCTCGTTTCAACGGTGCTTCCAAACCATCCAAATATATATGTCTTCTTGTCAACTATGATCGAAACCCAAACTGACAAATATATCATAATGCTCGATTGGGTTAAGTTGCCACTAGTGACAGGAAAACTTGGGAAAAAGAGTTGTTTATTAAAAAAAAAAATGGACCGCATTCAACATTACATATACAGTAACTTGCTAAATATAGTTAGTTATAATGAAGTTTTACTGAAATAGTGGAATACTTAATTTCCGCTTCAGTAATTTCAAAAGGATTGAATAGCTCGCTCGAATTAGGTGTGGTCCGAGGTCAGCACTGGCTCGATTTTGGTGTTTTTGGAATACGGAGCATGTAGGTAGTCTTTAGGCAAGCCCGAGCCGGTACCGAGTGGTATAAAAGGTGTCAAGACTTTGAGCTTGGGTTAGAGATAGCGTTGGTTCGAATCCGGCCTAGACTGGAAGATTTGTCAGTACCTTCTACTGTACTGGTTCGCCCCTTTACTTTGTCTGAATAAGTTCCTCGGACAGATTAAAAGTTTATGGGGAATAGGTAGAGTAAGGTTAAGACGGATATTGGCCTCTCCTGTTTATTAAATAAAGTTTAATTAGTTAGATTGTTATGTAATAATAAATAAGTTTTTTAGACTAAAGCGCTTAGACTCTGAAAGTTATAAAAGGTAAATATAAAGTAACTTACTCGTATATTTGCATCATTTAATTTCCACTGCACGTAAGTACAATCTGACATTTCGTAAACGATTTATTACTGTAGTGTCAATTGGTAAGTATTATATTCTGTTCATCGATAGTTGAAAGTGAGGCTCCGGCTAGACTGTCGCTGTCACAAGGGTGCCTGCCAATAAAAAAAGGGGTATTCACGTGGACCACTAATTTATGACATGACTAATTCATTGGCATTCCCAGTCAGCAGTCAATCAGTCAGGCTCAGGCAGATAGCACAGTGCATCACTTCAGCAACATGTGAACGCCTGTGATTCAGCCTAGCGCCTTCGTCACACCAGCTGTGGATGGAGTTTCACTCTCAACTCTCACTGAATGGAGTATAGAAGTAATTCAGGACGTTCAGTGCCAACCCTGAGTAGACAAACGATCATCCGAGCATCGCACACTTTAACTCTGTTGGAGCGTTTCTTTAAGTAAGGAGTTATGCAAATGATTGTTTCACGGAATGAGATACACGAGCAAACATTTACACAAAAGATGGAACTGAGAGCGAGGGAGTGTGGAAGTAGCCTTGAAAATGAACAATAATTTTGTATACTCAACAATATTACGAGTACTGCTCTCTTAAAGGAGGAGTATAATAGGTTAAAATAATTTAATATTGTGATTTTACGTTATACAGTTAACCTAATATTATTTGTAGACAAGTCAGCGGCCGAGGTGTAACGAGCACAGCGAGTGACCGGGTTGGCACGCGAAGCGTGCAGGGGTGTCCCCTAGTGTATATATACTATATGAATAATCCCAAGGTTTTGTGTAACGTAGTGTGATCCCAAGGCTCAAATCCCCAACTGGGATGTGACGGTCTCGCGTTCATTCGTTGAACAAAAAGCCTGTGAGTAGCAAGGGGGATGAGTGAGTTAAAAAAAGGAAATCTTTGAAGTTTACGAAAATATGTAGTATTTTGGAGAACTTAAATTTGCTTTGCGTTGTATCTGCTTAATGACACCTGCATAACGAATGCATGTTCAAGAGCACGTGAACATAGTAAATAGGGTACAGTTAAATCAATCGTTGAATTTGACGTTTTCGAACCTTTTATGAAAATGGTTAGGAAAATCGATAAAAAAGTTATCGTTTAACAAATAATACTTGATTTTCGTATGTGGTTTTAAACCTCCTTAAGGGAAAGAAAAACAATTTTGTAATTCGTAATTTAAGCCACAATAGCATAGCTAAAAACAACAAAGTGCTATCAATACAATCTTTTTTTGTACCAAAACTGGCACAGATAACACGTAGAATACTGAATTTTAAAAACACTCCTCAACCTAAACAGTTTTTACAAATGTTGTAAAATTCAGGTGGGATAAGACAGGCTTGTTTGTTTATTGCAATACATTAATGTTAGTTGTAAGAAAAGTTACGAGTCCTACCATTTACAGATGCCTACACCAAAAAAATGCTTCACTCGTTTAGGTTCCAAAAGAGATATATACCGTGTACATCTTAAAACTTACGTAACATAACAGAATTTGCAACATAAATTGCAATTACACATAGTGGCCAATTGATCATGTTTGTTCGTAAGTCAAATTAATATGTCTTTTTGAATGTATTTAACTGAACGAACGTAAAACAATTGGTATACAAAATAGGTTTCTTAACTTTATATGTATTTACTGTATATTTTACGATAATTCTTGTCAACAAGCAATTTTAACGCTAGCATCACAATTTATTTTCCATTCTAACGTTGACCTAATGCAATTCTTCAAGCAAAGGTCCACCGATTAACCCAAATGTAATCTCAACTATTTCACAACTCTCCAAGGACTAGCGCCGCCGGCTCACGATATGTCCCCATGTCGAAATCGTCCAAGAAGAGAATCACATGAAAGACGCTTGGTCGTAAAAAAGAACTTGGTGAGAAAGAAAACGGCCAAGAGGAGTTCTCACAATTTGCATTATCCCATGGTTGTTATGAATGAGATAACTGAAATGCGAAACAGTTGGCCCATATTTGTAATGATGGTAGTAGCGTAGCAACCGGCTCACGGCAGGAATCCGAGAGGGAGAAACTGGCACAGACTGTGGCGAACAGTTATCTCACAGAGTGCGCCACGGCGGCCAGGTAGAGGAGTCAGTCGGTCACTCCCTCTCTCTCTCTGTCTTGTCTTGCATCCTTTTCCCCTCGCCTCTTTCAGTCGCGTCAAGGACTTGCAGGTGTGAGCTAGAGTTGTGAGTGCTATGTGATCCGGTGCTGTTTCTGGATATACCTCTCTTCAGGTACGGTATATGACACATTTTATTTGCTAACTTTTACAGGTGAATTAATTTTCTTCCTTTTAATTGTATCCTGATAGACCGGCATTTGTGTGGGGCGAGAAGAATTCAGAATAAGATAGGTAATGATGTGAAAAATACATTTCTTCCGGTTTACTGCATCCTGGTTGACCAAAATTGTTTGGATAGTCTGAGAACTACCACTCGTCTCAGACTATTGGTAAACGAATATTATTAGGATCATGTGAGTCTTGCTACTCCTCCTATTCATTGTTTCCTGGAAGAACAATATTGTTTAGATGGGTCTGAGAATTGCCACTCCTGTATGTTAAATCCTGGTAAACGAACATTGATCTGATCGTGTGAGATTTACCACTCATCCTTTTTATTGTATCCTGGTAGACCAACATTGTTCGGATCGAGTGAGATTTACCACTCCTCCTGTTTATTGTATCCTAGAAGACGAAAATTGTTCGGATCGTGTGACTTGCCACTCCTGTTTATTGTATCCTGGTAGACCAACATTGTTCGAATCGAGTGACAGTTGCCACTCCTATTTATTGTATCCTGGTAGACCAACAGTGGTATGAATAACTTCATGTTATTGAAGTCTGAAAAAAATACGACATATTGTCAACTCGGCTCAATAGCGTTCAGAAATCATTACCGAAATAAATATACCACGACAACCTCCTCTTTTCAATGATAATTATCACGTTCTTATGACGTACAGGGCTGATGGTGATATATTCCTTGAAGTGAGTCGGAGGAGAGAACAACACGGCGTTCCGTGGGTGATACGCCTCAACTCCCACCCTCACTTCCGGCTTGACATCTCACATACCTGGGTGGAGAGTTAGGGTGGTTTGTTGCTAACTCAAGCATGTGGTCTTTGTCCTACGACCAACAGAAAAGCATAGTCCTATTTGTTTGAAATTGAATTTTTGGCTGTAGTTCTAAGTTTTTAGTCTAGCCTAAGCAGAAAATTAAAATTTTATGTCAGCAATTTTATGTTAATTTGAAGAATTTTAAGTAGTTTATTTAAAATGTAACAATAACTATTAAAAGGACATATATTCTTTGGTTTGTTCTCATATATTTAATTGAACTTATAAGTGGCCTTTTTTACAAACCTACTCAATTAAAGCTCAAATGTCAATAAACAGTTTGGGAAAGTAAACAATTAGAGCACAGGAATTGCCGGTGAGAGATCTAGTTAATTGACCAATTACAGTTACGAAAGATTTTAAATTCCCAGGGAAGACAGGCCTGAGGAACGATAATCGTGTCACTCCCTCGGACGACATCAATAACAGGAACTAATTAACAGCCTGACTAACTTGTATCCGTGCAAAATATCCTGTTTAACGTTGATATTGACGAACAAAAAACTAAAAGGTTCATTGTTTCGAGTGCTATATTTAGGACTGAAATGTCATACTAATTTATGAGAAACAATAATGGCATTATACCAAAGGAACATTTAAGTCAGTTAAAAAAAGTTGTCATGTAAGCAAAAACTGACAAAAATATCTGGTGCAGCAGTTTTATAGACCTGTTTTAAATCTACAATTGACAGTTTTACCGTTTACAGTTGTCCGACATCCAGTGAGATAGCAGATTATTAAAAATAAATAACTAAATGAATGAAATAGGTCCACCTTATTTGTTCTTTGTTAGAAAACGTCCCCTCTTTAAACCAAACAAGTGCAAACAGGGCAGAGAGCGAGAGGGGGCCTCCAGAGAGGAGTATGGCAAGGTAGTCGACCTTCACCTTTGCCAGAAGTAGACTACTGACTATGCCCTTTCGCCAACTGTGGCGGCTGAGACGAATAACCAACCATTTACTTTACTTTGGTACTCCTGTTTACCCAACCTACGTCTAGACATATTTACATAGTTGAAAAGATAACAGTGGGCCGCTCGAGGAGTGGTTGAAATTATTCCTTGCCACGATGTCTGGAAAAATTGACGATCGATTGGTGAACTACTGTATTTCTGGTCGAAGAATTTTATTAAATTGAAATTAAATCCACTATACTACTTCAGTTAGTTACTACTTTGGTAAACAAATTGAATAACACAACCGTTCTTCAAATATATTGCCTACAGTGAGGAATATCCTTCCCTACAAAGAGTTTTTTTAACTATATACAGACATTTTATTTTTTTTTGGAACAGTGTACTAACACTCCGCATATTTATACCCCCCTCTTATTCGGATTGTTTGCCAGAACAGTGAGCTTAACTTTGATACTCTGCTTGATCGTGTTTTGAAATAGGGCTGAATGATATATCTAAATCTTGTTATTGAGTTAGTTGGCCTATATATTTTGACTTTCCCAATCTTATTGTGTATTCAGATCTATAGAAAAATGCCATCTATGTTATAGGCCTATCTATTCAGCAGTTGAACGAGAAAGTGATTATTCAACATTATCACACGTTAAACTTTTGTAACCGTAACATGTGAGTTTTAAAGATAAAACTCAAACATAAAATACTTATTTGATCTCCCATGAAGTGGTCTCAGCATTAAGTAGTGACTAATGTAAATTATTACTATGGGACTCCAAATATATTTCCAAACCGAATTTAAAGTTTCTATTTAGTTTACAAGTGACTAAAACTGTTTAACCGAAAGTGCTTTTTCAACACAAAAGGCAACAGATTTTATTTTTATTTTATTCATAGACATTTTGAGTATTTTAAGGGAGCTCTAATAAGATATGCCATAGACCAGGACTTTTTAAAGATTTCAGGGTTTTATTCAGCTGTCCAAAAGAGCAAATAAGTGTGTTGAACTAATGGTTTTGCTAACTGGACAATACTTGAAACATATGACAAATTTCTTTTTCTTTTTAATATGTCATTCTACATTACATTGATTTTACAAAACTTAGCAAGTTAAACAAAGTTCTTTTTGAAATGTGAACCAACATTTTTTTATAAATCTACAAAAACGTAAATAACAGATTTTTACTACTTCTCGATTAGAAAAAATATAAAACTGTTCGCCTGAAATCAAACAGCTGCCAATCATGCCTAGTGGAGCAACTCACTACTTACACCTTCAGTACAACCTACCATTAAAGTCTCCACGTCACCTTGTATGCATGCGTATTGCGTAAGTTACAACATAATTGTCTCACTTCTACACTCGTGTACGTAACATTTACAACTAATTATAATTATTTGATAAATATTTTAATAAAGGTTGCTTTGCTTTATGGTTTCTAAAGGTAATTTCCACTTATTCAAATCCATGTATTACTTACAATAGACTGAAACAAAAAAGCTCTCATCACTAAACAATTCATGTATGCTTTACCCTAATCTCTCCCACCACTAACCTCATCCATGAATTCCTTTATTGATACTAATCCTAAATTGCCGCACCACTATATTCATACAAGAATTTTTCTATCAGTGTTTCTAAATTCTCCGACAATTATTTCCATCTATCAGTGCTTTTCATCATACTGTTTTAAGAGCTCTCACAACTAATTCAACCCATAAATGCATTTCCTCATACTATTTCTTAATTCTATATCCACTATATTCATCCAAGAATTCATTTTCTCAATCTGTTTCTAAATTCTGTCTCCACTACACCCATCCAAGAATTCTTTATCTCAAACCGTTTCTAAATCTAAGTGCCCCAACCACTGCTAATTTAATGGTTAGGTGTAAGAGAGGACTATCTAGTCCTAACCTCGCAATTTGTACACATATACAGTAAAGTCAATATTCATTATGTCATTCCTCATTGTATTTATGAATGCTGTAACCACCTATCCAAGAATACCTTTTCTCATACTGTTTCTATGCTACCACTACCACCCATCCAAGAATGTCTTTTCTGAATGCTGTAACCACTACTACCACCCATGAATGCCATTCCTCATACTGTTTCTAACGAGAACGCGGAAGAGTTGACCCCCGGAACTGAACACCCCAATGCTAAAAGCTCAATCTTCTAAAAAACTGCACTTGGCTGGAAATGTCTACCAGCGTAATTGTCACCCTCAGGAACTGAATACCCTTCAAGGGACTAGAATCCGCTCCACTGGAACTGCTACAACCACTACACCCATCCAAGTATGTCTTTTCTGAATGCTGTAACCATTACAAACACCCATGAATACCATTCTTCATACTGTTTCTAACTGCTCCCACTAACACACCCATCCAAGTATGTATTTTCTGAATTTTGTAACCACTGCAACCACCCATGAATTCCATTCCTCATACTGTCTCTAATTTCTGCTACTATTCCAATCCATGAACGCCACTTCTAGAGGAGTCTAAAGAATTTGGGTCAATTGGTTTGGCTAAAACTAAGTATGGGGGGGAACCGGTGACCATAATCAAGTCAACGATGTGTGGGTCGGATTATACGATAAGCTTAATGCCCCTTGGTTGTCCTGGCTCTTGGGCTATTAATAAAAAAGGTTATCTAGAGCCCTACTGACCTTAGTAAAAAAAATCTGTTCTCTTACACCACGTTCACACGCATTTTCAATCGATATTTACCCATTTCTTGACATGATAAATAAATTAAGTACCAAATTGTAATTCAAGGAGTCACAAACGGTCATACACACGACATTGTATTGCTTACGCAGCTTGCCTCTACGTTATCGAGACCTTGCTGTGTTGCCGTTACGTACGTGACTCAATGCAAGGCCACGGCATTCATCAATATACACGCGAGAGATCAACACGTACGAACGGCCCATCACAACAGCGTCAGCGCGGTCTCATCTTAGGTGAGTGTCAGCTCTCATCGATAAATAGTAGCAAATTACTTTGTAGATCACATGTTACTCGCTGGGCAAATGTCCACTGGTTTTTGAAGTTGTTGACGGACTGACAATAATTTTCATGTCAATTTATTATCGAAGTTTGATTTGGACTGTACGATTGAGTGATGGTGTATTTTATAACATTATTTACGAATTTTAAATGTTATTTGCTCTTTTTATTTATATTTTAGCTACAACCTGATTTTTTTGTACAATCTGATTATGGACTTCAGAAATTTTAGTAACTGATTTAATTTCATTTTGATAACTTTTGTTTGTCATAATGTGTATTAAAACATTTAAAAATACAGTGTTACATAATCTTTTAAATATTAAAAATAGCATATGATTTTGATAATAAGTCAAATTTTCAAATACAGTATATTTTATTGTTTTATTAAAAAAGGCGTACCATTTTTATATTTCGAATTTTACTTAAATTTCATTTAGGAAAGAATCTTTTTTTATCATAGACTTTCATAATAATCTTTAGTATGATAGTTAAACCTTAAGATACGTTTCGTTGTAAAAATAAGCATAATAAAAGTAATACTTTATAATTTTATCACTTCTGGAATTAATTAATAGGTTAACAACCAATGCACTTTTCTTATCAAAATTATTTCAACTAATCTTTGAATCGGTCAAATGCATTTAAAGTTTACTAAGTTACTAATACTTATCTAAGTTACTAATACTTAAGTTACTAATACTAATCATTCTATAACGATAGAATATATTGCGCTTGAAATCAATTTTACTAGCAATTATGCTTTTTTAAACTTTTAAAGTTTAATCAAATGGGCGTAAATTGCTAGTGCTTCTTAAAAGTAGTCTAATATAAGATTTTAAATAAGGAAATTGGTAAAATTTAAGGGTTTGAATTTGAATTTTAAAAAAATTAGTAGTTTTCTCCATTCCAATCATACAATAGTAGAAAATGCACCACTATACTTGTTAGCATTAGTAATTTCAAATAAGTAATCGAAAGATAAAATGTGTTTTTAAGCTTAAATTCCTACGTAAATGTACACTTACACGATCGAAATATTGTCTGTGTGTATCGCTGTCTCTGACTAAGAATAGCAAAATTAGAGCTTAATCTAAAAATATCTTAATTCCGGTACTTCTGATCTTAAGTTTCTTTGTTAACCCAACTAGTGGCAATTAAAAACCCTCTAGTGGCGGCCCGTTTTTCTATGTTTTGCAAGGGTATTTTTAAAAAATATTTTAAAATACTTCTAATTATTAGATTTGGTATTATTTTACATCATTTTACTTGTAAAGTTCTGTATTATTATATAAAATAAATAACATGAGTATAAACATTTTTAATTTTTTTTTTCTTATCATAAAATGTAAAAAAAAGTTATCAATTTATTTTGTTTGGGGGGGGGGACCCTACCTGGAAAGGTAATGTGCATTACATATTTCAAAATTCCAAGATATACAAGTTGTTGTAAATTTCATAATCTTTCAGAAAATGTATAGTTTATATGGTTTATTACCGGTATTTATACATTTATAACAACAAAACTAAAAATAGTGCATTGTACTGAAAATTGATGTTACTATGGCAACATGTTATAATTGTGTATCAATTAGTGTCTCAACCTGATGTTATAAATTTATCAATAGAAAATGGTTTGTGTATTAGATATACAATACAATAATGTTGCCAAACTCACCATAAAAGTTATATCCATCCTGGTAGATGTAATCCTTCGTACTAAATTTTTCGATCTCAAAGTATGAAACACTCATTTTACACTTTACTCATCATTTATAAATTCAATAACAACTACCTTACAATCACATATTACTTTGTGATGTTTGTTTATGCTTTGTTCTTTATAAAAAAAACTATTTACAAATATTTACACACTAAAATCACGCACACTTGAGGTTCACAATAGTAATAGTAAATCAAATAGTAAACAATGATTTCTTCTTCTCTCCATCAAGTTGTCATATGAATAAAACTATCGAAACTGATATCGTTCGATAGGTAATTTAACCGACTTTCGAATGGTATCGATTATTTCGATGAGATATGTATCTATAACTTTTTTATACGCAATATTCGCGGCTACGTTTGACCGTCCGAAAACGGACGGTCACCACTTGTTGAGAGTGATAGACCGTCCGAAAACGGACGGTCACCACTTGTTGGGTTAAGGTCAAGTTGGTTTTCAGCAATGATCAAATTTAATTTGCAATTTAAAAAACCCCTTTATTATAAATCGACCTTACTTATAACGTTTTATAGTTGATTTATTCGTGTTTTTTGTACTGTAGAAAGTGCAGTCACAGTCTGCCGGTTTCGCGTGTGGCGGCCAGGTCTGGTCTTCCACGAGACCTGAGAAACTTTCTCCTCAAACCTGTTCCTGCCGTTACATTTGGGCCTTCCACTTGGATTAGTCAGTTGTTGATGACTATTTAAATAACTTTAAAATAAGTCAAATTGTAAAATTATTGTCATTTGTCTTTGTTAGTGTCAAGAGTGAAATAAAATCACAAAGTTGGATTTGAAATCAGAAATCCTTATATATACTGTAATACTTGAAGCAGTTTTTTGTCAACGCAACTTCTCCCTTATTTCTTGAGGTTAGATCTTTCATAAAGTTAAACCTGGGAAGGATGTAAGCATGATTTCATTTACATTCGATTGTAAGGGTCCGCTCTACTGGAATTGAATGATTAAATTGTAAGTTAATGCAGTTATTAATTTTATAACTAGGCCGAGGTGTAACGAGTGCAGAGAGTGGAGGGGTTGGCACGCGAAGCGTGCAGCGATGTCCCCTAGTCCTTCTGATTTGAAGAAGGACATTTGTTACGTGGCTAAGAAACCAATCAAAAACGCATGGCGTAAATCAGCCTGCATGGTAACAAAATAACTCATGACAGTTCAGGTAAATTTGATTAGTAACGAATTTATTAAACACGTGGAAAATTTTTACCAACATAACTTTAAACGTAACACACCAAACCATGGTCAAGCGTAATGTTTTTATTTTTTGTCTAGACTTAGTGTTTCTTCGACACGCACGTCAACTGCGGTTAACGAGTTGCGACAGTTGTTACCTTTTTTTAATTACGCTGTGCCACAGGTTCCTAAAACAATTGCTCGAGTTGCGACAGTTTTGAATCTTTTGTAGCACATCCAATTATGGTCACTCAAACATGCCAAAAGGCTTACAGTTTACAAGCTGTGTAAGAACAATATTCAAGTAAATACCTATACAGCATACGTGGGTTATCAACGGTCTGGGATGGCACTACAGTCCGTTCCTTCAACTATGGCCAATAGTGGAATAAAGGCCCCTACTACCACACCTACGGTGGTAGAGCTGTTTACCTCTCATTCCGGCCACCCCTAATTAGCGAACAAAAGGACGTTCCACTATACTTTGGCAACTCTGTGATTTTCAAATAAGAATAGGCTATATATTAAAAAATAGAAAAACTGTTTATTTCTTCATAAACTGTTATGTTTGTTGGTTTATATCGCATTTCGTGTTTGGACTCATTTTTCATATAACTTTTAGTAAATTATGAAAATATTATGAAAAAAGGATCTCATTTAGAAAGCAAAAAGTTGTCAAAGTGTAGTTTAACGTTCACTTGTTCGCTAATAATTAGGGGTGGCCAGAAGGGGAGGTAAACAGCCCTACCACTGTAAGTGTGTGGTGTGTTGTCCCAAAATTACAGTCTCAAAATGTCCTAGGGGTTTTGGGATAGGTGATGGTTTTTGGGGACGAAAGATGGGGACACCTGTGGTCGCTAGCCGTTGATGGAATCCACTGTTACTTCCGAGAAAACCTGGCCTAGCAATACCTGGGCTTTATAATGCTACATCTCTTATCATTATTGTAGTTATAAAAATAAGATTAATATCATGTCTTGCACTTATATATAATTGTTAAGCCATTTTTTCACAATTATTAAGTGGTAAACCATGAGGTGCTAAACTATTCGGAACATAAGTTCCTTCTTGAAGACCATGACACTGGAATGAACATAATCGGATACACAAAATACAGCCACTTTCTTGAATTTGTTCTCCTACAAGAAACAATTTATGTATTCCGTTATATTTTGGAATACAACGCTCCATTATATCTTAATTTAAAGCTTATTAAATTACGCTTCCAAAGGGCTACATTTATTGAAATATAAAAAATCTCTATAATAATTATTATTACTGTGACCAAAGTATGAAGCGTTAAATCACATTCATACTAGGCTAATAATTTTAAATAAAATTACAATTTTATCCAGCCATTTAGATGCGGATTATAAAAACCTTGAAATCAGATATTAAATGAAATTTTACAAAAATAGATAAATAAATAAAATAATAATAATTAAGAGATATGGTATGACGTTTTAACATTGTTCTTATCGGAAAAACGAGCGAAGCAAGTTTAATAAAGCAGAGTTTTAAATAAGATGTATAATGAAAATGATTGACGTATTGATACAAAAATGGTTTTAATTGCTAAAATTTTATTACAATTAAAATGTTTACTAGGTATCAGACTAGCTAACACCTGTTTTAGGGGTAGGCAGTCCAGTGGCAATAAGGGGGGTTGGTCCGGTGTAGAAATTCAGATACCACTGGCCACCCGGTAAATGGGAATTTCTGCGCCGGGGAATTAGGGTTTATCTAGAAATCGGAAATTTTGAGACATGGACATTTTTGGGTGCTCACTGTATTTTCACCGGATTGTGTGAAAACTGACAGTTCCATGTACTGAAGATGACTAAGAATAATGAAGTTTCAAGAAGTTACGATATTAATTTTGAATTATTACAGACCTTTCATTTCACAGGTTATAATTAATTATGTTTCATTCCCTAGACATTTCTAGAAAATTCTCATCACATTAAAATGATCACGCGTTGATAGTGCAACAGTGATGATGATGAGTCATGTATGATCAAAGGTAGACGAGGAAGTAATTAAAACATAAATTAAGTTTCTTAGATAAGATGAGAAAGAACGAGAAGGAAGTAGGGATGGAAAATATTTTCAACATATCGATATGTAGAATTACTGATATATCACAAACCAAATATCGATCTAACGATAGTATGGAAATAAAAACATCGACATATCGGGTAACAGATATATCGAGTTGTAAATGATTGAGCTCCAATTGTGATTTATCTAATTGTAAAATGATGAAATAACTCTTATGTCATAACCAAAAATACACTCATGTTTTGCTGTCACTATTATGAATATTCGACTGAATGTGAACATTAAATAAATTTATCCACAGGAAAAAAGTTGAGGTCTGTGAGGTTCAAAGAAAAAAAAATTCAAAATAAGAATAGTTATACCTTTAGTTATTATGTTCATTGTAAAAGAATAATGTAATAACATTGGAATAGGATCGCCATCCGTTCCACCCACTGGTCTATAATAAACTACATTTTAGTGCGTTAAAAAAAACTAAATAAAGTTACTTTACTATTTCAATGCATGTTTTATACGCATAAGAGGCAATTTAAACGTGTTTTTTTTCGAATCGTGATGATTTCGAGGAGAGAGAATAACGTCAATATTTAGTGATATGACATATCGGACCAAAATATCGATATGGCTGATAGTATCGAAAGAAAATATCTATATCCTACTAATATATCGATATATTGAAACGTATTTATCGGTATTTCCGATGTATCGATATATCTTTGCCATCCCTAGAAGGAGGAGGTTCCAGAAACAACGACTCCCGACTGGTGACTGATGTCGGCGTGCAGTCACCCGTATCATTGTTATTGTTGCGGGCACGGAGACAGTATCCATAGATGACCGTGGCCGAGGTCTGTGGGCCAGTCGGTCTGACCGTAACACTACCATCTAACGCGACCCACAAAACTCGACGTGAGAGAGTGACACGGTGAGACTGGTCAGATCACGCGCCGGTCAGAACAAAATTGTCACGATTGTCGTGAACTAGAGTGGCCCACTTTCCAAATATACTTTGACGAATGGGGATGATGAGTGTAGAAGTAGCTAAGGCCGATTGTTCTTTTAAAAACGTCCATTAATAGCCAGAGAAACTAAGGAAATTACAGCCAGGTTAGGCTAGGTTGGATCTAAGTGGGATCCAAACCAAGTAATATTAGTAAGATGCTTTCGCAAACTGGGAAGCATCATACTCCAAAATCTCTTCTACGTAAAACCCAAATCTTAGCAGCAACCATCCCACCCATACACCCCAAACCTCTCTAGTTGGTGGCATTTATTGAGCGGAAGCCACGTTGGTGTGAAGAGGACTAGGAACAGAACCTATCGCCAAGTAGCAGGGTTACAGCACTACGCTACAGGGCCGAATGTTATTTTTAAGATACTCATTAGTACAGACTGATTAATTTAACAATAAATACTATGCATAAATTCCTATTTGTAGGATCATGAATTCATTTGCTTGCTTTGCCCGAACCATAAAAAAGTTAAAGTTTTACTTTTATTTGACACTTATCCTAATATTATCGTTATATACAATTGTTGTAATTCATAAATGGTGTAGGGGTTAAAATCTATTGTATGTGTATCTAAAACTCGTTAACATTTTAAAGGTTCTCAAGGAATTAAAAATTGGGAAATGATATTTTTTTTAGAGTTGTGATAATATTTTTGTGGGATTAGTACTTATAAATTTACATTATAAAAATGCATTGCAAAATATAAGGATGTGGTTTGTCTAAAAATCATTTGGATATTAACTTTCCATAAAATTTGCTTTTAAATCATAAACAGTTTGGTTTTTATGACTTAAAGTAAAAGTGAGCAGCAACTATCAAGGCGAAACAAAACAAATAGTTTGTTGACTAATCTTAAAATTCATTTGTTTATTGATTATAATATAATCCTATAACGTGTAGGCTACTACTTCTTATAACCTCGTAAAATAAAAAAATAAAACTATTGAACAATAATCCACTTTATAAATTAGTGGTATAAGAATAAAAGGGTCCACTTTATAAATTATTTATAAAGTGGACCCTTTTTCATTTCAAAACAGGTATTTCTGTTTGTGAAACTAAGTTTTGTTTTGAATATTGAGCGTTACTTTGTTTAAGCATAACTGTTTTCCAAAACAAAGTAAGTTCGACTTGTATGGAGAATCTGGAGGTATAGTAACATTCTGTAGTGTTAAATTATATTTGAATTTTCAAGTAATTTAGCCTGTTTGACACCCAAATATCAAATTTTATAATTTATAAGTAAACAGTTATTTAAATAATTTACTCATTTATGACACCTAAATAGTGACTTTTGTGGAGTTTTTAATCTCACAGTATTTTAAACTTGGTCAAAAGATCTTTTTGCCCAAAATGTCCTAGCTTAGAGTGAAAAAGAGGGATTTACTATTATTATTTTTTCGTTTGTCTAGTTCTAAGGCTAGTCCACACACCAGATTTTCTAGCTTCAAGGAAAGTACCTTAAAATGTGTGATTGAATTGTCACTTTAATCTATATTTGCTTACGCTGTGCCACGGTACGTTTTCTTTTTAAACCTAGTCTTATAACTGTCCTAAGACTAGGTTTAAATTCACTTGTTTTTTACGAAATGAATAACTTATGGGCTTCTAAAAATTCTATTAGATGTATCCTATCAAATGGTTACATTATCACTGAATTATATTAGAACTCTAATATGGTTTGATATAAGGGATTAGCGTAAAATATAGTGTACTGCAATCTTCAGTAGTTTCAGACTCTAATCGTCTGTTTTTCGACCAATCTTACTCTTATACAAAGAAATAAAGAAACATAAAAAGTTTTTTTGATAAAAAAATACCTTTAATAGCTGGAAAAAGTAATATGAATAATAGAACGTATTATTTTCAAGTCTGTTTGGTTAAAATCAATGGCTTTCAAACATATAAGTTATGTTCTTAAACACAATTGTTTATAAACTCCATTATTCTTTTTTCCTTTTAAAACGTGCATTCCTCCGTTGAAATTAGTGTATAATTTTAATGACCACGTAGTTATTTGTATGGCACAACTTACTTCCGAGACATTAATGTTTCCTAATGGAATTCCTGAAGCGCTCAAGTGTAAAACCAAGACCACAGTTTGGTATTAAGGAAATTCCTTCCTTGGTCGTTGGGTTAATGACATTTGGAGTTCTCAGGCAGTCGCAGTTAGTTACGACACCGAACGTGGGAAGGAAATTAGTAAGGAACGATTATTCGGAGATCAAAACACATTTGTCAGTGAACTACTGCAAATATTATGCTGGAATTATGGGGTAAATGTGGTAGTATTTCTTAGAAGTAAACTAATAAACAAAATTAAATCGTCTATTGAGCCAAAATTGTAAAAACAGTTTATATTAGCCAAATAGTTCCAAATGATTAGGCTAGGCTTAAATAATAGCCCTAACGTTATCTTACACAGTTTCAATGATTTTTCTAACAAGAATATTTTTTGTTTAAAAGATACTTTTGTAACTAAGTATTCAAATATCACCAATAACTAAGGGCCACAAGCCAATGTTATGTATTTTAAAATTGCGTGTTTTTTCTATTTATATCGGTCAATAGAATCCTCAGCTTGGCAGTCAATAAAAGTCCGTTGACATCCACGTATTATATAATAGCCTTGTATAAATAATGCATAGTAGTCGGAAATACATGTTATGGATGTTTGATCGAGAATTATTTTTGAAATGTTTTTAAATAAAATTGTTAGTATCCATGTAAGTAACAAATGTGTTACAGGAAAAACTTCAAAATATTCTTTACGGAGGTATATCCAAAGTAACGAATTTCGCCTTTTTGGTGCGTAACTCATGATCAAAGCGTTAGATAGGCCTATTTGTTATTAACATTTTGAGAATATAGTGGGCAAAAGGTACTAACTAACCTAGTACATAGTAAATCTAAAAAATATATTTGTTTAAGTTTTACCAATTATTTTTATACAAATAATATTTGTTGAAATTTTGAGTTGAAATTTGTACAATCATCTTTCGATAAAAAGTAGATTATTATTATATATAAAATTCATCTCTAAAGTATACTATAAATGAGGGAGTTATGTCCTTCTGTCGGATTTGCAGGGCGTGGGCTATGAGGGAACTCAATCGTTGGTGAGTCAGGATCTTTACTACTTTTAGCGGTAGTTGCAATATAGTCTAGAACTAAATTCCTTAGAGTGCTAAACTGGACGCCGGACGAACACCCTTAACTCATTTGTTGCAGTAACAACTAGACATGTAAATTGTAGTCACCCTCGAAAAGAAGTTATCATCATAAACAATTAATGTAAGCTATGGAGTTGTAGATGACTTTTTCGCAATTCCTTTCAAGGAGAAAAGTGGTTAAACACTTTTTTAGAGTGGAAACAAAAGAAACGATAAGGGAGGAAGTACCCTACAATGGAAGTAGAAGAATGGGAGCGAGTAACGGACGGAAGGGGAAGATAGGCTTTAGCACCTGTTGGCTTGCGGCGGAAACTGTTACAGTGTTGCCAACTGTGTCGAAGTAACGGACGACAAGTCACGACCAGCATATGTGTGATTGTGTGTGAGGAAATGACGGTCACGTCGTCTTGTGAACACTGGTCAGTGACAAGGCACGTATAGCCCCCATTTTGTGTGACTTGAAAACTGATTTTATTTTCTGTGGTAAAATACAACGTTGTAACCATACTGCTAGATGTCCATAACTACGACAAACAGAATGTAATTTTTTGATGAAAATTTCAATAATAAATACGATCATCTGTTAACTCTCCCTTTATGACGACTGCAAAACCATACTTTGATAAACATAATATTTATTTTAGAGCGTCCTTAGTTTAAAACTATTTTGACATCTTATAATTTATTCGTTTAAAAGATTACTACTTCATAAAAAAAGTGTTTGTAACATAGAACAAGATGGAAAAAATGGTGTGGGGAAACGAATAAGCCGTATGGTGGAGTTTGTAACAATTGTTAATTGTTTCATTATAATTATTTTAGAAGATTGTATTTAGAAAATGTTAAATATTGTAAGAACTGAGAGATTTAGGTGTTTGGTTCTTTTACCAAAAGTTTTCGATATAAATTCTCCAAGTTTTGAGAAAAATTCAGAATCTTCCCCTTTCAAATAAAAAAGTAGTTTTTTTATCATTTAAATTAGCTAAATAACCAGTATATTCACGTTTGTTAATTTCCTGTCAATTTCATGCGACATGTTTTCTGAAGTCAACATGTTTGGTGAGCCTTACCTGTTCAGATGTCCTGGTTTAGAGGGTTCTAATTGGTGGATTTTGCTTCTAGAGTCAAGAGGGGGTAAGTCCGTTGGTGGAAGGGTTGCGAGCGTTCCGTCAGTTTGAAGATTTCTTTCGTTAAGTGACCACGTTTGATCTCCTCGGCGATTTAAACGTATTCGGTGTTCTTTCCGATACGGCAATTTATCTTGTTCGCGTGTGAGTGACAGAGTGTATGCCGGTCGAGTTTTGTTGTGGTCACGGTTGGGATTTAAACCTCCAGGACAGCTACGTAAGTAATTTTTACAAGTTTTCTTTAGTTAGGTTTTCCAGTAGGGTTTTAGTAGATAGGGTAAGATCCACCAAGCATGCGCGGTTAAACTTGTTTCTGGTTTGAAGTCACTCTTCTAGTGACAGTTTTTAGAGTGTTTTGATTTTCTTTGTTTTGCTTTTAAACTTTGTAAGTAAAAGGAAAAATGTTTCAAGTCACTAAAAGCTGGTTTTTTCTTTTGGTTCCAGATCTCCCGGAGGCAATATTGAAATTTTGAAATTTTCAATTTAAAGCAATTTAAAGATTTTGAAATTTGCAATTAAACAATTTGCAATTTTAAAGCAATTTTAAATTTTTAAACAATTTTGAAATTTTAAAGCAATTTATTACAATTTTGAATTTTGAAATTTTTGATTTATTAGTTTAAAGAAATTTATTGAAAAAGTTAAATTAATAAAAAAAAGGTTCTGGTCTGAAGATATTTAATTTATTATTTTGGAAGAGTTATTTTAATTTATTTGTGTTGCATTAAGTCAATTAAAGAAGAGATTTTTATTTTCGTTTTTATTATTATTTTAAGAAGAAAACCAGTTTAATTTGTTGAAGTTAATTTATGAGAAGAAAAATAAAGAAAAATTTTTATCATTGAAGAAGTTTCATTTTAATCTCTCATTTAAGTTGTTCAACATATCAAAAATAAATAGTAGCTTTAATAAGGCTACAAGTTGTATGTCAACGTGCTTTTTGTTTTGTAAAAATATTAATATTTCGTCATAAAACTTGTTCTAATTGATAATTGTGTGATAGCTGCCACGTCGTTAAATAAATTGATGGATTGGATTTGGGTTTGTGACTAGAGATCACTTTATATTTTTATTTCTAAGATGACTTTTGAACCTTCTTCCAAATATATAATAAAGCTTTTTGTATTTTTAAGATAAAAGGTAGTTGACAACATACGTTATGATGATTGTGAGAAAGCATTTAAGTCTTCATTAGAAGTGTTTTCGTTGTTAAAACGAAACAAAATGCGGCCTTCCACCCACTCATACACGTACGGTGATACTGACCCTCAAGCCCGTCCATATACACCATAACAACATCCTTTTGTGTGGCTTTAAACTTGCACATAGCGAACACTCTCTGTAGCTGCGAATGAATTCCATGATAATCCTTAAAAAGCACCTAAAAGCAAATTCAACCTTGAACAGTTGCTGAAGCAACTTGGGGTACACAAAAGTCCTGCGTACTGTTCCCCCATTCCTTGTTTAACCTCTACTGGGTGTTGATCGCATTTAGCTTATGGTGCATACGAACTGGAGGAAGACAACCCTTACGAGGGCATGAGACCAAGTATGCGAGCCCTCATTACAGCTGAGGCCTTGGCTACCCATACTGAGCTTGAGGAAAGACTTAGAGAGGCACTTAAGAGAACATTTCATAACATAATTTCCAATACTATGTTATCGTTTATAGGGACAAACCAGAATGTAAACAAACTTACAGCTTCCCAGTTAAAATGCAAGTTTCTTGTCTAATAAAAACTAGCCATTATCTTAAGAGCCATTCGGTGGAAGGAAAACGTTTCTTATTTCCGACTCGCCGATTTCAGTCGCTGACTTAAGCTTTCTTAGGAAATAGTGGGTTTTACCAATGAATACACATTTAACTGGGCATAGTGTTAGATCAATCACGTAGTTTTCGTAGCATTGTTTTACGTACTTAGTCAAGAACTGATAATTGATTTCTTTATCTTGAACTATTCAAGATTGGACGTGTGGAAGTTAGCAATTGGATACTTTTATAGTTTAAAGTTGATTTTGTCTTTAAATAAAAAATAATAACCTATGGAGACCAAAACATCCCAGTTGAATTGTGAGGGATGTATGTCTTAATGTGTAGGAGAAGACTATGAGAATGTTGTTGTAGATCTATCTGGATTACTAACATAAGGATTTACAACAATTAGTTAATTAGTTAGTTATTTAACTGAAACAATGCGTGAATCAAGTAAATTTGTTGAACCATAATTAATTTTCAAGTAAAAAGAAGAAGTTTTAATTAGTGTAAAAGATACGAGTATTTGTGAATAATTTATCTTGACAGACAAAAGGAACTTAACAATGGGACACTGTAATAACATATAATTAACTTTTGTACCCAGGATCTTGTCAGCAAGAAAAAAAAGAATTGTAACTGATTGAAAATTGATTAGTAAGGCTGTATTAATATGAGGGTAAGTTCGCTTCGCTCATTTAATAGTCTCAGCCTCTGGCCTCGCCATGTAATTTCCTCATACCGTTAGAGGGATCGTTCCGCTCATCTAATGTGTCTTACATTTATCGATATGTATTCACTCCTTTTAAACAGGAGTTTTTCATCTTTTCCGTCAATATTCAGAATTAAAGGTTTAGTATAATTCTAGGTATTACTAACCATGTTATAATTTAGGAAGTATCCCTCCACCAAATTGCTTTCAACGTATATTATTGTTAATTGCAGTGTACAAAAATACGTTGTACCATCGTTTTTTTTTTAAAGGACCAGATGTATTGAAGTCTTAATTTTCTATACCTGAATATCAAAAGTATACTAGAATCGTGTAACTTTGAAGTTTATGAGACTTTCAGATTGTATTCTGTGTTCGATAGAAGTGGGATAAGATTTTTAAATAAAGGATATTTTACACCTTTATTTTTCTTAGTTATTCGAAGTACCTTTACTTTCTTACTTAATGAAAGTCGTGATCAGTGCTTTGTCCTATGAGCTTTGCCATCTTAGTTCATGCAAACTCTAATTTGTATCCTTAGTTCAATTTTTCTTTATTTAATTTGACTCACCTTTCAACACGATGTGGAATAACTAAGACTTCCCATTTGTTTTGGTTATGTTAAACCAAACCACGTATGTTAGTTTCGAAACAAAATATTGATCAGCAGTGGAACTAGAAAAATACCATGCACGTGGTATTTTACTAGCATGCACGTGGAACTAGAAAAATACCAACCGTTAGTTCTGTCCAAATAAACTATCTTTATTTGCATATAATGTACAAATTATACATATAAAAATGTATGAAGAAAATGCTAACCTTTATAATCTTGAAACGACTATTTTCAATCTGAACAATTAATCACCGATTACAGTTATTGTTGAGTGTTTTTTTTGTTTTTTTTTTAAAGACAAACTATCCATTAATCACTTGTGTGAATAAAATATTTACCTTAATTTTTGTTACTTCCTCTGGTAAAAGACGTGACCAGTGATTTGTTTCTATGCTCTTCGCCAAATAGCTTTTTTACTTTGCATCAGTAGTTCCTTTTTTCTTTACTTACTTCTTTACTTACTATTCTCTTGGGCCAAAAAGTAATGTTTGGAGGGTGCCCGTCCCCTAGATATCCTACGCCACTGCTGATCAATATTTTTTTTCAAAACTAACATACGTGGTTTGGTTTAACATAACCAAAACAAATGGGAAGTTTTAGTTATTCCACGTCGTATATGTAAATTGTTAATGTGTCATAAATATTGAATAACAGTTAGTCCAACAAATTGTACTGGAAATAAGAGTTAACGTATCGATTATTAAACTACCTTTGAAATCATCCAAGAAAGTGAGCAAGTGACCTTTAAGTAAGATGTCAGACTTTGCCTCTAAGCGGGGTATAGTTAAAGCTTCGTGCTGAGATTTGGTTGTCTATTAGACGCGTTACATCATGGGACGAGAGAAAGTACACACTCCCCTCGTGAGACCGTCTTGCCTTTACCGGGTCAGCTGGTTAACCATTGGCTGAGAAGATTCTCACCGTGTTTTGCTGCCCCTAAGAAGAACCGTTGTTGGTGATTGACCGTAATTTAGTCGGAATTCTAGAACGTTTTGTGGTTTCTGTTCTTTCAAACCAACTGTCCCACGCTCATTAGCTACGGTATGTGATAATTTTGGTTATCCATGTACAAATAATGTTCTCTGGGGAATGCGTGAACATATATTAAATAATAAATGTATCTACAATTATTGTTTAATGTCGTATTTTCATGTCATTTATAATTAATCCATATCTTCATAATAAGATAAATATTACACAATTTTTACGAACTCTTGAAATGGTCTTGAATTAATGTTACATAGCGTCTGTTCGAGAGCCGACAAGCCATATTGGTTTTAATGCCATAAGAACAATGTTATTTGCAAATCCACATTTTTTCGTTATTTATTGACCAACAGTTGTGTATAAGGTGTCATCTTCAACGTTATCATATTGCGCATTGGGTTTGCTTTTGATATTCTGAACACATAAGGTACGCTTAGTTTTGAAAAATAGTGAAAATAATAACTTCAAACTAAATATTTTTTATAATTTTTCTATAACACAAATTAGGAATTCGCAAAGCAATACCAACACGCAATTCCATTCTAGATCAAATACAGTTTGTTTGAACAAAAATCCGTTTAAAAATAACTGTTTGATTTAGTTACGCGTGATCGTATGTCCGGTTTGAAAATAACATTGTTCTTACGGGATTAAAACCAACATGGCTGACAGTCACCGACAGCTTCTTTAGACTGAAAACTGCTGTCATACGGTGAAGAATCCGAACTATTCGTATGACAACAAAATCGAATATTATGGTTTTATTATTCGTAAAGTCGAAATTTCATTACCAAATTATTAAACATATGTTAACGAAAAAATAGACACTCATGTTTCTTTAGTAAATTTTCAGTTAATCGTTTTATCGTATCTGTATTAATATAGGCCTACTTTTAAACAAAAGTCAATATACTCTAACATTTTGATGTACCTCATAGTAAATATGCCTATAATAACAGTCTAAAATAGTCCATAGGGTTCAACTAACCGACTAGTCCTAACGTTCCAGTCCTACCGTTCCAGTCCTACGCTCTACACCTCCAGCCTCCTGGAGGACAGTGTACTGGTACCGTAGGTATCTCCCTTGTAATTCCGCAAGGTCGTCCAGTTCCAACCTGGAGAGTATTGACAGAACAGAGCTCATGGAGCAAGAGAAACAAACAGCGCCGATATAGACAGTGCGTTATATTATCGATTACTTTGTTGGTTCCATTTACCGAACGTCCTCCGGACTACAGTCTATCTGACCTTCATCTGATAGAAAGGGGAGTGTTTTGCATTCATTTCACTTAAAAAAGACGTTTTTGTAATTTTTTTGTGCTCGCTTAAATAATTGTATTGTTGTTTGTAGGTATTATATAATTTACTACCGGTTATTATTTAAAATAATTGTTACCAAGCAGTATTTATACTTTATCTGAGGTAATTTCTGACTTTGAAGACTAATCAGAATATTCTTCAATACTTATTACTTTGTGATTATCAGGCGTTGTTTTATTTGTAATGTTGGTTTATTTATTTATGTCGGCACTGGTGGCGCAGTGCTGTAACCCAGCTACTCGGGGACAAAGTGTTTGGGAGATTGTAGGCGATAGGTTCCATGCTCGGTACTCTTAATACCGACACGGCGTCCGCTCAATGGTTGCCATCAACGTAGACACTACTAGAGAAATCTGGAGTGTCCGTGTTGAATGGTAGTCAAGATTCAGATGTTGTGTAGTGAAGAGAACTGAGTGTCAGACTTGTCAGTTAGCTGAAAATCAGACCAACACTACGTGGTTCGGATTCCACGTAAAGCTGTAGGGCCCATTATTGCCCTGGCTATTGGGCTATTAATAAATAGTCCTTTCTGAGCTAAGTCGAACTCAGATAGTAACAATGACTACACTCGTTCATCACACTCATCACACTCATTCAGTCCTCATATTCGCCCATATCTCTACGATCGGCGTCTTACAGATGAATAATGAATGAATAATGAATAATGAAAGTTGTTGGATGAATTTTCATCCAACAAGGCCCCGATCCCTAACATCTAAATTTGGAAAACATGCTTTGTGGGCATATATTTTAATATTACAGTAGTTCTCAGACGTGACTTAGGTCTTTGACACTACTCTGCCTATACTGCTATAGGTAGCAAGTGCCTAAAATAAAGTACCTAAAACGCCTATATTACATTGCTAATGGTAATGAATCATTGTGATTTAGAAGTAGTAATATAAATATTTGATTTCTTTAGTTGCCGTATTTATTCCTATAAGAACAATGTGACTTAACAATTTGTCGGAAAATTATAATGTTACAATTATGTAAAATAAATTGTTACGTTCTTTCAAACTTTGTAAAAACTATAATTTTCTGACAAATTGTTTGTCACATTAATGTTCCGTATTTTACATTGGTCTTATAGGAATAAATCCAATATGGCGACAGACAGTTGCAATTAGACTACAACTATGTGAAATACTGCAGTGAGAACTCAGAGGAAATGGATTAAAGAATACGTCAGTTAGTTGAGGTGGATATTGCAAATTTTAACACGTCCAAATATTTCTCTATAACAAAAAGTTAACAAATTACTCTTTTCCTACAGTAGAAGTTTTGTAGATGATAGAAATCATTTTAACATGTCTGATAAACCATTTCAAAGGAAGGAAGGAAGACATCTAACAGTGTAAAGAGTAATGTAAAATTGTACATCCCTATTTAGTCGAAATCTTTAGCTACAAGCAACCTCATTTTTTTAGAGTCTTTAGAAAGTTGTGGTTTTAAACTGTTTAGAAGACAATTCACGCACTGTTTTGTCTTTATATAAGAATTTCCACATTAAATATGTGTATAATGTCATATACTTGGGGGACAGTAACTGATTCGGTTGAAACAAAAAACAATAAATGGTTCCAAAGAATTTGCACCATTCCTTTTTGGCAACATTCCATTCCACTGGGAAAGAGTTAGTAAAAACTTTCCCTAATATTAAACACTAAAAAATTAAAACTTTGAACATTACCAGTTTGTTTGATCTTCAGTGAAGTGCACATAAACACAGATAGACACGCATACGGACTGACAGCAAAAGGTTTTTTTGGGTTCAGGGGACCCTAAAATGGATTTTTAGACCAACTTGTAAAAAATGTTTTTGGGACGATCACAATACTTTATCTGCCAACGCATATGGGAGAAAGTAAAAATGAATAGTAAAATAACACAAAGTTTTTCATGACGTATCTCATTAATTGTCCTGTCAACCGGCTGAAGAGCGCCCTATCTCGACCTCTGACTAGTGTCACCACCTAGAGATGAGGTTGCAGGTACTGACGTCGGCGTTATTATTGTATGCTAATCTCATCTCCAATCCGTTTCGTAATTATCCGGGAAATCCGCCCATCCGGCGAACTCTTCATTCTCCTGATGGCACAGTCACAACCACTATAAAAACATTATTTTCCTTCGTTTCAGGCTCTAAAATAATAGTGGCCCAAGCTCGAAATATTAGACTTTAGTAAATCACGTGTTAAGTTTTATCAGACTAGAATTATTATTAACTTAAAAATTGAAAATAACTAATTTGTAAAGCACTATGTGTAATTTACAGGCGTGCCTCTAATTTTATAAATACTGTACTTATTGGTGGATGAATATTTGTGGGTATGGCTATTTGTATTTTGAAAATATCACCGATATTTTATTTTTGAGAGTTAGGCTATGAATTATTGAAACACAAAACGCTTATTTTAATATAATATTACTTATTTATTATCACAATATGAACGCCAAGAATAAAATCACATTAAAAAATTTTTGTGGTAGATGAAACAATACATAAGACCTTTTGTTAAAAGTATTGTAAAACTGTTTTCACTGTAAATCACGATCTAAACCATAGGTCCTTGATTCCATTACACACTATCTACTTAAAAATGTATAAAAATAAACAACATTCTTCTTACTCATCTCTCCATTTGAGTTTTTTTCGGAACCGGGTAATTAAAATGTTGTCCTCATTATTTGTGTGTGTGTGTGTTTTTTTTTTTGCGTGAAAGGAAACTCAACTTTTAGTTAGTGCTGCTTCAGTATCCTTAATGTCTACGAAAACTTGCACTTTTTTAACTGATTATCTTAAATACCTATTTCAACTGTCCAGCAAGCATAAATAAGCGGAGTTAATTAGTAATTTTGATTATTTGTGTTGTTTAAAAGAATATAATAAGAAAAATCCTTTCTTTTATGGTGTCTTGGTATTATAATAGGTGTATTACAAGAATATACTTTAAGTACAACAGTAATCAACGAAATTAAATTATCCGGCTAGATGTGAATTCGTATTCTTATTGATTTTAGATTAGGCCTACTGACATCTCGTAACTAATTTTCAGTACGTTGCGTGATTTCAAATCGTACGATTGTGATGTGATTTAAGTATCAAACATACATTTGTAGACTATATATAACAACATTTCAGAATCAATCAAATTTGGCCTTTGCATGAAAGAAACAGTTTTAACGTTTTTATTGTCTCTAACTTAAGGTTTGCTCCAAACTCGAGTACTTTGCCTGTGTTAGAAGTTTAGTGAAAAGTACCTAAGGTTTAAATCAAATCTGATGAATGTATTTGCTCATGTATAACATTATGTTAAGGCTGAAATTAGAATCACAATTTGTAAAAAAAGACAGTATTACAGAGTTTTCAGTTTGAAATTCAATGAAATCCCCTAAGATCGTGGAAGATCAAAATTTGACTTAGTAGTGAAGTGAACATTCCATGGTTTTACCGTTAGTTTCCTGAATATCCTCTGAAACTGCCCGACTTCAAACATTATCTTTTAATTTGTACGCCTAATTTTTATTTTATTTGCAATCTGACAAAATATTGTTTTAAACAAAAGCAGTATAATATAACCTTAGTTATATACCAACTCTTATTAGTAATATACATAATAACCTACTCTAGGAGAAGAAGCTGGCCTGGGAACGAGAACAAAGTCTTTTGTTACCTTGACCGGAGATTGGACCGCAATTTGCATTGAACCGTAGAACTGAAGGTTGAGTACGCCAGAACAGCTCATTCTTTCACCGTTAATTGAGCTGAGGTATTTTGTAGCATGGAGTTGAGTTACATTAGACTTCAGAGAAACCCCATGAATTTGTATCCAACATGATTATCATACGTCCTGCATGTTTACATTATACATGGAAACCACATTAGACAAAGTAAAACTTTAAAGCCCTCATCTAGTGCATGTAGTCATGTAAATCCAGTTGTACTTGAAGGTAATGAACTTCATACTAGATAGCTGTCTTACAAGTGAGCTCAGTTTTTTGGTCTTGATTGGACGTCCATTCAAAGGCCAACCAACATTAGGAATAGTATGTAATGAATTAGTCCAGTATTTCTGAGCAGAGTATGAGCCACCCTGTCTTGAAAGAGAGGGATAAGAGATAAGGAAATGAAGAAAGACTTCCGTATTTGAGAGGTGAAGTTAGGACCTACAACTCCCCTCTTACTCTTAATCTCTATGTTAAGGAGAAGGTAGATCTACAAGGCGAGGGACAGATAGTTATAATAATCAGGATAATCAACAGAATAAAAGATACGCTATGGAATTTGGGTTCTTGTTAAAATGTAGTTCTTTCCGTAGTCTTTGCCACTGGGTTATCAATAAGTGGTCCTTTAGGTCTCAGTTAGTAACCAAACTAAATAAATAGTCAAACACAAAGTAAACTCATTTACTTCATATACGCAAAAGAATTATGTTAAAGATTTGTAAGAGAAATGGGGTGAGAGTTGCGAAAATGTAATCTTAATAAAAAAGAGTAATGTGTGTCTCTCAAAAGTTATGTATGTAACGGAATAGGTCCTATGACATGTATCTGCCCTTCCTATGTCAGTTAAGAAGGGTTAGTGAATAGGCTGCAACGAATCGCGTATTTCCTCTATCTGTCGTGAACCGTAAAAATGTATGTTGTGCAAATATTCATACATGATACTAATTAAGTGAACAGGTCACTGCTGTGATCGAATAGTGGATGAGAAGGATTGCTGTTAAATTTTTTTGATTGTTATGAGTTGGACAAGCCACTGTTTGTCGTTATCAAATTATGGTTGGGTGGGACCGTTAACTCTGTTCAATACAAGCTTGGATATTTATCAGGATTTTACTGCATATAAATTAGTTTATAAGATGATAATGTAAGTTCATAGGGGAAAAAATAAAGTCAAATGAATACAATTTGCTGAACCAACAGGTCTTTAAATTGTGTAATCTGCTCATTAGGTTTAGTATCAATATATATTCAATTGGTTGTGGAAATAAACAATTGAACTGTGTAATTTACCAGATGGTGGACGTCTTCACAGAAATAATTTATTGAGAGAACAAAATTTTAGATAGACCTCTGTTTTAGTAGGCCTACTGTAATTCATTGAGCATCCTTTCTTTATGTGCATGATATTAAAATGGCACCGCTTATTACAATGAATGACTAAGATAGGCAACTTTTGCTGGTTATGCGCTCTTTTCCATAATGTTGGCATCTTATTAAGAATTATGAGAGATTAAATACACATGGTTGACCGTGTACAGTGTAATTATTCGCACGGAACAAATATTTCCAGGTTTAGAGGTTAAATACACATGGTTGAACTTGTACATTGTAATTACTCACACGGAACAAATAGTTCCAGGTTTAGAGGTTAAATACACATGGTTGAACTTGTACAGTGTAATTACTCGCACGGAACAAATAGTTCCAGGTTTAGAGGTTAAATACACATGGTTGAACTTGTACAGTGTAATTACTCGCACGGAACAAATGGTTTCAGGTTTAGAGGTTAAATATCGACTAATACTATTGGTACGTAACTGTACAGACTACTTCATTTTTAAGTTTGTAAGACAATCAAACAATAGGAAAACATCATACATATAAATTAAATTTTAATACATGGTGATAAATAGGTGTACTTGTATAATCAGAAATCAGTCACTTCATTCTGTCATCAAGAAGATAACCTACGTCCGCGAGTCAGATGCCTTCAGACAGATGCGATCTTTCCACTTTCCATGTCCGAATCGAACCTGTAGGATAACTAACTTTACACAGTGTAGATGTATTAATGGTTTTGACGGGAAATCTTATGTTAAGTCTCCGCCTCTTTTTGCTTATAGAAATGGGTTTAAGTCTTGCCTGTAATTAAAAAGATTCTTTATATTAGCGTACTATTTATATGTATAATCCCTAACATGTGTGATACTATATTGATGAATAATCTTTAATATACATGGAGGACTGAAGGCTATTTTATAGGTATAGACCTTCTATTATAATAGTATAGTATACTAGAATGAATAGTAGAAGGTTTATGCTGTAGGTGACCTCAAGCACAGCCCAAAGAAGAAAATCACAGTTACTATTCTGGTTTCTATTTTGTTCTATTATATTATAGCATAACATTTATAGTAATTGTAACAACCGAGCGATAATATTGGTTTTATTATAGTATATTTGTTGTGCAAGAGTTGCATAATGGTGAATGTAATGAAATCAGCTGTTGTAAAAAGATTATTGTATTTTAACCTTCTCTATTCCCACCCTATGTCCACAGTTTGTTTAATTGCCAGCGGTCATCGACTCATCATCACGCCAATCATATGTTTGAAACTCTATATTCCGATCCCACAGTTGTTCTAGGAATTAGGATTAGCTAAGGGAGAGTGATATTTTTTGCGTGTGTTAACCGATCAGATTTAGAATAATTGCAGATTAGTTTATTAGGATTGTCATCAAAAATATTAATATAAAGCATAATGCCTGGGAAGGATCTTAGGATTCTGGACAGTATGAGGAAACATCAAGTAAGGTTATTCATAAATTGGTCTTTTGTTTCTGTACTTTTTAGGTACTTTTCAAATCTTAAAATCTGTTAAAAACTGACCTTCTCCGGTTAAAAAGCAAGTTTTCTTCCATTCATAACAACTTGTTCTGAAAATAGGGCCCCTTTTCAACTTTTAGTATCTAAATAATTCTTATTTTCTGAAGTAACAGTAAATTCATAATAACCCATAAAGGTTATGGTTGAATAGAAAAATACCTACCTCCATTTAGAATTATAATGAGATTACCCATTCCAGTGCTTCCTATAAAAAAGTCCATAGCTTTCTGTATTTAGAACTGAACTTATTTTAATTTGGATCTGTAATTGGAATGTAGTTTTACCTGATTTCCACAATTGAATGTAAATTAGATGTAGTTACTGCAAAGCATGGATTAAATTTCCAATAAGCGTGATCACAAATTAGCTTAGGTAGGCAGGTGGAGTTATTACTTGGTATGGTCTTATAAGGAAACATTGGTTAAAGGTGGGTCTCAGAGCTTCCGTTCGGAAAGCCAGTTATTTTGTCTACACAGGCAGTTGTTTTGGTTATAATTATTTTTTCTCAATTTTTGTACCTCCATTGAACAATACGTCCTGGTGAATACCTATGAGAACAACATAGAATTAAGTTCAATTCAAGACTCTGCTACTGAAGTTGAGAATAAGTTGCTATCGATGCTTCAAAGAACCCATGACCATAAGGAATACCGGCCTATTCAATACCCTGATGAAAGGAGGAGTTTTTCTAGAGGTGCTGAAGAGCAGCGTTCTCATTCTGATTTGTAAAACAGGAAATTTCTCAAAGGTCAAAAACTACAATCCGATTGCTGCTCAACCGTCATTATCATGCGATGCATGTCTTGAACCCATTATCTCATGTATTCAAAGAATACAATAATTGTCAGTGAGCAGCATGGGTTTCAACATAAGCAGATCAACATCAACTAACATTATTAAGAATATTTTAATGTAACCTCTGGAGTCCCCTAGGAGACCTCATTATTCAGCATTCATATCTATGATATTGGAGATTATCTTGATCATAACTTTTTTCTTTTTGCAGAGAGTGTCAAGGTTTTCCAGGAAGTTTCATATGTGCGTTATCAGATGAGGTTATAGAATTCGCTGGATAATACTGAATACTGTTAAAGTGTAAATTAAATGGATCCTAACTCTGACAAGACTATTAATATTCTTGGAAGAGCAACTCGCACCTTGTAGTTCCTGGATGTTCTGCATGGTCTTAAGGAAGTTGTACAAAGATAAGGATTTAGGTGTTCTCCCACTTCAACCCTTTACCTCAATTTTGGTGACCTTATCAAGCATAACTTCTTCAATGAAACTCTGAGGACATTGGGGCTGATCACTAGATTGTCTCATCAAGCACTTTCCATATCGACTCTCAGACTGTTGTATGGAGCACTTGTTCGACTACTACTTTAATACTTTGTTAAGGATCGGTCCCCCTGCCAAGTTGGCTACAAAACCTTTCTTGAGGAGATTAATCAGACTTGTCTGCATGGGATTGAGGCAATGGTACCAAGAAGTCAATGTACGACAGATGGTACACTTTCTTCATCTACCTTCACTGTCTGCAAGTAGAGTTCTGCTTGACCTTATTTTTCTTCACAAAGTATTGAAAGGGCAAGTGATCACGGAGACACCAAGGATGATAAACTTACTTGTGCCATGGAATGCCTGCCACCACTAGCTCTTTTCGATCCTTCATTATGCCACAAACTACCACCACAGCACTATTCCCCATCATGAGGGTTGGCAACGAGGTTTGAGAGTAGCTGGATTTCTCTTTCCCTCAGTTTGAGACCTTCAAAAGAAGTACAGTTATTTTTAGATTTCTTCATCACCAGTGAATATCCTGTATCACTTAAAATGAGTACTTAGGATGGTCATCTCTTGTTGTTCACCCGTGCATTTTTTATTTAGTTGAAATTATTTATTGATGTAATTTATTTACAGTGAATTCTTTATTACTGCATGAAAATAAGTTTACTTGATTATTGTTACTAGTACTATTGTTTTTATTATTATTATTTCTGTTGCTATTGTTATTATATATATACTGTTTTTATCTAATAAGTGCTGTATATTCATTAAATAAATTGAAGAAACCGAGGATAGAGTAATAAAAGAATGTGAGGCTCTAAAGTGACTTATGAAGCATCTCATCTATACATAATTTACGGTCAAAGTATTGGATTTAAGGACCTTTTTAAGGACATAGTAATATAAATTCGGTACAAGTATCCTTAGAAAGATCTGAACAGGTGACATGAATCAAAGAAGCGGCAGAGCCCCAATTCTTCCCTATCTCAGTATAATCTAAATTTAATTCTAACATCCATTGAACTTGCTCACAGATCTAGGGGTAATTCTATAAATTTACATTTAACAATATATGATTTTCAAAGTGGGTTCTTGATTTGCAAACGTTAACATAGTTTTAAGTAAATTACCGTAAACTCATGTTTTATGAGTTTTATGGTTTACTTTTTGTGTAAATCATTTGATACAAATAGCAGATTTAGGCTTAGTAAGAATAAACCAGTAATAATAAATCTCTGTCTAGAATTGTTGTAGGTACTGAACTTTTTGATATGTTATATGATGAAATTTGTTGAACATATGAATACCTTATGTGAAATTCTTTGTATTTGTTATAAAAAAGGATTTTTTTTGACTGCAGTTATTTTAAGAGAGTATTTAACTGTAATTCTTTATGATCTAGAATGGACCAAGTGGTGAGGCTGGCCATTACTGCGGTGCTGGCTCTGTGGCACCCAGTGACAGCTCAACTCAACCGGCCACCTCAGTTTCTGCCAGGAGGCGATATGGCACGCTTTGCCCTGCTTGAAGATACTGCAGAAGGCTCACCCGTGTACCGTCTGCAGGCTGCAGATCCTGAAGGCTCAGCTGTCCACTACAGTATCAGTGGTGAGCACTTCTCTGTGGACCGTCAATCGGGAGTGGTTACTCTAAGACGAGCATTGGATCGTGAGACCACTGATGTGCTAGAGGTCATTATCAGTGTCACAGGTGAGTCTGTTCAATCTATTGAGGTAGAATGAGAATGATGGGGGAAAATAGAAAGTACAAATTGTGAAGGTTGTAAGTATATTTGGTGTCAAAATAATGACTGTAGAAAGCTGGTTATCCACCATAAAGAATTGGTAGAATTAAATTTAATGATTTGAACAAGGAAGCAAATAGAAATATTGTTAAATTGTTTTCTGTAACTGTGGGATGTCTACTGCAAAGAATTGGTAATAGGCCTATAAATGCGGGGATTCAAACAAGGGAGTGATCAAATATTAAAATATTTTCTATACTTTATTTATACTTTGTGTACCAGTCTATAATAATGGTTACAGTTCCAGTCTATAATAATGGTTAAAAAGGACAGTTCAATCAGTATAATAATAATCAAGTAGTCCTAGTACCTAATCCTTCAGAGATACAATAAATTGAAATAAAACTTAACAATAAACAATTATTTATTTTTTTATTTATTTTTATTTATTTATTCATAAGACGCCGATCGTCAAGATATGGGCAAATATGGATTTCGATTGAGTGTGATGAGTGTAGATGAGCGAATGTAGTCATTGTTACAAACTAAGGCCAACTATTCCTTAGAAAGTGTCATTAATTAACAGCCCAATGACAAATAAACAGCCGGTGGTTATCAGCTGATCCTTCTCAAATTATGGATAATTATTCTTAGTGCAGTTGTTACTTAATACACTACTACGTTAATGCACATGTTTCGAGTCAGGTCATCTTAATTATGTTAATTTTTTCAGTCATTATTTAACACATTACCAACTAAAGCACAAGAAAATAGAACCAAGCATACCAATATCTCACACTTGTAGAACTCCACCAAATCTTAAAACCAAGAGAGCATATTACATCATAATATATCTTAACCTATTACATCCTACTTAATTCTAGATTTTTTTGAGCTAGCTCTACAGATTGGTTTTACACATAGTAAGAAAATCCCTCACTTAAGAACGAAAAAAAAAAAAAAAACGAATACTTAGTAGTGTATGGAAAAATGACATAATGGAAATCCCTCTAGATGGTCTAAAATGATCTTTCTAGCAACTATCTACCGTTTCAGTGTTCTCTGAAAAAACCACAAATAGAAGAAATACGTACGTTTCAAATTAAAACCACTCATCAAACAGATTATAGTAGTTTGACAGGTATTGTACCAATTTATGTGTAATCCGCTATACACAACGAATTTAATTTAAAACTACCCGTTTAAGAAAAATTAAATGGTTCCAAAGAATTGGCACAAACTTTCCCCAATATTAAATACTAAAAAATAAAAACTTTGAAAATTACCAGTTTAATTCTGACATATGTTATTTTGCCATATCTAAAAAATTAGTCAAGTTAGATACATGCGATTTTTACTAAAATATTTTGAATTGTAATTCACAACTTTAAAAAAATGTAATCAAAATATTTAGAGCCGTTTTTGAGAAAATTTCACTTTGTATGTTTTTTGCCCATAAAAATAAAATAAATTAAAATTTCCAAATATTGAAAAATCGGTCTGGATATATTGACTAAATACACCTTCATACAACATCTCATAAAAATTGATCCATCCATATGGTCTCCAGCGAAGTGCACATACACATAGACAAACGCACATACGTACAGACATCCAAAATATTTTTTTCAAAAAACCACTTTGTTGGGTTCAGGGGACCTTAAAATTGATTTTTAGACTAACTTATGACATTTTTTTTATGTTACAATACTTTCTCTATGCTAAGAGGCAAATGGGAGAAAGTAAAAAAATAATTAATAAAAGTTAAACTATCATCACTAATGGTAACCTCTGAAAGTAGCTGTACGATGTATCTGTTGTTAGGTGTGGAGTGCAAAGCAGATTTGTCCTTCGTGAACCAAGGTTGAACCACACCTTTGTAACATTCCGTTGGAATTAGCTGCGCTGAATTAAATCATTATAACTGTAACAAAGAAAATGAGAAGTGATAAATAACTTTTTTATTTAACAATTATTTTACTTTGACCTCTTAATCTTGATGAATGGCCATTATTGAATTTATAATTTTAACTCACAAACTATTAGATAAATTCTTATTATTTTACTTAATACTTAAGTAATTTGCTACTTAAGCAATTTAAATTTTCATGAACCGTTAAAAGCATTTATGTAACGTGAGCCATTCTTAAATAATTTGTTCATAAAAATAAATAGCTAAATACTCTCTGGATGATAAAAGGTAACACTTTTGAAAACTGCCCATAAAAACCACAGTTTTTCTAAAAATTAGTTTAAAACATTTGAACAGCGCAAGCAATAAACATATACTCCTTCAGCAAAGCTGACTTCACTTTGCTATATTGGTAATGATAAAGAAAGATAAGAGTATGGCTGAGATAGGAGTCATGCAGTCAGCTGATGTCATGACTGGAATCCTGGTAGATCAAAATCCTCAGTAATTTTCTAAATAGCCCATTGCCCAGGCTATCGAAGGAAAAAGTCTCTTTCTATGGAACTGGCCATCTTCATTCTGCCATTGGTTTTTTATCTTTTCAGAGTCATACAGGTTTCAAATTTTTTTTAAAATATGGATTATTAATTAACGGTTAGGTTAAGGGGTTTGGGTTCTGCTTAGTTGATGGAATAAACTATTTAAAGTTTTAAATATCCTTTTAAAAATTAAAATTAAATGCTTCTTTTCGAATTAATATGAAAAGTTCAGGAATTGTGGCCAATCAGATTCTGTGAACTTGAAAACTATAATAATGTGATGTTAATTTTGAAAATAACATTTTTTATTGAACATGTTCAAATTGAAATTTCTTTATTGGCATAAAAATGTCTGCAATACAGCAAAGTCTGTAAGAAACAAATGTCTCGTCAACTTAATAACACAGTAATAACATGTTGTAATAAATATAAATTAATAACATATGCTAATTATAGATTAATTACAATTTGTGTTCTTGTTCTAAAAACTCCTACACAGAATAAAAGCCTTCTCCAAGAAATATTTCTTTAGAACCAAAATATATCTTTTATTGGGCAACTTTTGTACTTGTGGTGGTAATTTATTAAACAGTTTAATTCCCATGTAAAAAGGAGTACTTTCAAACAGTTTTAAGTCTGTGATGGGGAAACTGTATTTTATCCTTGTGTCGGGTGGAGTAATTGTGAGTTAAAAAATTAATTTGATGAAAAGCTTTATTTGTGTGTGTGTAGATTAATGTTTCCAGGATGTACAGACTTGATAATGTTAAAATGAATATTTTTTTGAAAATTGGTCTATATGAGGTCTGCTGTCCTGATCTAGTAATAATTCTCAGACATCTCTTTTGAATTATTAAGATAATAACATCAGTTGATGTCTGATGATGCCTACATTGTAGGTGAAAGGCCTCACAAATTAAATCATTTTATTGGAATTTTGAGAATTTTTAAAATTGTCTCTTTTGAATTTAAAAAATGTCAATTGCATTTACAGAATTTCCCCATAGTAATGTTTCAAAAAGAGACATTTAATATTGAAAAACAGAAATAGACTGAGTTTAATCGGCTTGCCAATACTTTTACATGAGTTTTCCAATTTAGTTGATGATGCACTTTGATACCTAAAAAAGTCACTGAATCTTGAAAATCGAAAAAATTGTTATCAGTGAATATTGTTTTTTTGTGTGAATATTTTACAACGATTTCAGTTAAATTGAGTTAATTGTGTTTTATAAGTATTGAGTGATAATTGATTAGCAGTAAACCAGGTGGTCATTTGAGAAAATATCTTAGGAATGGTATTGTTGTGTGTTTCTGTGTGTTTTTCTTTTACTATTACTGTTGAGTCATCTGTGTATACAGTTATATCATGAGATATGTTACAGTTACAGGGTAATTCATTTATGTATTCAAAATAGAGCCCTGGGGGACACCTATATTTACTGTGGCCCAGTCAGATTGATATTTTTTTGTTATTGGAAATTAAAGATGTTTTATATTTACGGTTCAAGAGATAGGAAGTAAACCATTTCAACTCGCAATCAGCAACCCCATAAAATAATAGTTTATTTAGGAGGATGTGTCGGCACTGGTGCCACAGTGCTGTAGCCCAGCTACTTGGGGACAAAGTGTTTGGGAGATTGTAGGCGATAGGTTCCATGCTCGGTTGTCTTAATACTGACACGTCGTCTGCTCAATGGTTGTCATCAACGTAGACACTACTAGAGAAGTCTGGAGTGTCTATGTTGAATGGTAGTCAAGGTTCGGATGTTGTGTAGGGAAGAGAACAGAGTGTCTAACTTGTCAATTAGCTGAAAATCAGACCAACACTACGTGGTTCGGATTCCACGTAAAGCTGTAGGTCCCATAGTTGCCATGGCTATTGGGCTAGTAATAAATAGTCCTTTCTGAGCTAAGTCGAACTCAGATAGTGACAATGACTACACTTGTTCATGTACACTCATCACACTCATTCACTCCTCATATTCACCCGTATCTCAATGATTGGCGTCTTAGAGATGAATAATAATGAATGAATGAATAATAATTAATGTCATGGCGAACAAGTCAAAAGCCCTGGAAAGATCACAGAAGATACCACAAGTGGATTGGACCCATCCAAGGCGAAGTCCGCAACGGCACCCTCAGCCCCATGCCCCATTCTAAAATTATGTTGCCTGTTTGATATAAGGTTGTTTATTTCTAAATGTTTCATAAACTGGCGATTGACAACAGATTCAAACACCTTGGAGAAGAAGACACTGAGAACAGTTATAGGTCTATAATTACTCATTTCAGATGTACATCCCCTCTTATATACTGGTGTGATAACTTCATATTTAAGTGATTGAGGAAATATTCCCATTACAAAAGAATGATTTATTAGTTTGTATAAATAAAAACTAATGGTGCCACTTATTTGTTTTAAGAGAGATACTGGGACTTCATCCCATCCCACTGAATGCTTACTCTTCAAAGACATTATTATTCTCTGTATTTCACTTTTTGCTGTAGTATTAAACTTAAAAGGTACATGATTTTTCTGTAAAGATTTTTTTTTGTAAATTCCAAAGCCTTATGTGTTGAAAGGTGTTATTAACTACATTTGTTCGAGGCTCAGAGAAGTAGGCATTTAAACAATTACCATGTCTAATGGCTTTGTATAGACATTTTTACCTTACGATATTTTTAAAATTTCACATTTCTTAGTGTTCTGAGTGCCTAGTTCATTCTTTGTTATTGACCAAACTGCTTTAGATTTACCCGTGGCTTTTTCTATATTTTATTGTTGGAATTATTTTTAGCTAAATCAACTACTTTTTTGAAAATGACCTTGTACTGCCTCACATATGCAATAAAATTCAAATCACCACTTGTCTTAGCCTTCAAATATAGTTCTCTTTTTTTTTAGCAATTGAAACTTTAATTCCTTGTGTAATCCAGCTATCACATTTAATATGGGAAGATTTTCTGATAAATTGTAGCGGAAAACATTTATAGAAAATGCTTAAAAATAATGACATAAATGAATTAAAATTTGTATCTACACTTTCTCTAGGTTGTAACTGCCATTCACAAAGTTTGAGCTTCTCTTCAAATACTTTAATAATATGCTCATCAATTATTCTTTTATAGCCTGTTTTGTTATTTTTAAATTTGTGTGTACTGTTACTAACTTTATATTTAATGGAGACAAAAAGTGCTCTGTGATCAGAAATCCCAAAGTCATAACCTAAAGTATCTTTAACAAAACAATTAAAACTAGAAAGAACATTATCTATACATGTTTGGCTAGTTCGGCTTCTTCTGGCAGGAGTTTGAAAATTAATTTTATATCCAAATAATTCCAGCAAACTTTTAAAATCCTTTAAGCAACCCCCATAGTTGCATGACAAAACATCAGAGTTCATATCTGTGGCTATTAAAACATGTTTTTTAATTTTCTTGCCAACAATAGTTAGTATAATTCACTTAGTTTGGAAATGAATACAGCTGGAGTGATCCCTCCCTACTAGTTCTATATATATTTATATAGAATAAATATATATATATATATATATATATATATATATATATATATATATATATATATATATATTCTATATATAGACAATTATAATATTTAGATCAGGTAGATGTATACAGCTTCGCTCAAAATTAAATTCTTCGAATAGACTTTCTAATTCGTCTCTCATTTTATTTTTTAAAGTTTTTCTAAACAATATGCAAAACCCACTCACTCTTATTGCAGTATTCCTATTAAAGCTATTTACAATTAAAAAATTTACATTCAAACTATTTAAAATATTAATATTATCCTGGCTTAACCAGTGCTAATAGGGATATAACATCAATGTATTCACCAAATTCATTTAAAGCAATTTGTAAATCACTAATACTACTGCTAGTTGTAAGGCCTTAAACGTTGAGATGCATTACAGTTAGATTATTTACTGAACTTTTCATAGTAACCAGCCGTCTAGTAAGATTTGATAGCTCATTACAAAACTGGGGAAGACCAACAGAGTTCTTGTAGGAAATTATTCTAAAAAAACATCTCTATCGATTTCATTAAAATAGAAAAAACTTGTCAGGGGTGAGGTGGAGGTACTATTTGGGATATACTTGTTATATTCTATCAATCAAGTCCATCCCAAATCCACACCATAACTCTTAAGGAATTAACTATTCATATTTTTGGAATACTACTTCCAAAACCCCGTAGGGATGCTTCAGATGAAATTTAGCTAGAGGAAAAAGTCATAAGTTATTTTTGAAGAATTAGGCTGTATTGTTATGTTAATTATTTATGGGAAACGGTAGATAAATCTTAGTTATAAATGATGTTATGAGCATTGTGAGGCAATGCACCTTTTTATTTCATTGTAATATCATTATGTGAAGGATGTGCCTATAATTTGCGAGATGAATCCTTACATAACCCTGTCTCTAATGTTCGATAACTAGATTAGTAATTAGTTATAAATGATGTTATGAGCATTGTGAGGCAATGTACCTTTTTATTTCATTGTAATATCATTATGTGAAGGATGTGCCTATAATTTGCCAAATGAATCCTTACATAACCCTGTCTCTAATGTTCGATAACTAGATTAGTAATTAGTTATAAATGATGTTATGAGCATTGTGAGGCAATGTACCCTTTTATTTCATTGTAATATCATTATGTGAAGGATGTGCCTATAATTTGCCAAATGAATCCTGACATAACCGTGTCTGTAATGTTTGAGAACTAGATTAGTAATTAGTTATAAATGATGTTATGAGCATTGTGAGGCAATGTACCTCTTTATTTCACTGTAATATCATTATGTGAAGGATGTGCCTATAATTTTCCAAATGAATCCTTACATAGGCCCTGTCTGTAATGTTCGAGAACTAGATTAGTAATTAGTTATAAATGATGTTATGAGCATTGTGAGGCAATGTACCTCTTTATTTCACTGTAATATCATTATGTGAAGGATGTGCCTATAATTTTCCAAATGAATCCTTACAGAACCCTGTCTCTAATGTTTGAGAACTAGATTAGTAATTAGTTATAAATGATGTTATGAGCATTGTGAGGCAATGTACCTCTTTATTTCACTGTAATATCATTATGTGAAGGATGTGCCTATAATTTTCCAAATGAATCCTTACAGAACCCTGTCTCTAATGTTTGAGAACTAGATTAGTAATTAGTTATAAATGATGTTATGAGCATTGTGAGGCAATGTACCTCTTTATTTCACTGTAATATCATTATGTGAAGGATGTGCCTATAATTTGCCAAATGAATCCTTACATAACCCTGTATCTAATGTTCGATAATTAGGTTAGTAATTAGTTATAAATTAACTGCAATAACATAAAATGTGGAAAGGATTAAAAAAATTATGAGATAAAATAGTATTTTATCATGTACAGGTTGAAAAGAAAATACAATTTTCAATATCAAACTACGTATCTATTTTTAGAAAAATTAAATTGTAGAAGAAATAGGGTTTTTTGTTCCTGCAAAACGTGTTATATAATGATGACCAAGTAAATGTAAACATGGTGTCATGCAGTTCTGAAGTGGATCCTTTCTATTAATTTATAGTGTTTCCTTCAGTTAGAATGCTATATTTAGATGATTTTTTATGTGTGTGAAATAAATAGACGAGACAGTCGAAGGGGTAGAGCCTAACACAGTGTCCTTGCGAAGAATTGTGCCAGTGCTGGATGTCAATGACAACCCTCCAAAGTTCCTGGGCCGACCTTATGCCTTTTCTGTACCTGAATCAACCAAGGTATGAAATGATTGTCTATTTACTATTTAGATACTGACTTGCATACTATTTTTATATTTAACATTAGGGGACACCCCTGCACGCTTTACGTGCCAACCCTTAGAAATAATTTTTATTTTAGTTTAAAATTTTTTAATATTTTACTAAAATATTTAGCAAAAAAATAGTTTGCTTAGTTACTATCCTGAATATAATATTATTTCTGCTCTGTTGATATTTGATGTTCATTATACGTAATGTACATATCCAGGTAAATTCCTAACGTTAACTGTAAAAAATAGTCCAATGACATTTGAGGTCAATTGGGGTGGTGTTAGAGGGTGTTGTGCCACTGGTAATATAAGTTGATATTGTTTGAATCAATCCTAATTAAATCAAACAATATCAGAACCATTAATAAAATAAATAAAAAGTATGCATTAAAAATAATAACATTCACAATATTTTAGGTTAGGTTAAAGGGCACTAGGCTAGGAATTGTATATTGGACAGATAGGACATCAGCAAAGTTTGTCTAGTGAAGATCTAACATTCACAACAGTAACTTTCTTGCGTTTACTAATTTTACGAATTTACTGCCAATGAATTATACATCTTTTTGTTTACAATAACAAATGATGATGTTTATTTACTGCAACAGATGTTGTGAGAGATCAGTAATTGTTCCTGAGCTTACATCTGGCAACATTGTTGAGTAGGGGGAGGTTTTATAGACACAATCCAGCATCGGCCTATTTTCATGCAATCTACACTAGTGATTTTACTTCAGCCTGTATTGTATTTATTTGTTGCAACAAGAAACTATAAACTGCTGTGCACTGAGGATCATACTTCAATCAGATGGACATGCATTTGACAATTGCAAACCAAGAATATTATGAACCTCTTTTATTAATCTAAATACTTTTGTAGTCTTGTTGGCAGAGTTAAACGGAGTTATTGTATGTTGTAGGTTGGAACAGTCTTGTACTCCAACATCACTGTGGTAGACAAGGACATCGGCATCAACGCTGAACTCATTATCACATGTGTCAAATCTGATGCTTGCAACTCCTTCAATATACACACAGAGAAGGTAAGTAAAACACCATGTATAAGATGTATTGTTTAATTTTTTTGTATCTGAAAGTAAAAGTTAAAGAACTTCACAAACATAAGTAAAGCAATTATGTTCAGATCTCCATTGAAAATCATTAAATACATAACACCACAACCTTATGAGTTGACTATCTAGCTTAGTGGTGTACTTGTTATTTATTTATCTTTTTAATAGCAAATTGTATTAATGGAAAAATGTTAACATAATTTATACACTGAATATTTAACAATGGAAAAGTAACACTTTGGACTTGCTTTTTACTGTTAGTTACTCTTTAAAGTAATATTGTTAGTATATATGCATAAATTACTGAATAAAAGACTGAAAATAACAATTAATATCTCGAATTGAAAATTGTTGGAATAAAATTTGAACAATTCAAGTTCTCCCGCAGAGTATTAATCTATCGTGTTCATTATATAATATGTGTGTAGTTACATAAGATTTGCTTCGTAGCTTAGTGATAAAGGATTCAAATTGTGGAATTAAAGTCCAGTGTTTGAATCCCCAAGTGAAATAATGATAGGTACTTCAGTAATTCAGTAAAGTTCACTCATATACTGCATTCAGACATAAACTGGTGAATTTTTTGTTAAAA
This sequence comes from Stictocephala bisonia, assembly GCA_035578905.1. Classification (NCBI taxonomy): domain Eukaryota; kingdom Metazoa; phylum Arthropoda; class Insecta; order Hemiptera; family Membracidae; genus Stictocephala; species Stictocephala bisonia. Next base: position 1,318,130 of record JAQJVL010000078.1, read on the forward strand.
AAAAGATGATAGCCTGTTAAAATAACAAAGATACTGTGAAGATTGTAGGCAAAGATTAAGTGAAGAGTTTTCGAAAATGGTTTTAAAAAGGTTCAAAAAGCCCAAATATAAATAGCCATCTACAAAATTGAGAGTGTGGGTTACTTTGGTAATTTTTGTAGTCATATTAATCCAAAAGTAGGTGATGAGCTGTCATGAGTTTGTTTTAAAATTGGACAAACCCAACAAATTAACACTCATTATTACTTTGCATATATTTGGGAAGAGTTATGAAAAACCTTTCTGTGTTACATGGTAGAAAATTATGAGAGTTACATGGCTTAGAAACATACAAATATATAACAAAACTATTAACTTAGTGAATATTAATTACTCTTGTATGGCAAGAATATATGGAGCCACCATTAGATCCCCTCATATAAAATTATGAGAGTTACATGGCTTAGAAACATACAAATATATAACAAAACTATTGACTTAGTGAATATTAACCCTCGAGCGGGCGCTTCACTTATAAAACGGGAGCGGGCGCATGCAGAGTTTTATTCCGCAACACTAAATTGCACAAAATTTACCCATTTTACTTCTAGTTATAACGCAATATTGTATTTAAATGTTGAATAACTTTATTAGGAACCAAATGTCATTGTTAATAACATTAATTGTTTAACTAAATATAAGTAATATTTTAATTAAACAAATTAAGTAATTTTCTAGTATAAAAAGGGTATCACTGTTGGTGTTATGTGAGAGGGCGCATGCGGAGTTTTGCTCCGCAATAATGCAATTATACGTCTATGCAAACAAAATATATTTAATAATAATTATAAATTAAATAATACATAAAACATACATATATTTTGGTATATGTATATACACACAGTTTGGCCAATTTTACATGTTATGAATATAAATAAAAAAAATTCTAATTTGATTACTAATTCTAATTTGTCTAAATTAATAATAAAATATCAATTGTGAAGTTTGGTTATGTTTAGTAAACAATTTATACTATACATTTACAGAAAAGCTACATAATATAAATTAAAATACATATGAAATAAAAATTGAAAAATAGATTTCTGTCTAAACTAACTAAATAAGTAGTAAAATGAAATGTAAATCTCTTCTAATAAATCCATAGTGGGATCAGTGTAATATAAAGGGGAAACACCAAATAGTCATATACTTCACTAACAGACACAACTAAAACAGTCACCTCTAACACAGAAGGGCGCACGAGGAAATAAACTCCGCACTAACCACTTACGCGATAGGGCGCACGCGGAGAAAACCTCCGCAAACTGACACTGCGTCACTGAATTGTAACTGACAAGGAACCAAGGGGAAAGGGGGGGTAAAAATAGCTTTGGGGGATTCCCGGAATGAGGCTCGTGAGGTATGGAGCCGGACACGACTGCCGACACCAATTGTGCATATTTATTTTAACAAAAACTAAACGTGCGGAGGAAAACTCCGCAAGCGCCCGCTCGAGGGTTAATTACTCTTGTATGGCATTATATATGGAGCTACCATTAGATCCCCTCATATAAAATTATGAGAGTTACATAGCTTAGAAACATACAAATATAAAACAAAACTATTGATTTAGTGAATATTAATTACTCTTGTGTGGCATTATATATGGAGCCACCATTATATCCCCTCATATAAAATTATAAGAGTTACATGGCTTAGAAACATATAAATATATAACAAAACTATTGACTTAGTGAATATTAATTACTCTTGTGTGGCATTATATATGGAGCTACCATTAGATCCCCTCATATAAAATTATAAGAGTTACATGGCTTAGAAACATATAAATATATAACAAACTATTGACTTAGTGAATATTAATTACTCTTGTGTGGCATTATATATGGAGCCACCATTAGATCCCCTCATATAAAATTATGAGAGTTACATGACTTAGAAACATACAAATATATAACAAAACTATTGACTTAGTGAATATTAATTACTCTTGTATGGCATTATATTTGGAGCCACCATTAGATCCCCTCATATAAAATTATGACAGTTACATGGCTTAGAAACATACAAATATATAACAAAACTATTGACTTAGTGAATATTAATTACTCTTGTGTGGCATTATATATGGAGCCACCATTAGATCCCCTCATATAAAATTATGAGAGTTACATGGCTTAGAAACATACAAATATACAACAAAACTATTGACTTAGTGAATATTAATTACTCTTGTGTGGCATTATATATGGAGCCACCATTAGATCCTCTCATATAAAATTATGAGAGTTACATGGCTTAGAAACATACAAATATATAACAAAACTATTGACTTAGTGAATATTAATTACTCTTGTGTGGCATTATATATGGAGCCACCATTAGATCCCCTCATATAAAATTATGAGAGTTACATGGCTTAGAAACATACAAATATATAACAAAACTATTGACTTAGTGAATATTAATTACTCTTGTGTGGCATTATGTATGGAGCCACCATTAGATCCCCTCATATAAAATTCCATTCCATGTCAAAGCGAGTATGAGCAATCAGCCTTTACAAAAAATGCATTGAGTAAAAACAATAAAAAAACAAATACAAAAAGTTTGTATTTGTTTTTTATAATAAGTAATATTGTTTTAACTTTTTTATAGTAAAAAAAATAACAGATACTGTACAAAAAGTTATCAATTAAAATTATAAGTAGACTGCAGAGGAGGGCATATACTGAGATCTTTACTAAATGTAACTTATTTCCAACTGCAGGTGTATGGCATAACTGTAAATTAATTTATTTTCAGGTGGCAGAGGGTGAGTACATGGGAACCATAAGCCTTGCTCGGGTGTTGGACTTTGAGATGTGGTCGAGCTATAGTCTGGTGCTTCAAGCAAGAGACTCCAGTCCCAACAGCTTGAAGGCAACGGCCAATGTCGTTATCGATGTCACTGATGTGCAGGATCAGGCTCCTGTCTTCATTGGTGCTCCGTACTCTGCCACTGTGCAGGAGAATTCTCCTCCCGTATGTACACTTAAGTAACATTCTCATATGTTCATTGCTTGTAATGTTAGTGCTGTGTCTTGTAAAATTAAACAAAATATGTTTAATGAAAACCCAAAATATTAATCCTAAAGTACTTTTCAAAAGTAATTGTATGTTATGCTCTGAAATTCATTACCAGAATTTCCCCCATGAATTATCTAGAAATAACTCAAATACTTGATATTAGGCTATAATAGTTTACCGAAGAACTAGAACTGAACAATGCTGACACCCTTAGGCCAAAGACACACACAGTGTTTTTTACAGATCGGATTATTTACCAATGACGCCGTAACAGCAGTGGCACAAGGGAGTATATTGGGAGTTACACCCTGGACAGAAAATTTAACATGTTTTGCTGTATTTTATGTAACGCCGACTGTAGCTCTGCAGATGGCCACTGCTAGTACATTGGGCATTATTTCTACCGTCTATATTGTTTGACGATGAATTTCTCATTAATTTAATCCAAAAAAGGCCTGTTCTTTGGGATAAAACATCGAATAAATTTTAAAGGCAGAAATGCAACTTAAGGAATGAAGTGTGAAATTTCCACTTCATCAGTAAAATTATCACTGATTTTACATAGAATTTTAGTGACTTGATTTGCATAGAAAATTATGTGTTGGACAATTTAATAATTCTTATTTGAAGTCTGACAATTTATTTTATAAGAATTATGTATGAAAGTTTGAGTACAAATTTGCTTGATGGGTTTGGACCGTTGTCCCATAACAACGTTTGTAGATTAAGTAAAAAATGCCACTGGCGTAAATAAAATAAAAAAAAAAAAAAATAATAAATAAATAAATTATTCCTTTATGGTTTAAATCCCTATTTGAAGGGACATTCTATTCTTAGTCAGATTAATTAAAGATTTGAAATAGTAGAGAACATTTAAATTAGCTTCTAGCATGTTGATAAAAATCACAATTAATTATGGTAATGTGTGTTACAGAATGATTTTTAAATTCATTTATAGTCTATTTAACTTTTATATGGGAAACGAAAAAGTTGGGTAATAATTTCAACAGAGCATAGTAGAAAAAATAGACATGAATGCCAGTAACCATGAGTAATTAGTTGAAAGAAAGGTAACTAAACAGATGAAAGTATCACACCCATTAAGGATGATGTCACACGGATGAAGTGGCAATCCAGTGCAACAACAAATAAACATAAAACTACTTAATCTAAATAAAGAGGTTCCAATTATAGTAAATTAGTGGTAAAAAGCTTGCACACAGTTTAGCTGAAATGTTTGAAGTGATTGGTTGGTTTTGTTACAAGCAGTGACTTGTTAATAATCAAACCAGCTCATTGTCATGCATCATCACTGCTGTCATAGTGATGTGCATCTTCTTCGTGATAAGAATGTAAGAGATCTACTGTTTGGCTTCTGACTGTGAGCTGAAAGCATTTAACTTGTGGCTATCTGTCCTCTAAGAAATCTGATAATTGGGTGTGCATATTTTTTTATGAAACAAAGCCACTAGGTTGGCTTGCACATAAAGCTATTTAAACGGTTGCTTTATTTACTGAAACTGGCTTTTACAAGGTTTATACAAATTCATGATAGATATACAATAGCTCCAAGAATATCTTGCAAATTCTTTTTTTACAGCAATAATAAAACACTATAAATAACAAAACTATGTATAAAAAAATCTAAAATTTAATATTTGTAAAAAAGATAAATGCATCCTGTCTTTGAAGGGTCAAAGTGTGGTGAGAGTACAGGCCCAAGATGGGGACTTGGGAGAATCCCGTCCGGTCTCCCTCTCCATAGAAGATGACACGCTGGGTTACTTTCGCTTAGAGTCTAGCGGAAGTGGTGTTGCCACAGTTGTTACAAGTAATATACCCATAGACAGAGAACATCCGACTGTGCTGCAGAGTGGAGGAGTCTACACATTTTCTATTAAGGTAATTAAGTTAAAACTTTAATGTAGTAAATATTTTTCAGTGATGAGTCAGTCGTTGCAGAGAACGGACGTCTATTCCAATCGCTCTCTTATCAGTTGTACTTTGTACCGTGTTAAGCTATAGTGAGTATTTAATTTTACTGTGTGAGTGCTTTCTTGTGTTTTGTTATACGTTTCCCGTACTAATTGGATTTCACATTGAAGTTAAAATATCCCCCTGTATTTTTTATTTTGTATTATTTAAAATGTCAAACTGTAAAGTGTGTTCTGCTCCTATTCAGACTAGAACGAAGATAGCTTGTTCAGATTGCAAACAGTTTTGTCATGGTAGCTGTGTAAACATGACTAAAGCGGATATTGAGTGTTTGACCAAGGAAAATCAAATTTAGCGATGTCCTCTATGCTCTAAAGTAAGAAGGAAGAGTATGGCGGCAGTTTCGGCCGCAGAAGAAGGAACAGCTAGCCTATCAGAAATAATATTCATGTTGGAAGAAGCTAGGGAAGACAGGAAGAGACTTGAAAAAGAGTTTAATGCATCTTTTGAGTTTTCTCACGGAAAAATAGATGATCAAAAAATATTGATTGAAGAACAATCGAAAAAAATTGACGATTGTTTGAAGGTCATTGAAGATTTGTCTAAGGAAAATTTGCAATTAAAGGAAAAAATAAGTAAGTTGGAAACAAGAATTGAGGACGTGGAACAGTATACAAGAGCAAATTCAGTTGAGATTTTCGGTATTCCGGAGGAAAAGGGAGAGGATGTGTACGAGTTAGTGAGGAAAGTTGGTGTTTCCCTGGACATGAATATAAATAGGGAACAAATTGATATATGCCACCGACTAGGGAAGCCACGGGACAGTCAGCGGCCCGCTGGAATAATCGTCAGATTTGTGAGGAGGGAAGATAAGCTGAAAATGATTGCTAAGAGAAAAGTTAAGCGGAATCTCTAGACACAACACTTAGGGTATCAGCAGCCTGCAGTTCCTGTGTACGTTAATGAAAGTCTAAGCCCCGAACGAAGGAAACTCTACACGGCAGCGCGGGAGGCAAAGAGGGCAAACAACTACAGTTACTTATGGACTCAAAATGGACGAATTTTCATGAGGAAAGAACAAGGATCAGTTGTTGTACGAATCTCAAAAATTGACGATTTACAAAACTTGTAAGTGCTAGTATTTTTAAGCACCTAATTTTTTATTTTTTTTGCTGTTTTTTGTAAGTCAAAAGTTTTAACTTTTAATTTAAATTTTGTAAATCATCTTGTTAAATTTGGTTAGTAATGATTCCTTTGTAGAGTTTAATACTGTATGTGAGAATTCGAAACAGTTTTCTATTTTTCATCAAAATGTACGTAGTTTAAGGGAAAATTTCGATAAGTTTCTTATATATTTAGATTCATTAAAAAAACATCCAGAAGTCATAATATTGACAGAAATTTGGATCTCAGAATCAGAATTGGGTTTATTTAGTTTGAAAAATTATAATCAATTCGCTAACTGCAATGAAAACTATAGAGCAGGTGGAGTTGTGGTGTTTGTGTCAAAACAATATATAGCTAGGACCAGTTCCTTGACAATGATGGCGGCTGACGCAATCAAGATAACAGTTGACCTTGACCGTAGCACTGCTATCTCTGTTATCGCGATCTATCGACTCCACTCTTTTCCGGTATCAGTATTTTTAAACCAATTAAAAATTGATTTAATCAATTCCAGAGAAAAAAACTTGTTATTTATCGGTGATGTCAATCTTTGTATATTTGAACAATCTCCAGCTGTAGATGACTATCAGGTATTAATGAATAGCAATGGTTTGGTTCAGCTGATTGACAAACCAACTAGAGGAAAACGTTGCTTAGACCATATTTACTTAAGAACTAGAGATAATTTTTTGTATGAATCACATGTTTTAAAATCTGGTAGGAGTGACCATGATGTTATTGTTTGTAATTTGTTATTTGATAAACTTGAAAATGTTAACAAAAATAATAATGAGAGTGAAACTACAGACAAAATAGATTTCAGGCTATTAGAGTATTTATTAAGTAAAGAGGAGTGGAAGTCTGTTTTTTATAGTGTCAATGCATCAGAGGCATTTGAAAATTTTTTATTTTTATTTAAAAGTATTATTAAAAAATCTACTTATACTAAATAAAAAAAAAAAGAATGTAACGCTCTTAAAGCCATGGATGACCTTTGAACTTTGTATCACTAACACTGTATGTGTATGGATGGATGGTTGGGTTACTAACACTGTATGTGTATGGATGGGTGGGTGGGTCACTAACACTGTATGTGTATGGATGGATGGGTGGGTCACTAACACTGTATGTGTATGGGTGAGCGGGTGGGTCACTAACACTGTATGTGTATAGGTGGCGGGTGGGTCACTAACACTTTATGTTTATGGGTGGGCAGGTCGGTCACTAACACTGTATGTGTATGAGTGGGTCACTAACAATGTATGTGTATTGGTGGATTGGTGGGATTTATCATTACCACAGTACGTGTATGGGAGGGCGGGTGGGTTATTACCACAGTACGTGTATGGGAGGGCGGGTGGGTTATTACCACAGTACGTGTATGGGAGGGCGGGTGGGTTAATGTACTACTACAGTACGTGTCATTACTACAGTACGTGTATGGGAGGGTGGGTGGGTCATTACCACTGTACGTGTATGGGAGGGCGGGTGGGTCATTACCACAGTACGTGTAGTATTTTGTGAAAGACAGAAGCATAGAAATATCTTATATAAGAGGGTAAAGAAAAATCCAAATAATACCAAATTAAAACGTTATTTTCTTTCTTTTTCAGCGAGGTTAAAACATGATTTACAACTTCAAAAAAGTAATTATTATTTGAACTTGTTTGATAGCAATAAGGGGAATGCAAAGAAACAGTGGGAAACTATAAATACTATTTTAGGTCAAGTTAAAGAGGGGAAGAGCATTGAATGTATTAAGAAATTAGAGTCGGGTGAGTTAATTTTTGATTTTATGGACATTGCAAATGAATTTAATTTATTTTTTACTACTATTATCGATAGATTATTGGATAATTTTGCTTCTGTGGATGGCTTAAAGTTAAATGATTTTAATGAAATTTTTCCTACAGCAAACATTTTAAATTCTTTTTTCCTTCTGCCCACTTGTAGTGATGAAGTTTCTTCTATTATAAATAGTTTAAACTCAAACAAATCTGGTATAGATAGAATTTCTTCTTTCATTATAAAGACTGCTAACAAATATATAAGTTCTGTTCTGTCCTTTGTCTTTAATTTAAGTTTTGAGACAGGTGAGTTCCCTTGTGGCTTGAAAACAGCTGTTGTAATACCATTGCATAAGAAAGGGGAAGTAACAGAGTTAAATAACTACAGGCCCATTTCTTTACTGTCAAATTTTTCCAAAATCTTGGAGAAATTAGTAAAATCTAGGCTATTGACTTTCTTAAATTTAATTAACGTTCTAAGTGAAAATCAGTATGGTTTTGTCAAAAATAAATCTACAGAAGATGCTTTGCTATCATTTCTTACTGGTATATACGACGGTTTAAACTCAAAGCTATATGTTGCAGGTCTATTTATTGATATCACAAAAGCATTCGATTCTGTTGACCATAATATTTTACTATCATGCTTACAGGAGGTGGGAGTGAGGGGTGTTGCTTATAAGTGGTTTGAGAGTTATTTAACTGGAAGAAATCAATGTGTTAGGATAAAAAATTGTACAAGCACTCTTTTACCAATAACCTGTGGAGTACCACAAGGTTCGGTCCTTGGACCAATTTTATTTATTGTATATATTAATAAATTGTGTTTAGGAAATTTCAAAGGCAACATTAATTGTTTTGCTGATGATACTGCACTTAGTTACTCTGCTAGTGACCCTATTTCACTTCAGAGAAATGTCCAATCAGATTTAAATTATTTGAAAATTTGGTTTACTGTTAACAAACTTGTTTTAAGTACTAAAACTAAGTTGGTTTATTTTTCATTAAGAACGAAAGATGGTATAAATGGTAATGTATATTTCAAATGTAAAAGTTGTCTGAATGATTCATTTGAGGTGTCTTGTGAGAATTGTATGTTAATAGAACAAGTAGAAAAAATCAAATATTTAGGGTTAATATTAGACAGTAATTGTTCTTGGAGAGAGCACATTCAGTCAGTAAAAAAATATGTTTATATGTCCTTAAGAAAATTTTATCTTTTGAAATTCATTTGTCCGACAGAAGTTTTAAGATCAGTATATTTTGCTTTGGTAAATAGTAAGTTAGAATATGGGTTAAGTTGTTGGGGGGGAGCGTATAAATCCTTTTTAAAACCAATTCTTGTGTCACAAAAATGCATTATACGACAAATATTTCGTGTGCAAAGAGGGGAACAGTCTTTTCCTTTTTTTAAATATTTAGGTGTACTTCCCATTAGGCATTTATATGTGTATAGAGTGTTGCGTATTTTTTTTGTGAGGGGAGGTCAAAAAATAGCAAATGCTGCAGTTCATTCAATAAGACTAAGAAATTTGAATCGGGTAGCTTTGTTGAAACCATCGTGTGAAGCTTTTAAAAGATTCTATAGTTACAGTTCTTTGATTTTTTTCAATAAACTTCCTTACCAAATTAGTACTGCTAATTCCATAGCAAATGTTTCTAAATGTTTAAAAGAATGGTTATTTACTTTCAATTATGATGAACTTGAAACTTTTTTGTTTTAAATCAATCTGTTTTTTCTTGACTCTCCTTCTTGTAAAAATTTTTAATTTTATTTGTGTTTCTATTGTGTCTTCTGATTTGTTGGTAAATTGGGCCTAAGGTTGGTCCTTAGAGATAAGAAAGCACTAATATGTAAAATAATAATTAAAAATACGTCTTGATTTTAATACAAATTTTTGCTTTTAAAAAGTTCTCATTTTTATTTTCTGCAACTGATGTACTTGAATTTGTTATATTTTGAGAAGGTAACCTCAAAACAGCTTCATGCTCAGAGGTACCTAGCCATATATCACATTAGTAAATTAAATAGATTAATTTGTTTAATGTTACTTTCAATTAAGTTAAAATAGTGTTTTTAAAATATCTTAAATTGTGTTTTTGTTTTTATAAGCTAAATACTGTATTTGGTTATGTGTGTATTTGATTATTCAAACTGTTTTTTTATGTAAAGCACATTAATATGTATTGTGATTTATGGTAATAAACTTTCTTTCTTTCTTTCTTTTTAACAATCAAAATTATTCAACTAAACAAAATTCAAATTTTTTAAATTTTGAAACATAAAACTTTATTTTTTTAATTTGTAAATTTTGAGTATATAATTTAAATACTTGACACTGAGTGGGTCATGTTTTGTGTACAGTGAAAGTTTTTGACCAAAAAGTTTCTTCCTTTTGGATGAAGTGGCTATAATTATTGACTCTTATACAATTGACTTGCTTGAATTGACTTTTCTTTATGAACATTTTGTTTTATTTCCAGGCAACAGAACTAATCAACAACGAGCTACCGGGAGATTTCAGCTATGAGAGCGTTACTGTGGTGATCACAGATGTGGATGACCAAGACCCTGAGTTCAACCAATTGATATTCAACATCGACGTTTCTGAAGATGTGGGCAAGTAAACAAATTGTTTAGAGAACAGGCTAAATATTTTAAAAGTAACAAACCTTTCATCTTAATTTTGCTGTGGATATTAAATATTATTATAGCTTGAGTGGAGGGATACATATATTATTTGAATTTAGTATATATTTTTTTTAGTTTTACCTGACTTATCATACCATTAATCAGAGATCTGCAATTTAAGTCATGTACCAGGTTTGTACGACTGTACATGAATTTAATGCAATATAAAATTCTACCCTTTTTGAAACAGCAAATAATGCATATTTCTATTATTGCAGACCTGCTGTTAAAGTTCTAAAAGCTTACAAATTAGTTAAGTCTAATTTTTGATAAAACTTCTTTGTCTAAGCATTAATCCGTGCTATGTGGTGTCAAGGCTTGAAAATAATTGTCTATTTTTTAATACTAACTAAATGTACATTAGCATTGAATTAATATTTATGCTCATCAAGTGTATACCATCATGCATTTCTTAAACTACAGATCTCATAATGTTTTCATTTCAATTCCTAAAGAAAACATTGTGAGCTTTCTTAAACTTCTGTTGTTTTAGGATAGGTTAAAGGGCACTAGGCCAGGAATTAGTATATTGGAGATATAGGACATCAGCAAACTTACCTTTGAAGACAAGTTCAGTACAAGTAAACGTCAGAACACAAATTTATTACAATATAAGCACAAAATGCACAAATATATTACAATACAAGTACAAAATGCACAAATATTATGGTGATCAATTTTGGTAAACCACGCTCACCTTCCTCAGATCAGAGGGATTCACAAAAGAATGGACAATGGTGTTCAACAACTCAATTTATAGGCCTATGATCATGTGACCACACTGGCTGGAATCGTCAAAATAGTGGCTGCTGTGATATTATTAGTTAATCCCTATTGGTTGTTACTTCTTTTATTTAGTCGCTGAAAATACATTATTAAAAACTATTTCAGAACCAAAATTAACCTGTTCATTCATTAATTTATCACGATCCTTACATTTTTCTTTAAAAAAAAATAACTTCCCAAGCATTCATAATACGACCCTTCTTACAAACTTTTAGAATATCTACATTTTAATCTATTTTAAGCAAACCGTGGGTAAAATTCAGAAGGTGTTTAGCTACATTAGATCTTTAAGGTTTCTTATTTTTAAAAGCAGAGACATGGTTTTTATATCTTTTGCTCAAATTTACAGTCAGACCTATGTAAAACATATTACAATCATTACAGTTAATCCTATATATTCCTGAATTATTTAATTTATTTCACTTTCAATATTCGGGTGTAAAATGTTGGACATAGTATTACAAGTCTTAAAAGCTACTGATAAATTGAATTTCTTAAATCTATTACCAACTCTTTGTATAAACGGTTCATTGTAATGGAGGGATACATACTTCTTTTGTTCTTTATCGGATTTTTCTTTTAAGTGTTGTTCGTTTATCGTCTCGAATTTTATTTTCTATTTTCATTTTTATTCTACTACCAATTTCATCAACGATTGATGCCTTGTATCCATTTGCAATAGCTATTGATTTTATTACATTTATTTCCTGTTTTCTGTCTGCAACATTTAATGGTATTGAATACGCCCTATATAACATACTTCTGAAGCTAGCTTTTTTGTGAGATGGGGGATGGACAGAACTGTTATTTATTGTAAAATTGGTTTGAGTAGGTTTCCTGAAAATGCTATATAAAAGTTTGTTTTGATCACGAATTACTTTTCGTAACCGTGTAGTACTAACACCAGAGTAGTAGTAACATACACAAAAGAATCACATAATCACACGAATTTTCAGTGCCACTGGCACTTTCTACACGTGAGTAGAGAGAGAGAGAAAGAGATAGTGAGTCCCTCTCTCTCTACTCACCTGAAGAAAGTGCCAGAGGCACTGAAAATTCGTGTGATTATGTGATTCTTTTTTTTTATGTTACTACTAATGTGGTGTTAGTGAACTTGTCTTCCAATGTAAGTTTGCTGATGTCCTATCTCTCCATTAAACTTCTGTTGAGATTTTGCTTCCAGTTTTTCTATTTTAATGTGTTTCTTTATAATTTACTGATTTGTTTGATTCAGTTTTTAGTTTATTCTTCATTAGGTACATACAATTATTGCTGTGATTTATGATGATTTTGATAAATTTAGTAGATCAAAATTTTCTCAGGATAGTGTATATGTTGAAAAAAAAAAAAACAAAGTTAATGCAGACATTTAAAAAACATTCACTTTTGATATAGAGAAAGAAACTAACCATGCAAAATAATACTGTCCTAGCATATATCTTCGTCATTTGAAAAAGGCAAACATTTCGTGTCAATATGAGGCAGCATTGCACAAGAAACAATAGATCTCTGGTAGCGTGGTCGGTAAGCTGTAAACAACATTACATTATGTTAGTTTTGGCGTGACATTATTTTTTTTCTTTGTATAGTACATTGTGTGTATGTTTATAGTCTAAGTCTTTAGGTTATTTATAAGAATTTATAAAATGGCTACCCTTGCGAGGTTTTCTTTTTGAACTGAACATGAGTACTTGTGAATCAGATGACAATAGGTTTAAAGTTTGAAGACATAATGGGAAATTCAAATTTGGTTAGTATGTCTTCTGATAATGAATAGACTTGAATGGAATGAACTTGGTTGATGGAATTAAATATTGTAAATAACTAATGTAGGAGTTAAAATATTTTATGAATTGTACATGAATCGATTTTACTTGTCAATATGTTGAATGTCGGGAAGTAAATTCGCTGGAAGTGGGTACATTGGCAGTACAAATGTGGTGTGAGTGGAAATTCTGTATGTTCGAATGGGGTTTTGGTGTGGCGTGATTGTTAAAATTTTAGAACTAATCTGACGATTGCTATACTGCTATATTATGTTCTGGCATTAAAAGATTTGATTTGAATTATATAAGCTTTGCAACCCGTGTTCGCGACTCCATGTGCCAGCGCAGCAAATATATTAAAGAAATTTACTTTTTATCAACTCAGTAATATACCAAATTGGAAATAATAATCAATACTAGGTTTAAAAAGAATGCACTAATAATTTACAATTTTAGGATAGAGATGTTCTCAATTAACATAGGTTTGTGTTATTAACAGGTATTGGGACGCCTCTGCCAGGACTAAATATGGTGGTGAGTGATGGGGATGTTGGAGACAATGCACACTACAGTCTCTCCCTGCGGTCGATTGATAGTCGAGTGGCACAGTGGTTCCGAGTAGAGCCCACAAAGGCACGTGGCCGAACTCCCATCGTGATCAGAGTCAATGAGAACGCAGGTCTGGACTTTGACAAAGGTGTGACAGAAGTATCTTTTACCGTCGTGGCTCACAAGGAAACTTCTCAGGTGAATTGGTTAACTAAAGTAGTAAGAAATGTTAACTTCAAGACAGTTCCGTGCTTTTAGTTTGCTGATTACCAGTAACCATGTTTTGCTAAGTTCAAATCCTATTTAATTTGACTCAGTCATTCGTGAACTACCCATCCCTATTGGTGATATTGTCTTTCGCTACGAAATACTGCACTACGTGAATACCAGTTTTGGAGATACAGTAATTAGTGCATTATATTTTTAATTTATAGCTCAGTGGAATTCTTCAAATCTAAACCATCAATTACGTTTGGTGTATAATATTTCAACATTTTAGGTTTTTAATTTGATGAATTAAGAATCAAAATCGAGCGATATCAACAGACAATAATCTGAATCGAGGAATTGCATGATTCTTCAAATCAAGAATTAGAATCGGCACATCTCTAATAAAAATAAATAACACACTTGAGGTTTCATATTAGTGAAATGTTCTTATTTGTATAAAGGTAAGTTCCACTTCTAATTAGCAGTAAAAGACGTTTTATAATTTTAAACCAATTTTTTGATTGTAGGGAGAGGTAGTGGAGGCTTCCAGCAGTGATGTGATTGTGAATATATTGGATGCAAACGATAATTCACCTGTATTTAGCAGTTCAGAGTTCAGCTACACCATCCAGGAGGATCTTGCACCAGGCTCACTGATAGCAAAGTTATCAGCCACAGATAAAGACAGCGGTGATTTTGGTCGCATCCAGTATACATTAAGAGGCTTTGGTACAGACAAGTTCGGCACAGATTTGGACCAGGGCAACCTCTACCTTATAAGTAGTAAGTTGTTTAGCCACACCTGAGTAGTTTAATTAATCGTGGTCAATGAATTAATGAAAAATGCTCTTAATTTTATTTATTGCTTATTGCTTCGTAAAAATTGGGTTAGGCCAAGGTAAAGGGCACTAGGACAGGAATTAGTATATTGCGAGATATAGGACATTAGCAAACTTACCTTAGAAGACAGGTGCTCTCTACTCACCTGAAGAAAATGCCAGTGGTACTAAAAATTCGTGTGATTATGTGATTCTTTTGTGTTTGTTACTACTACTCTGGTGTTAGTGAACTTGTCTTCTAAGGTAAGTTTGCTGATATCCTATCTCTCCAATATATTAATAGAAATTGTTTATTTTTATTCATTTATTTTTAAATATGATTGAATAGAGTTAGTGTTGATGAATCTGAGTAAATTAGTGAACCAACTTAAGATGTCTACCTTTCATATACATCTCAAAAAACCTTAGCTGGATAAAATTTTATTTAATTTGTTTTTTGTATAAAAACTACAAATTTGTCATTTTTTTAGACTTGTATCTGGTACTGAGGTATGGTAATCTGGCTCTTAAATCCCTAAAATAAACACCTAGATTTTAGTTATTTTATAAACCATTATTAAAAAAGTTTTGTTTTTTAGTTTACAAAAAATTTAGAATTATATCACAATATTTTACAACCAAAAAGTTAATGGTTTACAAATATCGAAGCAGAATATTGATATATTTTTAACTCGTGCTGATTTTAGAAGTGGACTACGAAAAGCAGAAGTCTTATTCGTTGACCTTGGAGGCAAAGGATGGTGGAGGACGAATCACCCCAGTAAACATTCTGGTCCATCTTGCAGACGTCAATGACAATGCACCAGTGTTTGAGCTCTCTGAATACCGCAGGACTGTCAGAGAGGGAGCCATCACCTTCCAGCCTCAATTCTTTGTTAGGGTAAGATTTTAAATGTTCTTTTAAATTGTACTACTTCTCTAATATGGTCCATTGTTACATCTCACATAGTTTTTCATTGTACATTGTTGATGGATTGAACCATCAAGTAATGAGTCCCATATAAATAGAAAGCAGGTTAATCCAGCTGTGGTTGCGGGCCTCACAAACTAACCAAATTACAGACTCAAATATTCCTATTAGATGAGATGTCTATTTGTAAGTGTATATTATCAAGGATATTACTAACCTATATTATTAGTATAGGTTAGTATAGATTCCTGGCCTAGTGCCCTTTAACCTAACTTAAAATAACCTATATTATTATTCTTTCCTACATTTGATATTTCGTCATTTGAGATGTATAAAACTGAAGAAGCTGAAATATGACTGAATGTTACTTAAATCCTTGCTTGTATATTTCTCTTTGACATCCAGGCAGTTGATGCCGACAAGGAAGGAAAGACTCCACTGACGTATAGAATTGTCTCCACCAACTCTGACGTGTTAACAGTGGACTCCCAGTCCGGAGAGATCAAGATGGTGACACCTGTGAGCTCGAGTCACACCTCCCGAGGACAGTATGAGCTTGTTATCCGAGCTGCTGATGACGGTATGTTTTAGATAGTATTAAAGCCAAACAATGTCACATAATTATTAGTTTTATAACTGTTGTATTTAATTAATTTCTCTCATTTCTTTAAAGTAGAATTTAGTATAATTGTAAAAGTTTGATCTTTTGGTGAATTTATTTAACATTGGAACTTAATAAATATAAAAGTAATTACTGTTAATCTTAATATTATTATATAGTAATATTTTCATAATAGTTAAGGCAGTTTTTCATCTAAAGAAGGTTATATAGTAAAAATTATAAAAGTGTATTGACTTTGAACATTAAATAGTGTTGCAATAATTTGTTTACTTAGTTATATTATATTTATCAGTAAACAACTATATATAATTGATTTAGATAAACAATTTCAAATATAGATTTTTAGATTGTTTATTGGAAATAATTTCTCACTATCATATCATATTTTATTTTATAAATTTGCTTATTTACCCATGGGAAATTGGAGATCAATTTTTTTCTCACAAAATGTTCAACTATTCTTAACCTTACATCCTGAAATTTGTATCAATTTTCCTCTAAGACTATGGTATTATTTTTATTGATTTACTTATTGTAATTGTGAATTCTAACACTCTTACATATGAGATGCAGACACAACGTTTAATATGAATAGCCTTTAATTTGCTAAATAGCTATGATGCATTAATAAACTCATAATCATTCAATAAATCAATGTATTAACCACTAAGCAATTGTATAATTACAATAGTTCTCATCACTAACACTAAGTAGAATAGAAAATATACTGAAATGGTACTCAATTGTTGTTAAAATATATTCAATATCACTTATAGATAAGTTACAATTAACATTCAAATAAAAAACACAAGTAACACTAGAACAGGAGACAGACAAGTTAAAATTACAAATCAAACAAATAATTATATACCAATATCTAAATCTTCACAGCCCATAAACTCTTCAATGGAGTAAAATTCTTTTCTTTTTAACCAGTCAGATAATTTAAAAACAATTGTTTTATTGCTAAAGCTTTTACAGTAGATGGTAGTTTATTGTACGGTTTTAGCTGCTGATAGATGTGACATAACATTTGTCAAGTCTAACATTAGGTGCTATTAGATTCTCTCTTAGTCTAGTGTTAAGGTTAAGGAGTGAACTGTGTCTCAAATTTGGCTAGGTTTTCTTTTACATAGACTACATTATGTAAAATATAAATACAGGCTAAAGTTAAAATTTGGAACTACCTCTACAGGATGATTGACTAGATAACCCAGCAATTATTCTAACAGCCTTTTTCGCCAAACAAAGACCCTCTTAGAATAACTTGAGTTTTCCCAGGGACGGATCACATAACACAGATGACTCGACTTATCATTTAGACCATGATAAGTCAATAAAAGTGTCTAAATGTACACAAACTGGAGCTTTCTCAACAAAAATGTTATCCTGGACAGCTTTTTACAAATATTGTCTATATGTACACTCCAGCTTAGCTTACTATCAAGAAAAAAACCCAAAGGTTTCCAAGGTTTTAGCAAGCATTCATCCTCCTTAATTTGTTTTACTTCGTAATGTAAATATTATATTCTCTGTTTTATCCTCATTAATTAAAAGTTTGTTAGCAGAAAACCAAATTTTAGCAAATTCTATGGACGTTTTTAGTTGTGAAATAACGTCAGGAATGTACTAATCATAGTGGTATCATCTGCGTATAAGATAGACAGAGAAGTTATATTAACACTAAAGTCATTCACTACTTTATGAACTTATACGTTAAATAAATAAAGATTTATGGAGTTGTCTACTCTGGCTGCTTTATGGATAAATCTGGCTGCTTTGGTTATATGGCATTGGTGGCACAGTACTGTACCAGCTACTTGGGGACAATGTGTTTGGGAGATTGTTGGCGATTGGTTGGATGCTTGGTCATCTTAATACCGACATAGCGTCCGCTCAATCGTTTGCTATTGGCGTGGACACTACTAGAGAAGTCTGGGGTGTCCATGTTGGGTGGTAATCATTGTACAGATGTTGTGTGGGGGAGATAACTGAGTATCAGGCTTGTCAATAAGCTGGAAATTAGACCAACTCTACGTGGTTCGGATTCCACATAAAGCCCTTAATTACCCTGGCTGTTGGGCTATTAATAAATTGCCCTTTCTGAGGAACAGTTGAACTCGGTTAGTAACCAGACTACACTAATCCATACTCATCCTACACTAATATCATCGTTCATATTCGCCTTAAAATACGCACAACGTTGTGTCGACGTCTCATATATAAGAATATATATATAGAAAACTCCATAAATCTATATTTATTAAATGTATTAGTTCATAAAGTAGAAGTAGCCAACTTGACTTTACTTTTATATTTAGATACACAAACATGTTCTTTATTTATATTTCATGAATAAAGAATTTACGAGTAAATGCTCTGTTTCGAATTATTTTTAAGGAGTATTGTTGTAAGGAGCATTCATCTTATGAAAGTGCCAGTGGCACTGAAAATGTGTGTAATGTGAATTAACTTTATGTGTTCTCTACTGCACGGTGTTAGTGGACTTAACTTCTTAGGTAAGTTTGCGATGCCCTTTCTCTCCTAATATACTAATTAATTGGACTGGTGTTCTTTAACCTAACCTAAAATTTATAATTAAAGCATTGGACACTCTAAATGATGTCTAAGCTTGTGACAAAATTAGTTATCATAAACAGCCTTACAAAAGAGTCTAGGCATATTGGCTGTTTCAAGAAACAAGTGTCGTAATTGATGTGATATATTTTATTGATCTTGCTGTAAATTTTGTCAATAGAAGACACATATTGTACACTTGCACATTAGAGATACTCAGTGGCCAGTGTACTTTCTTTATATTTCTGATATATTAAGTCCATGCTAAGCTATAAGAAATTTGTAATTGTGTGGTTTGTAAAAGGAGTACCACCTCTACACGGAGATGTCCCTGTGTTTGTTCGAGTGGGTGTGCCTGGTAACCAACGACCAGTGTTCCGTGGCGTACCATACAATGTAACCATACCTGAGAACTCACCACCAGGCGCTCCCGTCATTACCGTGCGGGCGACAGACCCTGATGGACCAGATAGTCTTGTGGAATACAGAATTGCCACTGGAGCAGACAATTTCTATGTAAACAGAAGGTACTTTATTAGTTCTCTTTTATATATTGCTTTTATATAAAATATTTGTTTCCTTTATATAGTGTAAGAATCTAACTTTCATGATCAGGATCAATTCAGAACTTTCCAGCATTTTACATAACTTATGAAAGATTCTAGGAAAGTTTTTCTTAGAAAAATATATATATATTTGTATATTGTGTCTAATAAAATTAACCTAATTTCAATAATATGAATTTTAAGTATTTACTATTGTTAACATCCTAAATTCTGAACAAAAATTATAAGTTTTAAACCCTGTAAAGGATAGTAGAGTAATATTGTTAACAATTAACTTTAAGACAGCCATAATTGGAATGTGCAGAGCTGTAAGTTGAACATGATGTTTAGTTTCAATAAAGCTAAGAATATAATTTTATAGAACTATCTTATGTGTAAAAATTTCCATGATAAAATGATGTTATAAATATTTTTGTGACATTTCTTTGCTTACAACTACAGGATACAAAAAAAAAAAAAAAAAAAATACCTGATAGAAATATCAAAAAAATAGAAATAGATACATTTTACTTATATAGAATATAATTATATTTTAATATTGTTCATACATTTATTTATAAAATTCTTAACGAGTAATGCACTAATTTTTACAAATGGTATAAGTTTTCATAGATCCAC
The DNA here is from genome assembly GCA_035578905.1 of Stictocephala bisonia. Taxonomy (NCBI): domain Eukaryota; kingdom Metazoa; phylum Arthropoda; class Insecta; order Hemiptera; family Membracidae; genus Stictocephala; species Stictocephala bisonia. The sequence continues at coordinate 1,338,223 of JAQJVL010000078.1, forward strand.
CCACTTCAGTAAACTCCAACTACTTTATTCATAGCAGATTTATTACAAGTGCATACTGTTATATGCAAATTTAAACTGTTTATAATAATCAAACTTTTTTCTTGGAATCTAGTTTGATCTTAAGTCAGTGACCCTTCACAAATATGCAACAAAGAGAACTTCAGAGGAATAATTTGTAAAATTGTATAACTCTGTGTTTGATTTCATAAGTTTCATATGTTTTATTAAAATCATACTTATTATCCTTTTATTAAATAATTGTTCACCATTTCAGCACTGGAGTGTTATCCGTATCAAAGGCTGCTGTACTGGACCCTGACGTGACCGGAGCTCGCCACTATGATGTGATTGTGTTAGCAGTGGACAGTGGAACTCCTCTGCGAGAAACTGCCCAAGCTACTGTCATCGTTAACATTGGTGATGTCAACAACAAGCCTCCTAGATTTCCAATGGAAGATAACTATGTTCGACATATATCTGAACGCATCCTGATAGGTATTTGTTATACATTTATTTAATATTATGAGTTTGATTTGAAATTTACTGTAGATTATGTAAAGACTAAAAAATTACACAGTTCCAAAATTGTAAAGCTCTAAGGAGCAGCCTTAGCTAAAGGACTAAGGCGATGGCTTGCCACGCAATCGATCCGGGTTCGATTGCAAATAAGACCATTAACAGTTTTTGCCCTGCTGCTGCCATGGTTTGGAAGTCACATTAAGCCGTTGGTCCCCAGGTTAAGTGTTAGAGAGGGCTCCTTAGCCATAACTTCGTCTGGTAAAATAAGATGAACTTTTAGAAAAAATATATAATAGTAAAAATATGAAGTAACATTTTTATATACTATGAGTTATTTTTGTAGGAGAAAAGGTGCTGCAAGTACAGGCATCAGACCCTGACCTGGATGCTGAACTGGAGTATTCAATAGCGGAAGTCAGAGCGGCAGACAAAACTGGACTGGCTCTAAGGAATATCAACATCTACCCTTACCAATACGCATTTAGGTTAGTTACGAACCCCTCACATAAACAAACAACAAATACATTTTATGGTAGAGAAATGTGCTAGAGGTATTTGTTATTTATGAAAATTATAAATACTTTAGTACAGGTACCCTTTAAGTGTTTACACTACCTGTTTGGAAATGTTTGGTTTTAGGTAAAAATAAAAATATAAAAATCTATTTGAGAAAATAGGATCTTAATTAGGGGTGTGCTAGTAGTGATTTTTGGGTTCGAGCCGATTCGAGTCGAGTAGTTGGCATTTTTTTCAAGTATCGAGCATTTTCGAGCGAGTATTTACAAAAGGATTTCCTGTTCACTCAAAACAACTGTAAAAGGCGGACACCATCCTAAGCCTATGTTAAGTTTTGCCAGATTCGTAAATATATACATAAAAACTGAACACAATAAATTTGATTTGTTGTTTGTAACTGTAACATTTGATAAATAAAATTTTACTTCTTACCTACCGACATTTTTATGTGGCATTGTTTTGTTTAACCTTTTTCCTTTTTTCATAACTAATATGATGAAAAAAGCTAAGAAAGTATATTATTAATTGAAGCAATGTGGATTATAGAGATTTAATCTGCCCACTCATATCACAGATCAGATTTTCTATGTAAGCCTATTATACTGTTTCACAGCCAGCCGATATGATTATCTGGTGGTTCAGTTCAAAGTGTACCACAAAAACGTAGCGAAGCATGTTGGCAAAAGCTGCATGCAACCAAACTAATGCTAAAATTCAGGCGTTATCGCCAATTGCAGTCGTTTGCTTTCAAAATTGCAGTCATAGCTCTTAAAAAAAAATTTTTTTGTGTACACACCAAGAAGAGTGGATCTGTATTCTGTGGGTATTTAATTAAGTAATAACAAGGTAATAACTAAACGGAAATAAGCTGTGAATTATAAAATCAAATTTAAAAATCTGGATGACAAAGACTGTAGTTCAAGCGATTGATAATAATAACTAAGCAGTTTACATAAAATAAATTTTAAAGTTAAAAATTTTTAAATTAAAAAGAATTTCATGAAAACCTGGCGTAATCGAATGACAACCTAGACGTAGTCGGCTAATATAATAGGTCTACCCGATATTGGCAACAAGATGCACTATGAAATATCAGCTAGTGATACAATGAAGATTGTGGGCAGCTAAATTATAAACTTATGAATAAAAAACGAGACGTTTGATAAGGCTTCAGTTCAATAAAAGTTATTTTCCGAACCTCTAAATTCATCGTATTTTGTTTATTTTGTTCTTCCAACATGTTTCTCCCTCACTTGGGTTGATTCATGATTGTTTTACAGTTTACATCCACGTCAATGTGAATAAGGAACGGTTCAGTAAGTTTACGAATCGAAATTATCGTACTTTATCACTCTTTATACTCCAACTGTATTATTATCTAACCTAGTCTGAAAACCGTTTAACAATTGGACAGCAGAAAATATTGTATGCGCAAATGTTACACATAGTTATTATGATCTAAGGTGTTTACGGAATAGTAATTAATAGACATTCGCCACGGATATATATATATATATATATCAATTTTTTATTTGACAGAAAAAAATCAATAATGTTATGTCACACGCTGCTGGAACGCCATTAGCATATTTTATATGATATGATATAGTATTTTCTAACGTCAAATCATTGGACGATTCCCTGCTAAAATTAAAAAACTAAATAGACCTCAATCGACTCACCAGAAATATACGATAATTTCAGTTCTGAAAAAGGAGCACGTACGTATACCACAACCAAGATGGACTTTTGCCTAGAAAAGATGGGAAGTTTGATTTTTGGGATGAAAAGTGACCCGTTTTTTACATATTCTCCATAGCGTACAGACCATTACATTTGTATCGTTAACAGGTCTTTTTGAGCATCTTGAACCGGATCTCTTATTTTCTTTCTTGGGTCATAAAGACACTAATCAACACTTCTGTTTTATTCACGCTATTTTAGGTTAGGTTAGAAGTGACCAGTAGACTTGGACAACCAACATGTGTGATCGCTACTACGGTAACTATTTACTGTGATCGCTACCTTCCCAGCTCTGTTGTTCACTTTGAATTGAAATAGTTCAAATCATAATGAGCGAACTCGTTCACTACGTCAACTAGTTCATTTGACTATCGTCGTGTACTACCTATTCTTAAGCGTATTGTTTAGTTCATAATTATTCGTACCAAACTGATATCGATTATTAAGGGTAAAATAAAACACAAGGAAGCGTACATTTTTGTTCATAACTTGTAATCTTGTTCATAAGATGTAAATCTGTTATTTTGTGAAATACAACTACTCGATTGAACTTCGAGTAGTTTCAGAAGCTTCGAGCCGAGTTCGAGTAGAAAAGTACTCGAAGTTTCAAGTACTCGCACACCCCTAATACTAATTTAGAATAAATATATTATGTTCTTAATATCAACATAAAAATGTAAAAACCTTAATATTTACATTTTACTAATAATCACTCTAGAAAGTTATTAATAATTAATTAAATTATTGTTCTTGAACTGGCTTTGTAATGGTACACAATTGTAAGCATTTTTTGTTTGTTAAAACTTTACTTAATAGAGAGAGAGAGATACATATTCACTTTGTTTAATTCTTTATTTATGTTTTTATTGATTGCCTTTCCTTAACAATACATTTAAAAATAATTCAAATTTTTAAATTGCTATTAAATAAATTATTGGAAATTTGAGTCCTTAATTAATAGTTTTTGTCTCACTAGTATATGGTGATAAAAATGTTACACAATTGGAGGTGATACAATCTTTAATATTAACATGACTGTTGATAAATTAGTTCATTTTTACTCTGGCAACATACTGATAAGACAACCAGTCAGTCAGCACTGGTGGTGCAGTGCTGTAATCCAGCTACTTGGGGGACAAAGTATTGAGGAGATTGTAGTCGATACATTTTATGCTCAGTCCTCTTAAACCCATAAGGCGTCCCCTAAATGATTGCCATCGACGTGGACACTACCAGATAAGTCTGGGGTGTCCTTGTTGGATGGTAGTCAAGGTTCAGATGTGTGGGGAAGAGAACTGAGTGTCACTACGTGTTTGGATTCTATGTAAAGATGTAGGTCCCTTAGTTTCCCTGACTATTGGGCTATTAATAATTAGCTCTTTCTGAAGAACATTTGCCCTTAGTTAGTAACATTGACTACACTCTTTCATCTAAACTCATCACACTCATTCACCCCTCATATACCCCCATATCTAGACGATCGGCATCTTATGAATGAATAATGAATAAGACAGTTGAAATGAAATACGACTTTTTTTCTTCATGAGGCGAACCTCTACCGCTTAAACTCAGTTTACTGACAGTTGTTATCAGTTCTATGAGAAAGTGGTTATTTATAAAAGATCACAGAATAAAAGTCTGTTAAATAGAAACACTTGTTAAGTGATTAAAATTAGGCCTGTTCAAAATTCTCATTTATTATCATCACATTTTATAAAAAATTATACACTAATATATATATTATTAATAATTTACCATATATTTATTTTTATATTCTTATTTATAAATTATTCACATTTGTTTTTCAAAGTCATTATTGTTTTGTTTTAACAAAATAAATTTGTATTGCCTGATGATTGCTGGCGAAAGGCCTTGTAATGTTTTTTATTGGAAATTTGTTAAAATTTATAAAATAATGAAGAATACCAATATCAACTCCATATCAAATTGACAAGAAAGACTTATATCGCAAAATAAATATTTTTAAAATTTTCATTCTGTCTAAAAGTATTGTGGGTGGCAATCATGTTCATAATTAATTTTAGAAAAACATAAAATAGTTTTAAAAATCGGTACCATCAACTTAAAATGAATGCTAAATAATCAAATTTTGTTCTTACATAAAATGTTTCCAGATACTTTACATGACTTTGTAAACCTTCAATCAATTTTTATTCAATCAATATTCAATCAATTTATCAATAGTTAAGTTATTTTCGCTCCATCTTGATAAAAAAAAAATTACTTACAGGATAAATTCGACAAATGGTGATATCATTGTCAATTCTACGTTGGATCATCAGGCAGCTGCTGTTATTATCCTTACAGTGCAAGCGAGAGATAAGAAAGCTGTGGAAAATATTGAGAATCAGTTTACCGAAGGTATTTATGCTGATAAATTAATTAAATTTACAAGAGCCAAAGCAGCGATAAAAGATATTTTTGTATAAATTTGTGTATTAGGTAACCGGACCTCATTATTTATGAAGAATAAATCTTGGAGTTGGGATGAAAACCATCCAGCTTTATTTTAGAAAAAAAGAATTACAACAAAATATGAAAATCAAAATAAAAGGTTTATTAATTTGTTAGCATTCAACACTAAAACAACAGAGAAATAAAATCCGACATTGTTTGAAATGCAAGACATTTATTTAATTATTTCTTCAATCAGAAGTGACAAATTTAATTCTTAACCTAACTACTAATGTAGTTTTGGTTGTTTGGTAAATTTAAGAAAAAACTCATAAGTTTATTTTAAAATCAAATGAGATACAAAAGGTTTTTTTTTTTAGGCTCAACTATAAGGCATGCACATATAATATATGCAAAGCAGAGAAATATTAAGGAAGAGAAGAGAAGGTGTTTAATGGAAACAAATTTTAAAGAAAGAACAGGAACGAAAGCATAATATGTACCAAAAGTCTTCCCAGTTATTTAACATTTGAATAATTAAAAGACCTGTACAACCACATATTAATTTATGCATTGTTCTGTCTGTGCACAGTGGAAGTGACATTATACATTCAAGCATATAACGAACTGAACCCAAAGTTTACGGTGGGAACCTGGTTGCCGACGGACCCCACAATACGTGTAGCGGTGCCTGAAGAGCAGCCGGTGGGCACGACAGTACTGCAACTCTCTGCTGTCGACAGCCCTACAGACAATCCTATATCGTACTTCACTGCCGTAACACCTCTCCCATCAGGCTTTGCTCTGCAGTCCTCTGGTCTCCTTGAACTCACCAAGGCATTTGATTTTGAAAATCTTGACAATAAGGTACCATGTAAGCAGTAATATTACAGTAATTGCATAGAACTGATAGAAAATTAGCAAAATTCATCAAAGACTCTTAAGAAAAAGAAATGTAGATAGAAATAAAATATGCATTTTTAACATTTAACGAGACTTTTTTGATAATTAAATGACATATGAGAGTTGAGCATTGTATTTTTTAGACTAACCTTCTTTGATAAATTACCTTAACTTTATTGCAATTTATCCTCTTAGTTTCCTAGTTTAAATCGGAATACATACACAGGTAATATTTTCTTAAATATACCTAGTTGTTGATACAAATTTGAGCACTTTTCAGATTGTTCAATTTGTGATTTTTACTTGTGGATGGCTTTTACCAAATGTGTGACTACTCCCATGTTTGTCTGATTGTGTTTGAGTTCAAATGATGGCGTTTTCAGCCCTAGCTTAGGCTTAGAAAAACTGAAATTTAGAAAAGAATACATTTTATTTTCTTTGTAAATATACATATAAGTTTAAAAATAATTAATCCAACATGGTATTTTTCTCTTATTTTTTGTCAATTCTGTAACGTATTACATTCATTCTCTAGTAAATAAAACAAATACATTGTTTATATAAATTGTATCAATGAATCATCATAGTTGTACCAATAAACATCATTCCTGATAATTTAACATAGAAATTTAGTTCTCCGTTTTTTAACAAAATCAGATACCAGTGACATTGCTGTTTAACTCATTGACTATTGGGTTATTCTATTCATGTTATTCCCAAAAAGTGAGCTTTTTCAGTTGCTAATTTTATTTTATTTAAAATATTTTAATGAAAGTTAGAATAAAACACAGAATTAAAACTATGTATTCATATTTTTAATGCAATATTTAGCCTAACAAAAACTCATAAAACAAAAAATAAACACGAAAGGTAACGCAAATCTAATGAGCACTGTATAGCTTAAATATCTTACAATAAACATGACCAATATTTTAGGCTAGTACAGTAAATCATAATAAGAAATATGCTCCAAATAATAAACACTTCTAACAGCTGATTTTTAACAAATTAAAAATGGCTAAAGGGTTTCTAAATAGATATAATGCTGTAGATAGAAATGAACATTTCTTATACCCTATATTTAGGAAACAAATTAAACATATGCTTTGCTTTGTTACAGACACTTAGTTTCCGAGTGCATGCAGTTTCAGACGACAAACTGAGGAAAAGTGAAGCCCTTGTGCTGCTAACTATTAAGGATGTGAATGATCACGCACCTCAGTTTACTCAGCAAGTAAGTCAACTGCGTGCAATTTGAGCCAACCTATTTATTGTATACTAGATTGGAGTACAGTAGACTAGGTCATTAATTATTGCAAGAGGTAGAATAGGATCAGTAGACTTACGTAAGAAGTAACTGAATATTAAGACAATTACGTGAAACAAGGATAGAAGCATTTTTTTGTTAGTTCATGTATTCAAGTGTAATATGGTCTTATTTCTCAAGTAACTTAACCAAAAATACTAATTTTAGGTTTTTTTTAGTTAGTGCACCATATTTCTTATAGAAACTAATCAAACCAATAAGATAAAATAAAAGGAACATTATTAAATAACAACGGAAGCAAATACCTACTTTAATTTAAATACCTACTTTAATATATTCAAGTCTAAACATACCCTCAACATTTTTCATTCTTAATATTTAATTTATGTACTAATTTTTAAAATGTTATAGAGAAAATGCATAACTAATGCATCTTTTTTATACAAATTGTATGTTATCACCATCTTGGCTGATGACTATACTACAATATTTTTAGGAGTACCATTCACAGTTTTGGTAGGTCAGAAGAAAAAAATGACCACCCTCCCATCTAATCGCATGTTTAGTCTCGCTTGAGAATCTTGGCCTTGGCCTCGCAATTTGACACTGCTAATTGACATGTTTTTGGATCTCTCGCTTTGTTTTCTTGGGTACATTTTCTCTAACCCGCTTGTATAAATCAGCTTTAGGCCTTATGGATAGCATGAGATATTGATAACAGTATCAAGGCAAGAGCTTTATATAGTTATCTAATATAGAAGAGATGAGAGTAATGAATAAAGACAAGTGAATTTTTTCTTCAGGTTTAAGGACATTTTAGGAGGGTCGTCCAGAAAGTAAAGAACGTTTTGGTATAAAAAATTATAAACGAAAGATAACAAAACAGAACTTTATTTACATACTCACAGTAACCTAGCCTACTTTTCAATGTAGTTGCCTTGGTTGTCAAGGCATTTATTGTACCGAGGAATCAGTTTTTCAATGCCGGTGTTATACTCTTCAGCCGCCAAAGATCTGAGCAAGAATGTTTTCAGTTTCGAGAACAGATGGTAATCTGAAGGCGCAAGTTCCGGACTATAGGGAGGGTGTCCAAAAATTTCCCATTTTAGACCTTGAAGTTCTTGCTGGGTTCGTACCGATACATGGGGCCAAGCATTGTCGTGGATCAAAAACACTTTTTTTGACAACATGCCACGTCATTTGTTCTGTATTGCACGTCTGAGTCTTTGAAGGGTTTCGCAATAGGCTTCTGAATTTATCGTTTCTCCCCTTGGCAAAAACTCGACATGGATTAAACCTTTGTGGTCCCAAAAAACAGTTGCCATCAATTTTCTTGTGTTCAGATTCGATTTTTCTTTTACGGGTTTCGAGGGCGAGTTTGAGTGATGCCACTCCATGGATTGTCGTTTTGTTTGCGGAGTTTTTTACGAAACCCAAGTTTCATCTCCGATCACAATACGATCGAGAAATCGTTCACCATCACTATCATATCGAGTAAGAAGTTCAAAGCCTGCTCCCATTCGTTTAGTCTTGTGGACTTCTGTGAGAAACTTTGAACCTACCGAGCGCACATTTTTTTATATTCAAGATGCTCAGTCACAATTTCATGTAAGAGGGATCGAGAAACGTCTGGAATAGTGTCTTTTAAAGTGGTTAATATGAATCGCCGGTTTTCCTGAATTTTGTCGTCAACTTTTTTCTTCAATTCCTCAGTCATAAGTGATGGCCTCCCAATCCGTTCTTCATCGTGCACATTGGTTCTTCCTTGGTTGAACATAATGCACCATTTCCTCACTGAAGATTGGTTCATTACATTCTCATCATAAACAGTGTTTATTTGCCTATAAATTTCGATAGGCCGAACATTTTGAGCATTGAAAAACCGAATGACACTGCGCACTTTGCATTTGGCGGGATATTCAATGGGAGCCGCCATTTTTAAAGTTTACAGAGCAAAGACGCTTGACCGCACAGGAACGAAACTCGGCTCACACTGACCGGACAGCTAGAGGTAACTAGCGTGTACGCAGTCGCAGTGGTGGGGGATCGGCGCCGCATGTGATGCACAATCGTTCTTTACTTTCTGGACGACCCTCGTAATATTCAAATAAATTCTAAAAGATAATTTATACTATCCCTGAAATAAAAGCAGCATCCAGCTGAAAAGAAGGATTCATTCCAGTTATCATTAGAAGTACTGTTAAATTCTCCCAACATCAGGATGTTGTCCCGTGAATTTGAGTTTTTTTAGTGCCTCAAGATAAGTGTTGAGGATAGTTTGATGAACCGAAAGAACGGTTCAGTACTTTTCAGACTTATATGATACAGTGCTTCTGTGACACACAATATCAATGTTGCTTAACTGACACGACTGAGACTTTGTAAATGACTGAATAACACATTAGTATGGTTCAAAATCTTTTCTCTATTCATACACAAAGTAGCAAGTGCCTTCTTCTTCATTCCGGTTTAGGCTCATTCAGAAGTATTGAATAAGCATACAAAACAATAATTACAAAATCACATTACTCTCCCAGTTTTAAATGAGTATTTATTTTTCTCTTTCCTCAAACATAAGTAAATTGTAATTCTTCTAGGCTTTGTTAATAAGATTGATTTAGCTTGCACTCTTAATATAGCTTCAGCACCATCTGAAGAAAATAGTTGTATTGTTGAAAATATTAAGTGTTTATGTGTATCTACTCAAAAAAGCCTGCCAATTTTCTGTCATTTCTCCCATTAAATTTACTGTATATTACTACTTCACTGAACTCACTGGTAAAGTGTATTAATAAATTAAAATACAAGTGTATAACTCGCGAGGTTTAGCAAGGAACTTGGCCAGGCAATGCGCAGTAGACTAATTGGAGTAGGAGGAGCCGCCGAGTCAGTGCAAGCCTTATAGTAATTAAAAATAGAAAATAAAATCATCTGAAATTTAAATTGTTGTTTACAGCCTGACTTATCCTTGTCATTGCTAATAATATGTAATTGTGACAATTATTACAAATTAATTAATAAATGACATTTAATTTTTTTTATTTAATTGTTTATAGATCTATTGATTATGTCATAATTTGATTTATAAGCAATATAATGTGCCTATTTCCAGAGCAGACTTTTCAAAGACAGCGTAATATGTTGTTTTTATTTTAGCAATAAGAGGTTTTAGTTCAAATTAAAAATGAAAACGACCTTTCACACAGAGAGGCGCTGCAAGCGACGGGCAACATAGTAACTAAGAGATCAGTCAAATGGTGAAGGGGTATTACAGTGATGGGACTGATCTCCCCTCCACTCTTAGTATTATTATTCTCCTCACGTGCAGGCCAAGTGCCTCGGTAAACCTCAAGAGTTATAACAGTTAATTAATAAGCAATTGTCAAAATTCAACACAAGTATAAATTAAAATATAAATAACATGATTTTCAACATCATTAAAAAAATGTAAAGTAGTTTTTTTGTCTGGTTGTAATTTAAAGGTACATTTAAATCCATAGATATATCAAGGCACTGTTCTTGAATCAGCTGTCAATGGAACTGAAGTGATGAATGTCACTGCAACAGATGGAGATGCTCCAAGGACTGCAGAAGGCTTTGGTGATGTCAGGTACTCCTTGTCTGGGGAAAATGCCGCTTTCTTTAACATAGACCCTGTCACAGGAGTGATAAAGGTGTGTGAAACTTCTTGTGCCGTAGAATTTTAATGGTTGTAAAAATATTAATAATACAATATAGTTTATGTTGAAGTTGGACAGCCACACTCCTATAAACATTATTTTTATATCCATTCAGTGAACATAAGTCATTTTCTTTTGGTAAGTTCAACCAGTATGAAAAAACATGATGGAGTATCAGGTGAGGAAGACAAAGGTTGTTAGACAATTCTCCTCCCGTGTTTTATCACCTTGGAGGGAACTTCTTAGACACAGCATTTGGATTGAATCATCCTCGCTTCGTGCCTGGGACATCTAGATGCCATCGTTACTGCGGGTCGTAAGACTTAATCATTTTGTAATATTTGATTATTGTATTATTTTATTCCTACTAATTGTTGTCTTTTCAGGTTAAAATGTAATTGTAATAGTAATTTAGATTAGATAGCAGTCTCAGTCCTTCCGAGTCACATATATCATTTTTGTGCGTGCTTAATGTTATTTTAAATTAATTGTGTTTTTCAGGTACCATATATTTATTAATGCTTAGTTAATGTAATCTCATTTCAGTCTGATTGGAATATTAATTTAATTGTGTTTTAACATTTTTCGTTGATATTGTGATCTTGGCAGCGCCTAATTGGTTATAATAATTTCACCCAGTTAACATTTTTATATTTGGTAGAAGTTCATTTTGTTGTACCCCATTCTAGGATCTAGGTTAAAATGTAGGTAAGTTTATTGGTTTAAGAACGTAGTTTCATAACATGTTTGTGTAGATGTAATTTAGTTTTTAGCACTTGAAAAAGATTTGGGTTTTACCAAATAGAAACGTCGTGATTGGTATTTTTCACGTAATGATGGTAAATATTCAACAACCTTTGTCTTCCTCACAGTTAAAACAGGTTTGTATAAATAACGGTCGGCAATGCTCTAATGGTTTTGCATTCATGATCAGTCTAATAGCCTTTTTCTTTAAGATTAAAGTTTTTTCCATGCCTATAACATTTCCCCACATTATTAGATCGTATGTGAGGAAATTCTATTTAATACTCTCAAAGGAATAAATAAGAAATTATTAAATCCTCATAAGTTACCTGTCTTTTCAAATTAATAAATAAATATAAAACGTGAAATAATTATCACAAACAATATAAATCTGATTTTCCACGACAGACTAGCTTTAATACTACTATCTATCAACGTAACTGATTTCCTAACATCATGTACATTTCTATCTTTAAAGAAACAATTAAATTATGTGTTTTTTCCTTATTCAGAAACAATCCATAATCTTCAAACCAACCTAAGGGCATCAACTAAGGCTTGCTTTGACAAACACTTAGTGTTATATACTCTGATTTCTTTAACATTTATAGCTGTCAGTTAAATAAAACTAATAACACATTAGGACTTTGCTTTATTGTGTCGTACAATTTATTGATGCTAGTATTCCAGATATTTCCTAAAATTCCTTTACTTATTGAATTCTTTATAATCTTAAACAGTTTTGGCAAACTTATCACACTCATTCGAAATCCATATTCGCCCATATCTTGACGATCGGCGTCTTATGAATAAATAAATAAATAAACATTACATTTAAAACTAAGCTTCTGAACATAAAATCAACAGTGTTAAATATTTCTAAAAACTTACAATCTGTTCTTGTTTGTAATTTTTATCGATTTGAAATTGTTGTATTAATACTCATATTGTTATCTAGTTTAGTTAATAAGTAAAATAACCGCATAAGATTAAAACCAAAACTTTGACTTTCTGTAGGAGGTCAGACCTGAAAGTGAATTCCATCCAGTGATGTATTATGTTTAATGTCTCTAGATCACGACCAATTGACATAAAAACAATAATGAAAATTTGAGCAAAAATGAATATACTATCTCAAATTGATCAAACAAATTGCCATATACTATCTCAAATTGATCAAACAGATTGCCATATACTATCTCAAATTGATCAAACAGATTGCCAGTAAGTTTTTCATCTTTGTCCAGCCTATTAATAATCTAATTAATACATTTAGTTTTTAACAAATGGGCTAGTGTGTAAATTGTTAAAATTTTGGAAAAGGAAAGTAAATTTGGAAAGGCTTATTAATAAAAATTGCCCTTTCAGTTGGTCCTTTTGAACGTATAAACAGGAAAGATAGAAAACAGAACATGGAGATTTTCAAGGCGAAAGGCATTTTATGTATTCTAACATTGTTTTTATGTTTATATTTGAACCTTATGATGCCTTAACAGGCAAAAGTTTTTTTTTCTTCAAATAAATGTTGTGAAATACTATCAAAATTTGTTTTATTTGAATCTGTACTTATTAAAAAATCTTCTAGTTCTCAATCTCTTAATAACCATTTTTTTATACTCAGATTCCTGAGAATCTTTAAACTGCCCTTTTTTTAGAAGAGGACCTCCACTCTTGATAGGTTAAAATGTGTCTTTTTCTTCATTATAACATTTACTGAATCACAGTTAAAGTTTTGTTTTATTCCCATTAATGGAGTTATTCATATATACAATTTTCCAAAATTGAGGGTCCTATTTTAAAAGGACTCAGTTAAACTTTCACATCTTTTGTTTAATCTGTAGTCCCGCTTCCAAACAAAAGCAATTATTTATATATCTGGAGATATCTGAGATCCATTGATGTTTTCCAGGCGTTTTCTTTATCAATCCAAGTCAATTTTCATACAATCAAAAAAGGAACTGTTCATTTGATATAGGTGTCAGAGACAGCTCAGATCGACAGAGAGAAGCAGTCAGTGCTGCGACTTGTGGTGACTGCTGCAGACGTTCCTCAGGGAGGACCTTCTCAACGGAAAACATCTGTTCCTGTAAGTGAAAACCATCACCTCAAATCATATCACTATGAAGTGTTTTTAATTACTAGTTTAATCTAAAATCAGAAAATTTATTTAGCTTAAAAGATGAGCCTTCCAAATGTCTTAAATATCAGATACAGTATGATTATTGGAATATGCATTATGAAATGAACTCATGTACTAAAGTGTAAATTTAACTCTAACCCAAAAAATTATTGTTACCACTTTAACCTCTTTGGACCAAACCCTATCAAGTTTTGTACAGCCTCTTATGTTTGTTGATGTTCTATAACAGTTATTGAAATTAAACCTGACCCAGTGCTTTCCAATCAAATCTAATTATTAACCCTAAGTATGCAAGTCCAAGGCATGTACAGTACTTGATTGATGAAGTACAATCAGGAAAATATAGAAAACAACGAAACACGAAGATTTTTCAAGCCCAAAAATATTTTTTGTATTCTAACACAATTTCTGTTTACATTTAAAACTGATGATGCATTAACAGGTAAAAGTGCTTTTTAAAATAAATTAAAAAAATATTTCAACATGATTTTATTGCTCATAAATGAACCAAATAGTAAATTTTGATTTATTTTTGACATTAATAATGGAAAAATGTCTCAGTATTAGTTGATAATTTTATAAGTGCCTATCAACTTAAGCCGCTGGTCGTGACTGGTTTTGATGATATCGTATGAAAACGTGTCAAGCAACATTGAGATTGGCTGTTCTTTGGATGCTTGGCCGGCTGAACAATCTGATCCTTGCACACAGCCCAACTGCCCAGTCAGTGTTGGTGGTTCGAAAGTCACCTTTAAGCCATTGGTCCCCAGTTAGGGTGTCTTAGTCCTAACTTTGCCTGGTAAAATAAGACATCCTTTCACTTTTTTTAACCTACCATCAAGCTCTTAGCTGGTATCTGACCAATGTTTTAGAGTCACTCATACCTTACGTATGCCAAAACATTTTTTTTTAAATGGTTCAAATCTTATTATTGTGTAACCTTATATTCTTAGATTCTAGTCAATATAATAATAGATTGTTCTTATATTAGTTGAAGTAGAATTACTCGCAACAGTCACTTGTTGCTTTTTATATTTCTCCCTTCTTGATATGCATCCTTTTTGAATAAAGACTATTTGCTCATCTACATTCATCATACTCATTCACATTCCATACTTGCCCATAAAAATGGTATCTCCGCAGTAAATAAATAAAGTACAGAATAATTTTGTTTTCCTTGTATATATTCTACATTTCAAATATTTCCTCATGTTACTTAGGTGGAGATTGAGGTGGAGGATGTAAACGACAATGCCCCTGTGTTTTCTCACCGCCACTATTCAGCTGTGGTTCTCGAGAATGTTGTTTCTGGTACCAGTGTGGTCAACCTCACAGCAACTGACCGTGATCTGGGTGCTGGCGGACAGGTCTCCTATGAACTTATTGATCAAGGAGAGGCTGTGGGTATGTTTACATTTTTGTACAGTCATAGTTCATAGATTTATCAAATATTCCAAACCTAATTTTAGGTTGTAGAATAACTAAATGCAATTTAACGTTGATTGCAATTTAGTTTTTCCAATTTGCTGGTATTTTTTTAAATTAAAACAATTTTAAGTATGTGAGTCATATATGTTCAAATAATCATTTAAATACGCTAATCAATCAACATTGTCCATTTCAATAGTTACAAAATGTCATATCAAACTCAATTTCAAAAAATATTTAAAATAACAGCTTAATCATCATTTAACACGTTCACTGCTGAACCAATAATGCTAAAACTATACCCACATGCTAAAAATTTTTATTTCATAAAAACTTACCTTTATATAAGTATCTTTATGAATGACTATAGCTAGGTTGATCCAAGAAGTGGAAGTCATAAAATCAGCTGTTTTTTATTATGGGTCGGTACTGACCCATCAGCATCCCGGGCACGACACCTATATCCTAACTTCACTAATAATTAGTTTTTTATCCTAAGGCTATTAGTTTTTAAGAAACTGACTTATTTGTTAAGATATAAAGTATAAAAAAAATAATATTTACAACACCAACCACTCTAACCTATGTCAAAGTTTGTTTCTAAGCTTGATATTTTTCGTAGCATTCTACAGGGCACAAGGCAGGTTTTCCGGGACACTGAGCGCAGATATAAAAGGTTTTTTTGTTCCTACCTTCTCTGTAACATACCCTACATCGTTTTCTTCCACTTTAAGTTTTTTTATTTTTTGCATCTATTTTAGATAGCACATGTTCTGTGTTGCAGCGTCTAGGGCGCTTGGCTGCCGGATATAGTGGTGGAGGCAACAGTGAGGCTATGATACTCAGCCTGAAGTCATAAAGCGATAGTCTGTTGTCCGGGTTTGCAAAATTATATAATTTGAATGAATTGACAAGCATCATTTGCATGACATGGACAAAAACCTTTTTGTACCAGCAAATACATTTATGATCACAAGGGTAGTATGACATAAGTTGGTCACTTCTGTCTACCCCCTTCATCTTAGCATTATAATGATTATTGGCAGAGGTTTTTGTCTTATTTGGTTTCGTTTATTAATACTTTCACCCATATCATTTTCAAATTCAGTCGAAATATAGAGCACTTGGCGCTTATCTCGCCACTTCCCAATCATAATGCCCTCTGAGTATCTGCCAATTAGTTCACCTTTCTGTAGCTTTGCAGTTTTGACAGGTAATGGTAGGTGTTTCCTATCAATTCGCAGAGTCCCAGTGCAGTAAGTATCCCTACGCAACAACTCCGAAGCTAGTGGGAAGGAGTTATAGAAATTGTCCATGTAAAGGCTATGGCCTACATCCAACTTTCCACACTACTTTTGCAGCGTGGCCCTTTCCCGACATTGGACTTCCCTGACCGGAATACACAGTAAAGGCTAAAATAAGGCCGTCTGGTTCACATAACGAGTATAATTTGATTCCATATTTATGGCGTTTGCCTTTTATATATTGGCGAAAGAGCAAACGCCCTCGCCACAAAATCATTCCTTCGTCGAGAGACAAGTCTTTACCTGGGTAATACACCCTAAGCATCTCGTTGTTGAACCACTCTGTGATTAGTCTAATTTTTAACAATCTATCGTCAGTTAATGCATTATTGTCAGAAAAATGAAGGCATCTTAGTATCAATAAGAACCGATCACGAGTCATTTGATTTCTGATTAGACGAATGTCAAATAAGTAACTGGTTTTCCAGTAATCATTGATCCGGTTTACCCTTATTGTGCCCATATGAAACATGATACCTATAAATGTTTTGAATTCGGGAATAGTCAATGGCTTCCAAAGGTTAATTCTCGATTTTGGAGAGAGAGAAGGGCCACAAAATACCTCAATTGCATATTTATTAGTCTCAGCTACAATCTTCTAAAGAACTGGTTCATCGTCAAAGATCAAAAGAAAATAGTCTATAGGCTTATTATCTCCAGGTTTGTCAACCAATAACTTGTTTTCGCGCAAAAAAGGTATTGTGTGTAGTCCTAGAGTATGTGTGGACCATGTAGGATCATAAACAATGTCATCCTCGTCAATATCGTCATCGTCGGATGACTCAACTTCCGCCTCTGCACCACTTACGTCACTAACATTGTCATTTGCATCACTCAGATCGTCCCCACTGTCAATGTTTGGTGGCTGTTGTAGGTTATGTGATGAACTTGCCATGTTTCGAACACATATAACAATAGGAATAGTATACAGATAACAGTAAATATATATTGTAACCAATAATTGGACTTAGTCACTAATAACCAATAACAAGGTAACAATAAAAATTCCGATTACTAAACCACGCTAATAGCAGCACTAGACACACCCACTTGACACAAAAACAACATAAACATCCGCCCCGAACAACCTCTCATCCTACACTGAATAGTTTTTTGCTGCGTGGAGGGAAGGGTTGGCACCGACCCACAAGCGTGCAGCGTGCTCCTCGTATTGGGTCGGAACCGACCCACCCGCACGGAACGTGTTAACATTAGTGTTAGGTCCAAGATACCAAACTTCTCCGCCCCGATAATGTCCAACAAGTAATTTTGTAAGAAAGTACAAATTTTAACTGATTTTCCTTCTTAAATGAACTTACAGACTCTTTCATTATATTGCAAATATATTTAATCATTTTTATAGTACACACAAAGTTTCAGATGCCAAACTACGAAGTTGCAAATATGAAATTTGATCATGTAGAGAGAAAGAAAACCTTTTAACAAATTTTGCATTTTGTTGGCAGTTACTTTCTTGCTGTTCTCCAGTGTACTAAATTTAAAATTTCAGTAAATAAATGAGTTATGAGATAGTCAATTATCGAGTTAGGGGTATTAACTTTTTGCCTATACATGATTTGAATTCAGACAGGTGCTTTTGAAATTTGTCCCTGGTACCATTTGAATTAATTGATTTGTTTTCCTTGTACATGAACTTTATGAAAGAAAATTCAATATCATATACATTACAGGCCTGTTTGTGTTGGATACTAAGACAGGAGCTATGAAGACAGCTAAGCCTTTGACAGGCAAAGGTCGCTCCGATCCTTACAGTCTGACTGTTCGTGCACTGGACAATGGTCAGCCTAGCCTCTTTACCGATGCTACACTCAAACTGTTCATCGGCGATGTGGTCAGTAATGATGGCATACCGTCCTTCTTGCACCCAAATTTGGATGAGATGGCTTACATTTCTGAGGTAAACCCATTTTCTACTTGCAGCTTGTGATAGTATAGGAGTTTTTTGTTTAACATTTGACATTAAAAACTTTGGCTATATTTGGTTGTATAATATTTTATAATATATAAATAATTAACAACTAATCTGTATATGTGGTAAAAATATAATTAAAGAGCTGATAATTTTACTTGAGTTTTAAAATTAAGTAAAAAATACTTAATTTTACTCACTTGTTGCGCTCATTACACCTCGGCCTTATTAAAACAAATGGCTATCAAATTATAATGATATAACCTAGAATAATATGTTTTAATCCATTGAACATAAACAAACATCAAGAAAAATAATTCATATTTTGGCGATCAGCTGTTGTTTAATGTATTAAATCAAAATATCACAACATTGTGCTAGCTCCATAAAGATTGCATGGAAACTTTGGTAGCCAGAGGGGCAGAGCCCAGATGGAATTTCGCTAAATCCCTTCTTAGTGTGTTTCTAGGGCTTGAGATAGGTGCATACCAAATTTCAGCTTCCTGTGTCTTTCGGTTGTTTAGATTTTGTGATCAGTCAGTCAGTGAGTGAGTGGTGTTTAGCTTATATATATATATATATATATATATATATATATATATATATATATATATATATATATATATATATATATATATATATATATATATAATTATACTTTCAAACCCATAATGTATCAATAATTTTCAAGTCAAAGCAAACAGACAAGTCAGATTAAATTGTTTACATTTATTATACTATGTTAAATTTTACCAAAAATTAATTTTAAGAGAAGTAGTTTCAAATTATTTTCATGGCGAAATTCAATAGCCTGAAGAACATATTTGGGCAGTTCTATTATACTTTTGGGTAAGTTCTATTGCACAGGTCATTCATCCTTATCTATTTTGCAGTGAAAATTATTTGAAAATAATTTTCTGGCTACAAAATAATGTTCTAATGTTTAGTAAAATGTTTTATCTTAGATAATCATGTTAATATTTCATACTACTCAATTTGTGACTTTAATTTTCAAGTTACTATGCAATTAATTTATTATGAACAGAATAATAAAATCATTTCCATTTAGTGAATACAAAATATTGTTTTTTTCAAGAGTTCTACTCTGTTACTTTTATTTAGTTTACAGCTAACCTTTGCTTTGCCTCTCAACAATATAAATTTTATTGTGTATCCTCCAATATTCTCATGCTACATTAAAGTTTAGATATCTGCTGAATATACCTCCAAAGCTGTAACTCTTTTTAATTGTTCGGCTTGTTAAGTTTTCAAATTTCAGTGTAGATATGAGTGTTCCAATAAAGAAATTGAGTGGAAGAGAGGGCTTATTCTTATTAGTCCTTACTTCACCTCTTAAATAGTGACGTCTCTGGTATAAATTAATAAAGATTTATTTATTTGTAGAATTCCTCAATTGGTTCACCTGTGTTTCGAGTCGTGGCGACTGACCCTGATGATCCAAACTCACCAGAAGGGCAGCTTCGGTACAGCTTCCTGCACGATGGATCAGATTCTTTAGCTTTCAAAATTGGTAAGTTTTGTTTAAATTCTTGTGGTTGTCTTGAGAATACATATTTCACAACCTAGTGACACCTTATGCTCAATATAGCTGCCTATATTAAATCAGAAGTATTAAATAAAATTCAAAATTAATAAGTGTCTAAACAATTTTTTATCAAAATTTATATAGTATCTATTCAAATATTTTCATTGATCAAATCATCTGTTAAATATTTTTAAAGACATGATCTATTAATTAATTTATATTTTAAAAAACTATTTATGTTATTAAATGTTTGAAAAGGGCTTCAGATTGTATAGCCGAAATATAACATTTAAAAAAAAACTAAGGGATATGTAGCTTTTTAAAATAAAACAGTAATGAACACCATCACGAAAAATACATACCGTCAAATAAATATCAAAAAATAAATAGTGTAATATCAAAGAATTGATATTACACTATGGCAGTGAAACTACAGGTATGTTCAGAAAGTTAGAAACAACTTACAACAAATTAGCTAAAGCACAAAACCATTTAACTTTTACATATAAATGTAAAGATATGAACATTATTCCAAATTTTGCAAGGATAAAAAAACAACATTTGAGTAAATTTAAACAAAACATTATCATAAATACTGAAAAAAGTTACTTTTGGCTTCAATAAAAGAAAATCATTTAAACATTAATCATTTACAATCTGAAATTCAAATTTTAGAAGTACAATTAAAAAATGTAACAACCGATTCTGATTATAAAAAAATTACAGATTCTGTAAAACTACCTTACATAAAAACTTTCAACACAACAAAAATTAAGCAACAAAACAAATTAACCAGATTATCATCAAAGAAAAATACGTCCTTTAAAAAGAATAACCTTGAAACCAATCCACAAAACAAAAATAATTTTGTAACTAATCTGTCTAAAAGGGACATAACAGCAGATGAAGAACACTTATTATCGAAAGGATTAAACTTTAATATGTCAAACAATTCAATATCCAACCTAGATATAATTGCATCTATTGAAAGTAAGACAGAGCTACTCCCTCATGATCAACAAGATTATTACAGAAGTAACATAGTAAATGCATTACAAATTAAAAGTAAAACAAAACGAAACCTTAATAAAAATGATATTACAGCACTGAACTCTTTAAAAAGTGACGATACAATTATAATATTTCCAGCGGATAAAGGTAGGACAACTGTGATAATGGATAAAATTGATTATGAAGATAAAATGAATAACCTACTAAATGGAGGACAATACACTAACATACGTAAAGATCCAACAACAAATATAATGAATAAAGTAAAATCTTATAAGAAAACAAAACACTATTTTATCAAATGATACAATTAAATAACTCTCTCCTAAATTTGCAAAACCGCCTCATATTTATGGAGTTCCAAAAATACACAAAAACGAAGTTCCTCTCAGACCAATAGTCAGTTCAATAAATTCCCCATACTACGAACTATCAAAATTCCTCCTACCAATTTTAAATCCTCTATTTGGTTCTGAAAACTCATATGTACGAAATTCTTATGATTTTGTTAATAGGATTAAGGAAGTATCAATACAGCAAGATAACCATATGGTTAGTTATGATGTAATAAGCTTATTTACAAATATTCCAGTAAAAGAAATTTTGAATATTATAAAGACAAAATTGGATAATGACAGCAATTTATCAAGCAGGACTTCACTATCAACATCATCTGTAATGGAGCTTTTAGACGTATGTGTTAATAATAGTTACTTCCAGTATGGCAATAAATATTTTCTTCAAAACTCAGGTTTACCAATGGGAGGAGTTCTCAGTCCACTTCTAAGTAATATATATATGGATTTTTTTTGAAAATCTGGCACTAAAAACTTGGGGAATGAAAAGCCTATTCTTTGGTTAAGATATCTTGATGACATTTTTTGTGTTTGGACATCTGCTAAAAATGATCAAGATGGTTTTTTCAACATTTAAATTCCATTAGACCATCAATCAAATTTACAGTAGAACATGAAGAAGAAAACAAACTTCCTTTTTTAGATGTGTTAGTTGAAAAAACAAATACAGAATTAAAAACATCAGTCTATAGAAAAAAGACACATACTGGACAGTATCTAAATTTCCATTCAAACACCCCACATCACGTTAAACATGCAATTGCACAAGGACTATTCACCAGAGCATTCAAAATTTCATCAACAGAAGGACTGGACCAAGAAATAAAACTTATATATCAAGAATTAAAAAACAATGACCACCCACTAAAAGTCATAAACAAGTCCTATATAAAAACCAAACAAAAAATTTTAAGTAATACAAATAAACATAATACAGAATCAAAACCTTGAACAACAATTGTTATACCTTATATCAAAGGAAAATCAGAAAAAAATCAGAAGAATTAACAAAAAATTTAATATTAGAACTTCATTTGTTACAAATTCAAAAATTGGAAATTTACTAAGAAAAGTTAAACCATATAATCAAAATCAAGAAACCAAAAATGTTGTTTATAACATTCCTTGTCAATGTAATTTAAATTATTTTGGACAAACATCTCGACCTTTAAAAAAGAGAATACAAGAACACAAAAACAGCATAAAAAATCAATTGGAAAACTATTCTAAACTTTCAGATCATGTTTTGGCGGAAGAGCATAAGGTGCAATGGACAGCAGCAAGTATAGTATATAAAGAAAGTAAATGGAAAGAAAGAACAATAAAAGAAGCAGCATGTATGGCTGTAGAAAGGCATTTCACAATCTAGTACCACCTTATGCTCAATATACCTGCCTATTATTAAATCAGAAGTATTAAATAAAATTCAAAATTAATAAGTGACTAAAAAATTTTTTATCAAAATTTAAATAGTATATATTCAAATATTTTCATTGATCAAATCATCTGTTAAATATTTTTAAAGACATATGATCTATTAATTAATTTATATTTTAAAAAACTATTTATGTTATTAAATGTTTGAAAATGGCTTCAGATTGTATAGCCGAAATATAACATTTAAAAAAAAAAACTAAGTGATGCGTAGCTTTTTAAAATAAAACAGTAATGAACACCATCACGAAAAATACATACCGTCAAGAATTAATACTATTCAGTCTTCATTGTATCTGTGTAAACGAAAAGATTGTCAATAGCATATATGTATATTATTGAGAATCTTGAACAGTAGCTAGAAAGCATGGTGTAAATTCAAATGAACTGGGTTATCCATATATGTAGTTGTATATATTTAGGATTACTAGATATCTCAAGGTTGAACAAATTTAGTAGGCCTGTTTCCTTAGTAAAAAAACGTAGTGTGGATTGGTGATAATGCTTGAAAGTCCGTACTTGGAAATAAAATATTTGGTATTTTGTTTTTGCATAAAATCAATAAGACCTAGGTTGTATAAAATCAGTTTACTTGCTCTGCAAACGAAGTTTTAGCTTTGTGAAACAAATTTAAAGCATGCCAAAATTGATGTCTCCCTCTCATAAATTTAAACAATGTTACCTCTCCAAGTACACTGCTTTTGTGTTGTAACTATCCCTCACATTCAGGACTGAGGATGGATGAAAGAAAGACCATTCTTGAAGGTGTTTTGGAACCACACCTTGTCATAAAATATAGCATAATCATATACTGTACATACATGTTTCAAATAAAAAAATATTTGTTTTTCTATTGTTCATAAGATTTGCTCTGTAGGATATTTAATTTACCAGCTTTGATGAGTTGAAAGATATTAATGGTTTTACTCAATTTTTAAAATGTGTACGTACAACTTCCAAGTATTTATAACAATCTATAACATAAAGATAAAAGAACTTTAATAAAAATCTATACAAATTTGCCTTTTATAAAACTTGACAAGACAGTACAGCAATACATGTGATTTTATGACTCAACTTACATTACATAGACCAATCTCTCAAAAAAATGTTCGAGCACATTTTTTTATCTACATTTAGAACCATGTACAACATAGAACTATGTTTTTTACTGTCATAATATAGATGCTTTTCAATGACTCCAAAAACTAAATGTTCAATAATTATATAACTATTATTACATAGATGTTTCCTGTTTTAATAATTTCGAAGTCTTAAAGACACAGTTTCAATTAAAAATTGTTATCTAGTTTAAAAGTTTCCTTTTCACCAATTTAAAATTGTTCCATAGATCTTTCAAAACAATGCATATTTCCATATGTCACATATATTATCATGATTTATTATCTAATTATAAATATTATTACATATATAATTTCAAAGAATAACATCTTCAATGTTTAATAAGTGCCTCAAAATAACAAATATTTTGTTAATATTACCATTATTAATATGAATTAGCCCCATTAACCACAAAGTTTTAATGAATTTAGTCAAAAAATCAATCTTTACTGGAAATACTTTTTAAAATATTTTCTTTGAGTAAAGGCGTCTTAGGTATTTACATTGTACACACAATCAGTAATAAGATTCATTTAAAACTTTATTGAATAGTAATATTTATAAATTTGAATTATCTTCAGACGCTGAAACTGGTTTGATCACGTTGAGACAGTTGCTTGATAGAGAAGTCAAAGACCGCTATTCTCTGGTCCTGGTAGCTCAGGATATGGGAGCAGTTCCTCAAAAAGCCACCAGAGTGCTTCATGTGGTTGTCACAGACATCGATGATCACAAGCCTACATTCAAGAGAACATTGGTAATTATCAATAATTATGCCTTTAAACAGCCTATTCTTAGATATGAAGCGTCGTCGGCACAACTTTCATATCTAATTGAATTTTTGATTCATATCTATTTGAATGTGCGTATTTTAACGTGAATACAAATTATTACATGAGTGTAGGATGAGTGTGGATGACCTGTATAGTCTTGTTACTAACTGAGTTCGACTTTTCCTCAGAAAGGGCCATTTATTAACCCATTCAGTGCTTGTCACTAAGTTAAAAACATGTCAGATCCTAAAATAATATTTTGTACCAAAACAATATATCATATAGTCAGGAAACAGGGTTGATACACCAAATCCAGTGGCCTCAATTCTGGTAGATCGGGGCTTCCGAAGTGATCGTCCGCCGGTGATGGAGAAGCACATCGCACTGAAACCTATGCGCGCCGCGAGACGCCTGCTGCCATTAGAACAGTGACAATAGTTATAAACACAACTCGATACATCACAATTATATACACACACTCTATTTACATATATTTACAGCCCATCCATCCATCCAGTACACATTGTCTTTTGTAGCCAACTGGCTCAATATGACGTGATCCACAAACGAAAAACACCGAAACGTGACGCGAGAAACAGGCTATAATGCGGCGCAAATCCGACCCTTCTAAGGCAAGTGGCTAGGCCACACTGAAGCCTACAAGCCAGCATTGCTCCGCCGACCGCCGGCGATCGATACGCTGCGCGCGCAAGCACGCTACCCCCCACCAGCGAGCGACAAGCACTGAATGTGTTAATAGCCAGTGCAACTAAGGAACCTACAGCTTTACATGGAATTTGAATCACGTAGTGTTGGTCTGATTTTCAGCTAATTGACAATCCTGGTACTTAGTTCTCTCTCCTATACAACATATACAACCATACCTGTATAACCACCCATCATGTGCACCCCATACTTATCTAGTAGTGTTTACATTGATAGCAACCATTGAGCGTATGCCATGTCAGTATTAAGAGGATTGAATATAGAACCTATCGCCTACAATCTCCACAACACTTTGTCCTCAAGTAGCTGGGTTACAGCACTGTGCTATTTCTATTAAATAGGAAAATATGAACTGAGCAGCACAATAAACGGCTGACATATCAATCAAGCCGCTAGCTATGCTCATGTAAGCAACGGATCATAACGGGTTTACTTCTTTTCACTTGTTTGCCTTGATGGTACTAGGCTGGGAATGACACTTTTCAACATGTATGGTAGGTAAATTTGTTTTTATATTCAATTATCTTGTACCACCTTTCTCTTTATTTTAATTAGCTGCCCCCTTTACCATTGGATTGGATAATACTTTTAGAAGTAATGTTTTTTTAAGGGAATATTTTTAAACATAGTTTTATTTTTTCGCTTTCGACTTTAGAGCTCTGCCACATTGATGAAGTGGTTTTATTTTTTAATTAATTATCAGTTGTGTAACCAGTAATAATTTTAGTCAAAAGTCACATGACGAGGCCGAAGGCCGAGGTGTCATGAGCAGAGCGAGTGATGGGGTTGGCATGGGTGTGTGCATTTGGCAAGCGTGCATGGGTGTCCCCTAGGTTATAAATAACACTTAATAAGTGAACACCAGACAGGGAATTTATCATCGCTAAACAAATAAGAGAGGAAGGTTTACTATCTCATACCTGCATAGAACGACAAATGACAATAATTACAACTTTGCCTCCGTTTTAATACTTTTTTAACCCTATCACGAGGACCTATGGTTAAGACCAACAAGTAATAGTCCTATGACCTAAAATCAAAGTGTTTTTATTCTTAATGTGCCCCAAATTTGATTTTTGTTAAAAAATTTGTGTAAAAATTCATGTTGAGTTTCGTACTTGACATAGTATAAAGAGCATACCTATACTAAACATTTAGTTTTTGTGCATCATGTGGAAATCTGTCAAACACCCAGAGAATAGTCTCTTACATAATCTTATTTTGACAGTACAAAAGTGTTTATTTGTGTAAATTAAGAAAAACATATGGTACCCTCTTTTGATCCATTTTATGGAATTGCTTTTTACTTGTTTTTCTTTTACAATTTTGTTGTGTAATATGTTATAAACATTTTGTTTCAATAGGATGAAGCTCCAATAGAAATGGATATCGCAGAAGAAGTTGAAATTGGAACAGAAATTGGAATACTGGAGGCAATTGATCAAGATATTGGGGAAAATGCAAGAATTGGCTATTTAATTACATGTAAGTTATAGATAATTTATTGGTCATCAAGACAATGGAAAAATGCAAATGCAATATTTTTGACAAATGCATAAATATACAACTTTTTATAAGCTATACACATTTTAAATTTGTTCATATTTTTTAAATATTTGTGGGTTTGTTTTCGATGGGAACAGACTCAATGATATCTAGATACAGAATTGACAGGCGGGTCAGGGCCTTCCTTCCAAGTAGAGATAAGTGGATAGGGAGTATCGAGCCTGCACAAGTCAAAGGAAGCGTCTGGTATACGGACGGCTCACTTACAGAAGGAGGCGCAGGTGCTATGGTGTACGGGAGGGGGGCACGGAAAGTTCTGTCTGTACCTCTGGGGGGGCCCATGCTACCGTCTTCCAGGCGGAGGTGATGGCTATCATGACAGCCACACAAGAAGAAATGCGTCTAGGTGGCTTCGGAGGAGTAGTTTCCATCTGCTCGGATAGCCAGGCGGCGATAAAGGCGATCATGGCACCACGGACCAGCTCTAAGTTGGTATGGGAGTGCCAGGGGATCCTGGAGACTCTTTGCCAGCGTAAACAGGTGACATATGATACTCATATGGGTCCCTGGGCATGCTGGTATTGATGGAAATGAGAGAGCCGATGCACTGGCTAGGAGAGGGGCAAAGTGCCCTCAGCTGGGGCCGGAGCCGGCACTTGGTATTCCTTTTCAAAAGGTAAAAGAAGAATTGACAGGTGGACCTCCAAGGAACACGATGGCAGATGGAGGACCGAGTCAGGGATCAGGCAGTCTTGTGCCCTTATCCAAGGACCAGATCGCAGGTACAGCAGAGATCTGCTGAGATGTAACCGGGCCAAGGTGAGGGAGGTTACGGAAATGCTGACCGTACATAATCTTCTTCACAGACATATGAAGATAATTGGCCTAACAGAGGACTCCACATGTGGGCTCTGTGAGGAGGATGAGGAGAGCTCTATACACATCTTTTGTCATTGTAGAGCTCTCTCATCTCTTAGGCATAGGACTCTGGGTGCCGCTTTTCTGGAACCAGAGGACATTAGAAGGGCTACTCTCGGGGAGATCATGTCCTTCATAAGGGGGACTGGTCTCTTGTGACACTGTTGTCAGGCTCGGTGCGCAAAGGGCCATGGAGTCTAGGCGCGGTAGGCTTGTGACAGGACCACAACCCGGTGTATCTAATCTAATCTAATCTGTGGGTTTGTATGTATATTTTTTTTATTTTAAAAATATTATTGATGAATTTTCTATTCAAATAAAAGCTGATAACATACTGATTTTTAGTCTATTTTTTCATAGGTATGTACATTACTTGTTAAACAAATGTAGGTATATTATATTTTTATAGTAGTATGGGAAGTAAACAATAAAATATGTTTAAGAAAGCAAATGACACACAATAAATAAAATATCTATAGATTAGAATATAATAAAAATGTACACTTATTGAAATAACTTACAAATTGAAACCCCTTTACACTAAAGTTCACAAGTAGCTAATACAATTATTAAAGTAAGAACTTTAATTACTAATTGTAATTTTTCCTTTTTAAATTAATGTTATTATGTTATAATTTTTATTACTATGTTTTTTGGTTCTTTGCTTCAACACAGGCGCCACGGAGTGCGAGTTTTTTATTTTGCTGCTGGACTCACAATTAAATTGTTTGTATTGTGCTTTTTTTAGAATTAACGTTGGCCACAAATACTGGATACTGTGGTCAACTTTCTATTCCTAAATTGTCATTGTTTTTGTGTTTTACTTTTTTTAAAGGAATAAATTTTCATTATTTCATATTTCATTCATTTTATTTCATACAACTTCCTATACAGTACTACCTAATAGTCACCAATGTGTGTAACAGCTGCCAGTATGAGCGTGTGAAAAATGACGATTTGCTATAAAGTTCACGTTAAAATGATATTTTATTTGAGAACATTGTATTGCTATTTAATCAGGCTACTTATTTATAGCATTAATTATTGACAAGCAATCATAGCATCAAAAGAGCAAACAGCACGAGGTTTCTTGTCATTTTGACAACCGAAATCAAAAGCTGTATTTGTTATGTCTTTCGATTGTTACAGAAAAAAGTGCTTGCCGTATGTTATATGACTTTCTACGAAATGTGATAAAGATTTTTTTTATTGCATATATTTCCTTACCTGGGATTAATGATTAAAAATAATTAACGATAAAGTTAATCGTCACTTTTTAACTTATTCGTTAGTTTTAGTAATGTTTAACTTCTAACTTTAACTGGTTGAACATTTGGTTAACGATTAAAGTTACTCAGTTAGTTTTTCAAATGTGGTAAAGGTGTCATTTGGTCCGTGGAATGTGGACTGGGGAGAAAGTGTCAAAAACTTCAGGTTAAAGACCGGTTGTTTTCCTCATCCCCAAATTGTCACTGGCAAGCAAGGTCACTGTTTTGAAGATGCACCTCCTCTTTAGTCACATTCCACAACCCTATAAATAAAAAAGCAAACCAAATGGTTATACCATTGTTGACCTGTCCCTGGGATGATCATTATACTTGATTATAAAATAAAGTTGGGGTATTCATTTAGTCATCTTGTTTTAAATAAACGTAGTGGTCCTAAAAGCTTTTTTATCTTTATTTGCTAATATTGTAATTTTACCCATCTGTATATTTAAGAAAATAAGTTGTAGTTTTGTATTGACGTTAATGCTGTCAATAGTTTTACAATTATTTGATCATACATAATTACAGATCTAAAGTCTACTGTTCAAAAGTAATTGGAAAAACATTTTAATGGTGAATCAAATCAACATTTCCGAAATATTTACTTTACTTTAAGTTCGGCTTCCTTAGTAAAATTAATCCAATATTATAACACGCAACAGAATAAACTACCTCCACGATTGCTGGATAAATTTCAAGTAACAATTGCTATATCTAGTTCTGTTTCAGTTTTTGCTATAGGCGCCATTGAAAAGAAAAGATAATACCATCTTTAATAGTAGAATCAATAATATCATTGATAATAATTAATTTAGCGTTTCATTCATGATTTAGGTAGTTTTAATCATATATTTAATTAACTCATTCCAGTAATAATAAAACATGCACATAGAATGGCAAATTTTCTAAACTTCTAATAAACAAAATTGCCTTATCGAAAATAGTATGAATTGATCTGCTCCTTCCTTGTAGAGATTGAGAGGGAGTATATTTTGTTCAGTTTTTGTTTACGCTAATATCTATACTATCTTATCAGTAACCTTTCCTTATCTCTCATAAAAACCACAAGGAGTCAACATTTCACAATGTACGAGTAATAGGAATGTTTGGTTATCCTATAAAATAGTTATTGTTTTTTTATTGTACAGAGTTTGAAATGTACAACTGTAATTACAATGACTTAAGTAAGTTTTTAACGATTTTAGGAATTAAATTAAAGATTTAATTTTTAACATTACATACATACATTACTATAAACAAATTAGTATCAACATTGCTATAGTATAATCAAAATTCTAATGGTAGGCCTACATACCATGAGAACCCTTTTGATCTGTACAATGTATTATATAATAAGTATTTATCTAATATATTATAAATAATAAAATATAGTGGTTGAGCATTTATTTGTATATATTTTACTGCAGTAATAACTAACTTTTAACTTTCAATTTCAGTTAATTAATCAGTTACTTTCAATCTACCCTAACTTTTAACTTTAATTAGTTATTTTTTTACAGGATTAACGTTAACTTTATCCAGTTAAAAAAATTATTAACAATCCCAAGTATGCTATTTTGATCAAACAATTACTGTTTGGACAGTAAACAGTGAAGCTCCTTAAAGGCTTAAAGTTCAAGGAGTATTCACATATTCTATGTATTGTTCCCTTAGTATTTTGGCTTATCTGCACCTTCTAGGAGTGATATTGTGTACCGCCATCTTGGATATTTTATAACTGTGATAACATCAATTCTTGATGGTATGTGCATTTTGCAAAGAGTGATGCATAGTACAGGGTCCGGTAGTGAAACGGGAAGATTAAGAAAAACTCTCGTCTTATTTATTATTATTCAACTTTTTTACATAAATGTAATCTATAATAGTGGAAATTAATGAGGATATATGAAAATGTTCATTTTTTGAAAACTATATCTCTAAGATGGCGTCCTTCGTTTCGAACACATTCTTCAAGTCTTTTGGTGAAGGCTCCCATGACTCTGCGTAGCATATCCAATAGAATGGCGTTGATCTCCTGTTGGATTCGCTCCTTCAGTTCGTCCCTAGTTCTAGGTGGGTTTGCTTCAAAAACCTTTAGCTTTAAATAACCCCACAGAAAAAAATCTGCAGCCGACAAGTTTGGTGAACAAGCAGGCCAAGGAATATCGCCATTCCTGCTAATTAAGCGACCAGGAAACGCCAATCTCAGCAAGTCCATCGAATTGTTAGCAGTGTGGCTAGTAGCACCATCTTGCTGGAATAATGTCCGATCATTCACATGTTCGTCAAGAGCAGGAAATGCAAAGTTCACCAACATCTCAGCATACAGTTCAGAGTTAACTGTTACAGTGTTACCGTTTTCACTTTCGAAAAAGTAAGGACCAACCACACCTTGAGAGGACATTGCGCACCATACAGTTACCTTTTGTGAATGTAGTGGATTTTCGTGAAGATTACGTGGGTTATTGTCACTCCAAAACCGAAAGTTTTGTTAATTGACATACCCACAAAGATGGAAGTGTGCCTCATCACTCTTCCATAAATTATGGACCAGCTGTCCATCTTGATCAATTAAATTTAATAACTGTTGACAAAAGCGTACTCGGCTAATGTAGTGTTGAAGTTTGAGAGCTTGGACAACCTGCATTTTAAATGGATGAAAGTGGAGATCATTCTTCAGGATCCTTCTTGTGGTTCGGTCACTAAGACCAAGCTCTATACAGTGACGTTTTGCAGATTTTCGTGGACTTCGTGTTATAGCCTCACAGACGCGATTAACATTCTCAGGAGTACGAGCCGTCCTTACACTACCACCTTGTTTCTTGGTAACACTAGCAGTTTCTTCAAAATTTCTTACCCACAGGTTAATGGCGTTCGCCGAAGGTACAGGATCACGCGGTAACAAATTGTACTCCCGACGGAAAGCGTGATGAGCACCAACAGCACTATCAGCATTTTTATAAAATGCCTTTACGGCGAAAGCACACTGCTCATTCGTCCAACGCAACATGGCGACTGAAAATACCGGCTGTCTGGACGCTCAAGGTCGAGTCCCCCACTCCTCTCGAGCAGTCTGGCTACAGTTACGCAATATCTTAATCTTCCCGTTTCACTGCCGGACCCTGTATATTAGTTTAGATATATAAAAAAAACTGACACTGTGGATGGTGCCATTTTATGACAAATTACATTTCATCATACCAGAATAGCTTCAAAATTATGTTCCAGGATTTTTGCAAGAATAAAACTTCTAGTTTCTGAAAGTTAAAACAAAATTATTAATAATCCCTAACTGTACACTCTTTCAGATGGAAACGAGGATGGTCTGTTTATGCTCAACCAAACAGAAGACAATCGGGCGGTTTTGTTGGTTAACAGCAGACTGGACAGGGAGGTGACGAGTCAGTACACAATCACAGTCAAGTGCTTCAAGTTGGCAACCATGCCAAATAACCTTCGCAAACCATACAATAGACAGGTAATAGATTGCAATAGCTTGTTAAGGAAATTAAAGTCAGCTCTACTTAACCATAGATTTTTGACATATTTTACTTTAGATTTGGCACTATGTTGTTACACCAACTGTTTGACCACTGCTGTTTTCCACATGTTACAAGTTTTTATAAAATAATTTGTAATAAAGTAGTGAATTTCCATACAATATATAAAGCAGCATATTTTTCTTCTCAAAGAAAACCTACCTTTATAATCTGCCACCAGATTTTTTTTAAAGGAGAGGCCTATCCTTCTTCTTAACCTGACAATCTTACTCTCATTATTCCCCATAGACTATTTATCTGTGCGGACAACTTATTCAGCGCAAAGTAAAGGGGCGAACCAGTAGAGTAGAAGGTGAATATTACTGAAGCTCAATGTCCTGATGTCTCGCCTGCCGGTTGTTTGATTGATTGATAGTAGTATAATTCAGTGAATGTTGATTGTGAAATAAAGGAGGAAATATCTACAATTTGCTATGGAAAACCAACTTTGAATCCTCTAAAGGATGAATTGTCATTTATTGTAAAAACTGCCAGGATAGCCAATGTGTTTAAAATGTCATAGAAAATGAGAACTCTTATTTTATTACTTACACACAATAAGTCACAAAAAATACCAAAATATAATATACATACAGCAGATATATTGTAATTTACAAAAAATAGTACCTTGTGCACTAAAAAAGAAAACTATGAAGAAGTATAAAGATCTTCAAAAAACCAAAACACACTCCAGAAGTATACACTGTGGTTTGAACGTGAGTGTGAGTTGTGCAATGTTGTGTCATCAACAGAGTGGTTTGAATGTGAGTGTGCAATGATTTACTAGTGGTTTCATCGTGAGTGTGCATTTAGTGTCATCTTTTGAGTGGTTTGAACGTGAGTGTAAGTGTGCCATGTAAGTGTCATCTTTCGAGTGGTTTGAACGTGAGTGTGCGATGAGAGTGTCATATTTTTAGTGGTTTGAACAGTGTGCAGTGTAAGTGTCATCTTTCGAGTGGTTTGATCGTGAGTGTGCAATGTAAGTATCATCTTTCGAGTATTTAAACGTGTTTTTGAGTGTGCAATGAGAGTATCATCTTTTGAGTGGTTTGAATGTGAGTGTCAGTGTGCAATGTGTCAACTTTCGAGTGATTGAACGTGAGTGTGTAATGTTAGTGTCTTCTTATTTGGATTGAATGTGAGTGTGCAGTGATAGTGTTGAGGGTCTGGGTGGTTTGTATAATTTCCTTTGTACTAAGTAGGTTTTTTGCCTTGTACAACAAATCACAAATCGTCTTTGACCTTGCATTACTTGCTCATTTATACTGACAAGTCTTTTTTTACTAATATAATATACATTGTATTATATTAATTAATATTTTATTCATGTAATTTTTATAAAGTAAAAAACTGGCTTTTTTGTTCCATTTTGAAGCTACAACTGGAAAAAATAGGAATCTTGCAGCAAGTACTAACTATTACGACCCTCCCCCCCCACCCATACATGTACAGTGGTAATATATATCAAACACAATATATTAATCACCACTGTTTGTGTACGGAGGGATGAGTGATTCATCACTACTGTGCCTGTATGGGTAGGCGAGTGGGTTATCCACCACTCAGCGTGTAGAGGTGGATGGGAGTACCCATTGTACAAATGTAATTTAACTCTACAATAAAAGGCTTTACAATTGCTATAGGTTTATTGTAAATTACATAAAGGCAAGAAACAAATTAAAATTTTGTTTCTCATTGTATTGTTTTCTTTTGATGTCTTGCCCAGTAGATAAAAATTTAACTTCAGTAGATACATAACGATTTCATAACTATCAGTCAATTCATTTCGCTGAAATTGTTGCAAAATCATAGGGTGTTAGAGTAGTGTTGATGAGAACGTTGACACTCCCTTTTCTACATTAACAACACTTTAAACTATGGATGTTATTTTGCGTGAAAAAAAATAGTTGTTAGCTGAGTATTGAGTTATAGACTGAATAACTCTAATGAACCCCTAATGCTATCTCTTATTGATTTATTAGTTTCCTCACATTTTTGAGACATTATTTATGTTGCAGGATCCAAGTGAGAGGCAGATCAAGATTGTTATCCAGGACATTGATGACAATCTCCCTGAATTTGCTGACAACAATATCACACTTGGTGAGTATATTTCAACATTATTACAGTAATTACTAATGATAACTTTTGCCAAGTAACTTCTATATTTCCATAAATGTTGTATATTTCCATTTGTCCAAACCCTGTCCTATATATTTCATATTACAAACTCTTGATTTTATTTATTATAAAAGCCAGTTAGTTATTAGTGTAATAAATTATAGTAATATGCTAGTTGTTTGATATTTTCTAATTTTCATAATTGAATCATGATCAAAGATATCAACTGATTGTCGTCCTCAGTACAGGTAAATTACCCACGAAAGGCCACTTATGGTTACATTCTATTTATTCTTATTTCAAAACCAATGTTGTCAGTCCTTGTTGCCATATTATTTTGCCACTATCAAAAATATTAATATTTTATTAGGGAAATAAGCAATTTACTAATTAGTTTAAATATTCACTATAATACCTAAATTATTTTGAATATATCGTGATATAATATTCTACATGAATAAATTATATTAATAAATGTTTTTAAGTAAAAAATAACTATAGGATTTAAACTTTTGCAGCCATTCCTATCGGCATCTTTCTTAATGTGATTCGCTCATATTGGAAAAAAAGTTAATTTAAGTTCTGCCTTTGAAAAAAAAAAAAAAATAGTAAACACAGTTTACCACTTGTGGGTAAAAAATAAGCAAACAAAAAGTTTCCTCTTCTTGGAATTGCCTCTAAAAGGTGTCATTAAACTGTAAAAGGAGGTGCTTACTTTCCACATCTAGTTGAATTTACTTCACCTTCATCCAAGATATCAGAACTCATATGTGGAGTAGTTACCTTCTGAGAACGGATCCTTAACTATTTACCTTAATTATTGTCCTCCACTGCACTAAATCTGTCCATAACAAACTGAACATAACAATGAATAATTTAGTAAAATGCTTAACACATAGCACATTTGTTGAGTAAGGAAAGGAACACTCCAAAACGTAAATGTTTGGCAAAATGCCTCAACACACTGCGGATACCATGGATAAATGTTCTCCAGTAACTGCTGAGCTCACAATGAGGAGGATGACACACCATGAGCGGCATATTTAGTTTTGCACTATCCATAATCATGAATCAAAAAAAAAAAATATTAAGTTAAAAATAAATTTAAGTACACATGATCTAACCTTTTATTTTATAGTTAATTTTAGGTTTTAATTTATTTTATTTTCTTAGTTAAAAATTTTAATTTACATTTTACTTAAATAACATTAATTTGATTTAGAGTTA
Organism: Stictocephala bisonia; assembly: GCA_035578905.1. Lineage (NCBI taxonomy): Eukaryota > Metazoa > Arthropoda > Insecta > Hemiptera > Membracidae > Stictocephala > Stictocephala bisonia. The sequence goes on from JAQJVL010000078.1 coordinate 1,374,359, forward strand.
TTTTATGAACATACCAAAACATTATTATTAAATAAAATAATGAAGAGACTGAAAAATATGATTTTTAATTTATTGAACACTACCAACAAAATAGAGTAAAAGGTAGATGAAGTATAAATAATAGGATGCCCAAAAGTTACACTAACTTGAAAATTAATGTCATAGACATAGTAAGTTTATTTATAATAATTGGAGAGCTGTCTCGTTTTATTTTTACTGGTCTTTTTTGGATCACAGAAAATACTTGTGTACTTCTTTATTATAAAATATGTTCAAAGGTAAACAAAATAAGAAAATAATGATTAATTTTAAAGAATTAATTCAAAGAATTGATATCGAAGCTTGCTGTCCGCAATGTTGGCGTCCTCATAAACTCATAAATCAATCTTTATTATAACAAATGTATCAAGTAATAGCACGGCTACAAAACAGATGACATTGTCAATATTACAATTATTCTTTCGATCTAAGGAACCGAACAATGACGGAGACCAATTGAACTACCTTATCACGGACTAAAACTTTAAGCCTTTATCAAACATGAAAATTAAAAATACAAACAGTAATAAGTGCTTGAAATTTAAAAAACATTGTTTAGAAATGGCTTTATATTTTTTTAAAGGTAAATCTTAAATACTGTCTCTGAATATCTTTGAGCATATTGATTCTTTGATCTCTGGAAACAATTTATTGAAAAACTTTCTCCTATGTAGGATCCAAGTTGATCTTCTCTGAACACGTAAATTGTGTTGAATCAAAAACCAGTAGGAACTTAGGAATTGTCATGTGGATCACCAGATAATATCAATAGCATGTTTGTTTAACACTGTACAAGTCCTTGGTTTGAAGTCACATTAAGTATGCCACTGTTATTTGAAATATGATCAGGTGTACACAGATACAGCCATCAACGCCCTTCAGAGGAAATTCCTTTCATGGATGAACCATTCAACCTTCCTTTCAATTTATTAAAATAAAAATAAAATATTTAAATTTTTATTATTACCTTCGTCAACCAGCTCACAAATACGTAACAAATGTTACGGCCGTTTCGACATCAAAGTGTCATCTTCAGACATTTAATACAAAATTTCCTATAACTGTGAATAGGAATTTTTCACAGTTATAGGTGTACCCTTCACTACAGTTCCCTTGACGTGTAGTGAAGGGTGGTGTATTAAATGTCTGAAGATGACACTTTGATGTCGAAACAGCCGTAACATTTGTTACGTATTTGTGAGCTGGTTGACGAAGGTAATAATAAAAATTTAAATATTTTATTTTTATTTTAATGTTATAAACAGCTCAGGGGCTAAAAAATATGGGTTTTACTTCCTTTCAAACCTTACTAGCCTGTCAAGATGTGACTGACTAGCATATTTTTTACAGTATTTCGTGGCCATATTGGTTGAGGCTATAGGTCGATGAGTTCCAGAATATACCTTTCGTTCAAGAGATCCATCTGTCTGCTCATACTTTGAATTATGTGATTCAGTGGTCAGATGTGCTAGCAATGCAAACAGGCTTCACCGCCTTGATTTTCCAGTTTAGCCCCATTTCTAAAGTATTGCATGTTTGAACCTCAAGGCTGTTTTGGACACTTGAGAGTTCAACTGATCTGTAGACATATATGGATCGGTAGGGTGTAGGGGTAAATAGGAGCCCTACTAAAAAATATTAAAAAAAGATCAAATCGTAGAAGGATTGTGGTGGGCAAAGTTGTTGGTTATATTTATTTGAATTACTCATAGCATTATTAAGAAAAGTGACCATGTCTTCTACCATAAACTGCAGGTGTAAGAGTGAATGTACCGATGGACACACTGCTCCTCACCCTCTCAGCGACAGATCTGGACATGAATGCGGCTCCCATTATCTTCAACCTGGAGTCTATCAAGTACAGCCGACTCCCCCTTGCAGAAAACAAGACATACTTCTCCCTTGATAACTCTACTGGAGAAGTAAGAACTGCTACCTCCATGACACCTTTCTCCGATGGGTTCTTCACATTGTCAATCTCCGCTATGAACAGTCCAAACCGAACATATGCCACAGTCAAGGTGACTAAATTTTAATGTTGGTTAAAGGTAGTTTTTAATAAATGTACAATTTATTACCACTAGAATTATTTACAAAGCATCCACCTGATTTGTATTTTCAATGTGTGTCTTTCATACTAAAAGTATGGTTACTGAAGGCGCAGAAATTATGTGCACTCCAGTTTGAAGGTTGTTTTCTAAGTAACTAAGAGACCTAAAAAAAATCTAATCATAACATTTTTTTCCTCGTTTAATTGTACATTATAATATATGCATTTTTAAATTTTATTTAATTTTTTAATAATTCTTATCCTAGTTGGAACAAAATAAGTATCGGAATTTTAACTAGTTTTCACTATACATCAATTTTACACCATTAATACTAAAAAACCTGTTAATGTATCACATTTATATTTTAATACTTGGTTGATAGAAATGTTTTCTATAATTTTGATTAATTTTAGAGTTTTAATATTTTGAGAAAAAAAGTTCTTACCGATTTCATGTAAAATTAATTACTTGGTCTTGTTGTAATCCTTATAACATGTATAGTTATGATTAATTACTTGCATATATATATATATATATATATATATATATATATATATATATATATATATATATATATATATATAAACTCAATGATTTAGATCAATTTAAATCTATTTAAATTTGTCAATTTAAAGTTATTTAAAATTGATTAAATCAATTTAAAATCACCCCATTTACTTACATATACAAAAATAATGTATATTGTAGCTATACAACCTCTAAAAGCTAAGAAAACAATTTTTCACAAAATCGATAAGAACTTTTTTTTCTCAAATAGTTAAAACTTAAAAATTGATAAAACTTATTGAAAACAATCCTATTAACTAGGTGTTAAAATATAAATGTAATATACATCAACATGTTTTTGAGTAATAACGGTGTAAACTTGATGTACGGGGAAAACTAGTTAAAATTCCGGTAATTATTTTGTTCCATCTAGGATAAAAATTATTAAAAATTTAAATAAAATTTAAAAATGCATATTTCATTATGTACAATTAAATGAGAAAAACAATGGTATGATTAGATTTTTTGCAGGTCTTAGTTCCTTAGAAAACAACCATCATAATTTTAGCGCCGATAGAAGTGTTATTTTTTTTTGTTTTATGATTATTAATATTTAGAATATAAATTTAAATACAATAGTATAATTCATTTTTATATTTTACTAATACAGTACAAGTGAACATCAAACAACACACATATATTACAATATAAGCACAAATAAACTGCATTATAAGTACAAATTTATGGTGATCGATTTCAGCAAACCACGTTCACATTCCTCAGATCAGGGGGATTCAAAAAAGACTTATGGTGTGCTTATTTTGTAATATATTTGTGCATTTTGTACTTGTATTGTATATTTGTGCTTATATTGTAGTTCACTTCTACTATAAATGTATATATTTACCAACACGTATTATACTAATTTAAAAATATTAGTTTTACTAATTGTTCAGTTAAATGAATTTATCACTGATACATTAAATATGACTAAATTACTTTAGTTAAAGAAGTTTCATTACTACATTTTCCAAAGTTACATTTTTAAAATAAAAAACTGTTATATATACTCGCTTTTTTATATTTGTGATTTTAAAAACCAAGAATAACTAATGAGATATGTACATATAATTTTATTCTCGATTATGTGGTTTTGCAGATATTTGTTGTTAGAGAACGAGGCTTGCTCAAGTTTGTATTCAGTCGTCCACCAGCGGACGTCAGACAAACACTGCCCCAGTTCCGCCAAGAAATCGAGAAAGCATTAGCAATGCCGGTGTCACTTAATGTATATGACACCCAGTTCCATGCCAAGGTAGATGGCAGCTTGGACTTTAGTAGTACAAGGTAATATCATTAGCAATGCCGGTGTCACTTAATGTATATGACACCCAGTTCCATGCCAAGGTAGATGGCAGCTTGGACTTTAGTAGTACAAGGTAATATCATTAGCAATGCCGGTGTCACTTAATGTATATGACACCCAGTTCCATGCCAAGGTAGATGGCAGCTTGGACTTTAGTAGTACAAGGTAATATCATTTAAAATATGCAGCAGTTAATTTCCATAAGTATTGTAATATAACACAAAAAACAACAAAATACATAAATAAATCAAACATTTTCTCTTAAAGTTTATAAAAAATTTTATTTGATTATTTTCAATCAATATTTTGAAAAGTATTTATTATCTCTTTATATAACTTCACACTTTAGTTCATATGGGCTTTCAATTCAAGACCTAGGTTAGAAATTTATCAATAAGTAAGATATTGATCTTTAGCCTAGTAGAGATTTGAACATTTTATGTTCTCAGAGATACCACTGAGGATGCCACATCACAGCATGAGCGAAATGTTTGGTGATGTAAATATTGTAAACCTTGATGTGGTTGTTACCGGAAGCTTTAGTTATTATTAATTGTTATTATATTAAGCTGCTTAAGCCTACGAAATATATTCTCATTCTTACCTACTTCATTCTTACTGAAATCTTTATTATTCTTTCGTTAATCTGGTCCACTTTTATAACTTACCTGTCATCTTCTTTTTCAGCATTACCACTACTCCATTTCCTCTGCCATCCTTACCTCTGGCCTACCAAATCTTTATCTTTGACCCACTCTACTTCCGCTACCTTTCCATTTATTTTCACTGATTCCTAGAACAATTTATACTTCTTCTCTTCATCACTTCTAGTACTTCTTAGAATTTATTCTGTAACATCACCACATTTATTGTTTCCAATCTTAACTGTGTATATTTGCCAGGTTGTTGCCATTTCTCATCCTTTTTGAGGCTGTGTATTTTATCTTTGAAATTATTTTTTATCGCTATCGGTTTACTAGACATGGTCCCATTAGCTGTCACTTTTCAGAGTTTCTGTTGGGCCTTACCAACAACCTTGCAGGTATCACCCCTACAGGCAATTCCCTACTTCTTGACGTTGCCCATCCCTAATGACGTAGACGAGGGTTTAGACTTAAGGGACACCAGAGAAGATTAAACTATTTAATACAAGCACCATATAGAAAGATAACACAACAGAAACAAAATTGTTGTGCATATTATGATCATGTTATGGTTTTTTCATGCCTAGAGTTTGTTTTTAATGGATTTATCCTATCTGGTAAGTTTACTGTCCCCTGCCTCATAATACTAATTATAATGAAGAATATATAAAACTAGAGACTATTTACAATCATGAACCAACTAAGTATATACTAAGTTGACAGTTTGATACCAGTGTGATATTTTTAAAGCACATTTTTTAACATTTAAGAGTCTAGACAAAACAAATTATAGGACAATTTAATTGTATTTAATATTCTTCATCTTGTATGTTGAGCAACTATGTCAACAAAATTGGAAAATTGTTCATATCATCGACATATTATGTTATTAAAATGTATTTATGTTTCCAGTTCCTGTTTCCAGCTGGTAGGAGATCACGGATTTGACCTTAAGGAAATGGAGAACCTGCTACAGCCAGGACGTAACATAGACGTTGACAAAGTTTATTCTACCTTCAACGTTCAAGATGTGCAGGTAATTATAGATAAGATATTATTGTCCTTATGCCTTATTACCTGTATAAACATAATTTAACAGCTAAACTCCTTAAAGAAACATAAACACCTTTTATGACATTAGTAATTCAAATTCGTATGGCTTTTAGTGGGAGAGAGAGATGACCAATAAAGACATAGTTCCCCTCGCTTGCTTTGACTAGCCCATTTTATTTATTTTGTAGGCTCGTGTTACTTCCAAAGTAGAAGTATTCATGGTCATGCCGGGAACTGAACTCAGGCCGGCTTCATGACAAGGGGCATCTTAGCCCCTTAGTTACGGCTGCTTCCCATTTATAATGGCTGAAGTGTTAGAAACATATTGTAACTCTTTAAAAGTAGAACTTTTAAACAACGATTTCCATTCTTCAACTGTTTTATTGATCTTTAGGTCAGTATTAGTTTATCCTCCTCAAAAATTTTTTTAGAAATTACCAAATTGAAATTATCTCCTCTTTAAATGGCTCCTCTAGAATGAAATCAGTAGCTGTTGTAATAAATATTTTATTGCTTTAAATGTTGCAGTTTCTATTTTATTTAAGTTCTTTACTTTAAGAAAAGAAAAAAATAAATATTTTTAAAAATAACAATTTAAAATAATTTAGGAAAACAAATTAATAGTCTTCAGGCTGTATCTATCCTAAGATATTGACATTGTAATTACATATTTCTTGATGTATTTGTTTTTGAAGTAAGCGATATTGTGAAAATATAAGGCAGTATCAATATGTATCAAATGTAATTAAAAAAACTGCCTGTTTAATGGCTGGATGTAACTAATAAGATGGAGTAAAGATAAATATACAGTTTTTAAATAAATATATTATTTATTATTAGGATATTAGAAACTAATAGAGAAGCAAACTATTAAATTTGATTATGCCAATAGTTATAACAAAAATTAGACAACATTTAATTTATCTATACATAGAGCCTTTGTGTTAAGAGGCTCTAACGTCTCTTTTGGCCATCTTCTATTGATGAACGTCATACATAGTTTTGAGATGTCTTATTTTAAAGTTGTAATACATCTAAATAGCTTAACGAAATGTGAATATTTTAGTGTATTTACTTAAATCTTTTTTTTAATGTAACAAGGAATTTATTTGATTAATTTTTATAGCTTTAACTCATTCATTGCTACGTGGCCGTAAAGTCGGCCACGCCGTCCGACCACCAGTGGCTGCATGGCCGTCTAGTCGGCCATACTGCCTCACTCACATTATTGAATCAGTCATCGTCCAACCTTTGCCGGCTTCGCTTGCTAGTAGGTCCCGCACTTCTTAGAGTAGGACGTGGTTTTCAGTTTCTGGTTACGGTTATTTTTGGAGTTTCTATTACTGTTTTTAATTTGTTTTTCCGAGACATTAGGAATAAAATTAAGCAAAAAAGATGTAGAATGTATTGAAAAGAAGGAAAAATTAAAAATACTGTATTTATGTTCTAAAAACACCTTGACCAACCTGAATTGTGTTCTGTAGCATGTTTTGAAAAATTTATCCAAGATTGGAAAAATTATGAAGAAATGTTAGAAAGGGACCTGATAATAGTAATTTTGAATCTTTTTCTTATGTTTTACTTTATTCCTTATATTACTAACTAGTTTATTACAAAATAAAGTAGTGTAAAAAATATTTGACAGTTTTTCGGCAAATTCGTTCACCAGGGGCTGATGGATGACTTGACGGCCATTCATAAAAATTAGTTTTTTTAGCCTTCCACATATACAGACTACTTCTGATAGTCACAAATTGACACTACACAATCTCAAAAATGAGTTTTTGAAGAAATAAAATTTCAGCCATTGGGGTAAGTTTTTAATTTATATATGCAGCCACACGTGGTGAAAACGGAAATACGGCCTTACCTCTGAATGTGTTAAACTGAGATGTCAGTCAAGTATATATAATTGAAAAATAACTGTGTCCTAAGAGTGTAATGTTTAGTATACAGTTTATGTTAATATATTCTTAAGGTCGTCAGTCTAAGATTAGCTGTTACAGAAGAGCCGCACATAAATTGTGAGGAACTTAAAAACTAAGTCTCCATTCATGAAGGCAACCATATCTGGACAGAACCCAACATTTATGATATGAATAACACTTCAATTAAACTTTCTAACAAAACACTAGATTTCACAAACAAAAACTCGTACATTTAAAGTTTCATAAAAAATGTTCTTTATGCAAAAATAATGTTGTTATTGCCATTTATTTAAAACATCAACAGTTAGATTAATTTGCTGCCGACAAATGTTTTAACTTGAGTGTTTAATTATTTGTAGGACAAGCGGAAATGAAGTGTCTTGAGCTTATCAGATTATGACAACATATTAATTGCCCCTCATTAATTTGTTCAGTATATGCACCGATTAACTCTAGTATACAATCTAGACGGGAAATGGGAATGACTTAAACATCTTTTTGTAATTTCGTTGTTAGTAAATTTTCACAAAATCACCAATAAATAATACTTTTTTCGAGGCCTTTCGCTAGCAAAGCTGGCATCATCAGGCAACATAAATTTATAATGTTGTGTTGCCTGATGATGCCAGCTTTGCTGGCGAAAGGCCTCGAAAAAAGTATTATTTATTGATGATTTTGTGAAAATTTATTAACAACGAAGAATACCAATATCAACTCCATCTGAAATTTACAATCTTGTTGTAATAATTATGTTTTAGTTTGTTATTAATATTCTTTCAACATTTCTTTGTCATACAAGGATACTATTTTACCAGTATAGTGAATATTTTTAATGCAATCTAATAAGAATGATGGTTTATTATTTGTTTAAAATAAAGGGAATATTTGTTACTTTCAAGAAATTGCTCTAGAGTACACATAATAAAGTTTAAGTAGGATCGTAAAATATTTAGACCACCGTATGCAATTACAAACTTTGGTAATAAACCCAAATTATCATAATAGAAGGTGTCAAGGCTTTGTTCTTAATGATTGTGTTAGATGTTGTACAGCAAGATAAAACAGACTCCACACCTTTTCCCACCAAGTGCTCTGAAATTTGGATTCTTAACTTTAAATTTTACTCTAGATATAATGAAAACCAAAACTTTGCTTGGATTTAGGGCAAATTTAATGTTAGCGTGGCTTGAACCATTAATTAAATTACTTTCTTCTGCTAATCCTACATTATTATTTTAAAGGCAACAGTGTAGGAGCACGATGCTCACTCAACATTAATACTTTTGAAGGAAAGTAAATAAGTATCACAATAACACTGTTAGGTAGTGGCTCTTACTGACACTATTTATGAATTATACTTTTATAAATAAACTACACATTTATTTTTCCAGAATAGTATGTTGGATCAATCATGAAGACAAACTGATAACACTTTTGTTTTCAGCGGTGTGCCCTCCATGTTAATAAAGCAGGAGTCACGTGGGCGCAGCTTTGTGTCCTAGCCATCGCAGCTTTCATTGGCATCGCTTCCCTCATTTCAAGTTGTATCCTCTGCTTTTCTTACAGCAGGTCAGAACATTGATTTAGTATTAGCCTACTGCAACTGAACATTTGTAAACTATAGATAAATAAATGGTTCCAAAGAATTGGCACAAACTTCCCCCCATATTAAACACTAACAAATCAAAACTTTGAAAATTACCAGTTTGATTTCCAAATTGTTTTGCCATAACTCAAAAACTAGTCAAGTTAGAGACATGCGATGTTTACTAAAATATTTTAAATTGTAATTCACATCTTTCCTGAAAATTTTATCAAAATCGTTTGAGCCGTTTTCAAGTAACTTCCGCTTTTTGTATGTTTTTTGCCCATAAAAATAACCAAAATTTCAAATAAGTAAAAAATGGTCTGGAGGTATTTTACTCAGACGGACAGACACCAACATTTTGTTTCAAAAAAACCACTTTTTTGGGTTCAGGGGACTTAAAATGGAATTTTAGACTAACTTGTACAAACATTTTTTTGGACTATCACAATACTTTCCCTGTGCATATGGGAGAAAGTAAAATAATATTCAACAAAATGAAAAAGACTTCTATGCATACTCTTAAATTTTACTAACCCTCAGGGTTCTGTGGGTTTGTAGCGGGATAAAATTGATTTTTATCTAACCTTATTCTCTCATGATTACAATATTCTGTCATATAATTTTCCTTACCCTCATCTGCAATACACTAAAGAAGAATCTTCTTTTAGCTTCATATTTGTTTGTTTGGGAGCAGTAAAAATGTGAAAAGTTCAATTTTAGGCTCCACAAATAGATACTTAAGAAAGCCCATACATGATCCTGCTCTCATTATAATTTGAAATTAAAAAAAAAAAAAAAAACAACAGGTGAGCTTGAATAGGAGATTCTATTGCAAAAGCTTAAACTAAATGCAAAGGAAAGTCTCTATACATAATTCTCCTTACCTGATATTTGAAATTCTCAGAAATACCAGGAGAGCAGGATTGAGTAATATGTCCAATTCCAGGATCATCAAAAATGCTAATAAATGCTCCTTTATAGTTCTGTTCTTCTTATATGATATTTTGAAAACAACAAAATCAGGAGCAGATGACATACATATTTATTACTGACACACAATTAGCCCTTGTGTATTACACCTTCCCTCCCATCCACCCTTGGACATGATTACTAATTTAGGTTGTTGATGTTAGTTTAGGTATTTTATTTGAAAAATAATAAAAATTAAATAAGAAAATATTCATAATTTAATATTTCAACAAAACTATGTATTATTTTTACAGGAATATTTTGAATGACTTCAGACTATTGAGTAAACAAATTTAAAAATTAATATTCTGTAATTAATTACTGCAGAATTAGTTTTCTGGTAGTAATTATCATAATACTTGTTTCCTTACTTTCAGATGGCAGAGGTTTCGGTGACATGATGCTCTCTGCAGTATTACCAACCTTGCCATAATAGTTCCCAACGATAAGACTGGTGTCTAATACAACCAATTTATGTTTGTAAAGATAATCAAATGTTTATATATTAAGTCTTGTCAGTTAATAATTTATTTTTAATTGTACAGTAATAGTATTTTCGTAATTATAACTCGTTTTGTACAGTACAAATTTTTATCTATTTTACTCCTTGTTTTAAGTTAAAAAACCGTAAACATATATATTTCAGAACATAGCTGAAAGAATTAAAGATTATATTTGTGAAGCGATATTTAATAAACCGTGATAGGTAAAACTATTTTATACAATAATTTATTTATTGCTTTTTTACTATAATCTAGATTTATGTTTTAAGACAAGTAGGCCTTGCTGATTTGCATGTTGGCTACATGTACATCATAATTTTATAATTAACATGCAAATTACATAAATGCATTGAGATGCTATATCTAGGTTAAAATCAACACGTAATAAATAATTTATTTTACAAAATAGTTTCTAGTCCATGTTTTAATTACCGACAAATCAGTTGGCTTTGACACAAAGAAACTATATAAGGTGATACACAATATCTTTGTACATGAATGAGTGGGTAGTTACGCCCTCCTTCCCCTCCACCATTGGACATGACTACTATTGGTGTTGATATCTCATCTCATACAAGTACACTATTCTAAATAAGGTTATAGAAACACAACATCACTTACAAACGTAGAATTTAATTCAATAAATATTATTGTGTAAATTTAGAGTAATACTGCCAAATGAACATTTTGATATCTATAAACATAAACATATCTATAAACAATATAATATATCAAAGTTTATCAATAATAAAACTTAATTGTTGGAATTTAACTTTGCATTGATTACATTACTATAACAAATTTAAATAGTCAAGCTAACTGAAGCAAATTGTTGGTTAACTGCAGTATTATTACAGTAAAAAAAGACGGACCATTGGTATAAAGCATTTAAAAATTAATAAAATAACTAGTAAAGAATCTCTTAAAATATTAATTCACACAATGATTAATAAGAATATCAGTTTGAAAATGCCATTTTCAATGACAATATTTCAAATAAAATATAACTTTTAGTTCAAACTGTACATTCCTAAACATATTCAGCCTTTTCATATTTTACACTATACAAAAGACAATATTTTATTTCCAAACTGTGATTTTGTATACAAGACAAATAGCACACCATTTAAAATCAATTTTAACCATAAAACAATAATTTTTCATGTGTATATACAAAAATAATAAAAATCCATCACAGACAAACACCACAACTAAAAGTATTTATTTGTGGGTAAAATTAAATGGAAAAATAAAACATTTATTTAGATTGGTTTATAGAGTTCATATCAGGTTAGCCAAACACAGTCATATTTTGTTTTAAATGTAACGTACAGTTGACAATTACGGGACCAACACCCTGTTAGAATACAGAGAGGCTATATGTAGTGCATATGTTATGTATATTGTACATACATTAAATGTTCTTAGGAGATACTATACTGTATGTTGTATTGTGCTGGGCAAATACAATGCAGAAGGACTGTTTAATTGTAAAAAAGTAATGAATAGACACACAAAATACAAGTCAAGGTAAAATGTATTTTGTTATAATTAAAATTACTAAATGTTAGTCGGCGGCGCGTCAGACTAGTGGGTACGATGGAGTAGCGAGCATTGGATTTTAGAGCGTCAACTGAATTACAAAACTATTAATTTTAAAGATTAATTTTACCCTACTTTTATAAAAAATTTCAAAACTTTTGTAATGTTGATCTATACAAAAAAGTTGAATGTAAGAAATGTTTTCTTTAACCTGATTTAATAAATGTATTTTTATGATTCCTAAACAATATTGCGGTTTGTAGTTAAAGAAACAGATTCACCCGATACTACATTATAAGTGATATGAGTCCTGCTCTGTGTACATTTACAAAACATTGCAAGAACAAAAATAAATGTAGTTACAAAACAATAACTGTCCATAACTACAGCACATGCCTTTTGGTACATAATTTGCTAAAATATAAGGATTAAGTAAACAAACATGACAGTGAATAGCAAAATAATTAATATTTTTAATAATTTCATAATATTCCCACATTTGTCGACATGAAATAGCTAACAGCTTTAAAAAGAAAAATTTAAAACAATTTTACAGAGGAATTCTGAACGATGGAAGAGATGTTGTAGTCAAGTTCTTCTAATGGAGGAAGTTTTTTATTGACTTTTTTTGTGGAGTCAATTCTAAAAATAGATTGCCATACATTTTTTAATGCATGTACAGTGATAAATAAAGTATCTTGAGGAATTACAATGATTTTGGTCATACCTGGGATTAAAACAAGTAATTGGAAGGCCAAAAGGAAGACGACCGTTACAACATAATAAAAATAAGATGCTGGGTTAGAGTCAAAACAAATCGCAGCATTTGGGGCAACAGCTGAGAAAGCAGCTGTATAGAGAGATGAAAAGCATTTGTTGGAGAAGTAAAATCCTAGCTAGAACATTCGAAGCCATAGGAAAAAGAAGTAAAATTGAAAATATAGATGGTAAGTAACTATTGTCGTTATTTAATTTGAAAAAGCAAAACAAAGACATCTAAACTTAGAGGAACAAAAAATTATTTGATAAATTATTAGAAACAACAGACCACCTACAAAAATCTGGCAGTTTTTTTAGTCTACAATGAATTCTCAGAAAAATAACAATAATTTGTGATTTTTAATGAAAAATTGAATTGGGATATTTATTAATGCTTAACATTTTTTGTAGCAAACAACATTTTTTTCTAACTTATTTCTATAATAATCCAGTTGTTTGGTCAGTGTTTCTGTATCAATGGTACCAGAATAAAGATTTAGCTCTTCAACAGTATTTTTTCTAAAAAATAAGTCAACATTTTTAAAGTTAGATAAAAAAGACACTGGCTATTTTGTGTACAAAATTAACAAATATTAATTAAAACAATCTTAAAATTATAATATAAGGTAGTCAAAAGTACAGTAAATATCAGTTACTATTTTATATAATTTTAACTTATGTAATAATTTTATAAAAATGAATTTGATGCATATATTACTTTACAATCTAAAAGAATTATATTCATGTAACATAAGTCAATGTTAATGTGCAAGGGGGTTATTAAATGGCTTGGATAAGAGCATGTTTGAAAACCTTGCATAAAAATTGCATCCATTAAATTAATTGATGCAATTAAAAGATTGTATTGAAAATTTTTTCCTAGATCGTCCATTTAAAATATGGACCCTTTCCACTCAAGTGGCGGGCAGCCCCGCCACGCAACTTACCGCACTAACTCCAATGTCGGGCTGGGCCCGACGTCTCTATAAAAACGTTCTATGATTGTATTTAGACTGACGTAGTTACATTATTGACCGCTAGGGTTGTTGTTTGATATGTGCTGCTATCTGTAGAATTTTTTCGGAACTGTTTGAGTTTACTATCGGTAAACAAACCTCAGAAAATGTAATGTTTGTCGTCTGTGGCTGCTCTGTAAACAGCTGGCTGACTGCAACAGCTATCTGTACTCACTTTGTTCCGTCATATGTTATCGTTCGTAATGAGCTTATAAAACGCATTGTTGTTGTTAGGTTATCGTTGTTGTTTTACTGTTTATTCATAATATTTTTATTTTTACGACGATGATTCCTGTCGAATAAAATGGGTGGACGACGGCAGTAGTATTCTACCAAATGATGGAAGTGGCGACAGAATAGTTTCGATTTCGAACCTCAGTGATGACGGTATTACCAGCTTACTATTTGACGAGGATTTATTATCCAACTAGTTATGTGCCTAAAACATTTCTTTTCATCTTTTACATTTCCTGTATGTTCATAAGTATTTTTACCGTAGGCCTATGTGTAACCGGTATGAAAATGAAAGAGCGTTGCAAGTAGGCTATTAGATTTTGTCTGTTTATATTTTTAGCTGATAACATGTTTTGAATTATTTAAAAAAGCTTTACTTACAAATTTGGTCTAAATTATGTACCTTTTGACTGTTGCTAAGCAATAAAATGAAATTTATGGAGCAATTGTTTACTAGTTGCAGTGAAAATAATTTTTTTGGTAAAAATGTTGTTCTTCAAAAAAATTCGGTTTTAGAATTATATATATATTTTTTATGTATAATTTAGTCCAAAATATTTGAAAATGACTTTTTTTGTTTGTAAGGATACAAACAACAAAAAACAAATACTATTCTTCCTATTTAACATTTTTCAAAAATTCTTCTTGTATCCGTTTTTTTGTTAGAAATTTAATTTTGTTCCAATAAATATATATAATTAAAAAATTTTGAAAATAAAAATGTATGTTTTATTTTATATTAATCTATACTTTAGTCATAGAAGAAACAAAGAAAAAATACATCAGCTTTTTGGAACTATCAGATATATGTTTTTCCCACTGAACAAATGTAGTAGGCAATCTTTGCTTAAAAGTAAATGGAGCTGATAGGAAAACTGGGTTCCCAGTAATTGGAGTGGAAAGGGTTAAAGCAAAAATTTACTTGAATATAACATTTTTTGACAAATATGGATGGCCTTACCAAGTGTAATTTTGTGCACTACAAATATTGTTTATGTATTTCTCTACAAAGTAATTACTATTACAGAAGAGTCCCGCTAATACGAAAATCCGCTTAATCCGAAACGGAAATTGACAACAGACTTTGCAAAAATTAAAATTCAGTTACTGTAAGAACCACTACTTTATATCTAAAATTTACAAGAAAATTTTATTTCAAGTATTTAACTGTTAATATTTTTTTCAAATATTACTTTGGTTTGGAAATATCAGTTAAATTTTTTTGCTTTAAATAATTCCTATCCCTCGAAACTAAATTACGCCAGCATCTCAAAATATGGTAGCCACTGGGGTCGCGTCGGGGTGTTGCTCTACGTAGCATAGTGTGAGATCAAACGCAGCTGGAGCGGCTGTATGGGTTACAACAAAACTGAGATACGTAAACACACGAGTTCGAACTGTTGATAAGAAACTGACAGTGAAAATTGGGAGCAGTCTATGAGGTAAGTGTGTGTGAAAAAATCTATGAGGTAGCGTGAGAGCGCCAGAAATATGCACATGACTTATTTCAGCTGATTACGTGGCCTAGTGGCCAATACAATTGAATCAAGTATTGTTCCAGGGGCCAGGAATTCCGCTAGTGACTCCAACTTTTTGTCTTGAAAAACGGTGTTAGATCTTACGCCTCAGTTGAATGTATTCTTCTAATAAAGGGTTCATTCTCCTTTTTATAATCATAGACTATTATTGCTTTCAGAACTTAAGTACTGTACTTCATGTTAGGCATATAATTTATGTTATGTTTTAAGAAAATCTGTTTAATCCGAAATGGGTCCGGTCCCAATTATTTCGGATTACCGGGACTTCACTGTATTAGTCCTTAATTAATCATACTAACAAGCTTATGAATATGTTGTAATCTTATCTTCTCTTATTTATATAGAGTTTCTATTATATTATTTATTTTTTTTCTAACCTGGCTGTAAATAAGTTGTTATTTTTTTTAAATATAACAAAAATTCCAATCCATGTGGGTTTTTAATAAACCTCTGTATATACAGACTGTTAAATAGATTGTTTCAGTATAAAATACAATTAGTATAGCATTATAAAGGTCATTTGAATATTTACTTAGTATGTGGTAGAATCTAAGTTTAATGGCTAACTTAACACAATATATCTTTCCTGTACATTCACTACCAACTGTCCAATTCCCAACGTTCATTTTCAATACCGGATTAACCTATATTTAATCATGATTATAAAATGATAAAAATTACTCTAAAATAAAATATATTCATTGTTAGGACACCAATCGAGATAAGAATAAATACAAGAGGTGAATGAGTGTGATGGGTGTAGATGACGTGTAGACATTGTTAATAAATAACAAAGGTAAACTGTTCCTTAGAAAGAGCCATTGCTGTATGGCCAACAGCCAGGATAACTAAGGGACATACAGCTTTATGTGGATTCCGAACCACATATTATTTATCTGATTTTCAGCTAGCTGATAATCCTGATACTCAGTTATCTTCCTTGCACAACATCCGGATTATGATTAGCAACCATCATAGATTTACCAGAGTTCTCTAGTAGTGTCCACGCCGATAGCAATCATTGAGTGGACACTGAGTTGGTATAAAGAGAACCGTTCAAATGACCCATCGCCTACAATCTACATAACACTTTGTCCCTGGGTTACGACATTGTACCACTAAATATCCAATGCTCACATTATATGGATATTTGTTTAGGCAGGATTGTTTCAATAGGGATGACGGTAATTCAGGAAACTTACCAAGAAAATTGTATTCTTTTAACATATACCTGTACCATAAAACATTCTTTATCGCATCTGTGTGACAATGAAAATTTGTAAAATTGCAAGTGAATTAACAGAAAAGATTCATTTTATATTACTGAACTTACCTAATATAGACTATTAAACTAATAAAATTAATTAAACCAACCAATTAAAAATATTATTCCATTAATTACAAAACAATCATATAAGTGACTAATATGTACACACTTCTACATCCACAATATATATAATTAAGTTAAATAAGCTCTTTGAAATATCTATTTGGTTTATTGTTACAAGGAAAAAACACATAATACATTTTTCTGATAATAACACAAGTGTCACAGTAAAAGTAACATAAAATGATCTACATGTGTGGGGAAAGAAGAATAGTGTTTGCCATAAACTGATATTTGCTTTTATTTGATACAACGGGAGAAATAATTGTGCAAACATCACATATTACATTTAAAAAGGGTTACTTGTCGACTAATTTCATTAACCTTCCGTCGGGCGCATCACGGAGTTTACCTCCGTGTGGCTAAATATTTCTAAATTCAAATTATCACTTGCGGTCTGCAGCGCCATACGTTGGTGTACTTCATGAGCTCCCTTCCAAGAATTATTTGTCACAACCACCACCCCTTTACACAGTCTGGTTTAGCCTTAGTCGAGTATCGCGAAGCTACCTGGAGGTTGCTTCCTTGTGCGCCTTGCCACGTTACTGTCCGTCCGGAGTCTACTTCCGTGTGCACCCTACTGTGTTTGTAAAATCCGGAACTTTCTCCAAAGTGCATGTTATGGTGTGAAGTAAAATATTAGACGTTGTATATATTTTGTACAAAGGATTTGTCCATTTTTTATTAGTTTGTTGCTGTATATAGTTTTTTTTTGCTGCAAATAGTGTGTATATACCTAAACTTATAACTAAGGTTAGGTTAGGTTATATATTTGTAATGACTAGTAATAATATTTTTTATGATTTTAATATTTTAAAAGTATTATTTTTTACATAAACTTATAACTATTTTGGAGAATTAACTTTTTTGACAATATATATATGTATATATATATATATATATATATATATATATATATATATACATATATATATATATATATACATAATTATATAAGGTTAGGTTAGGTTATATATTTGTAATGACTAGTAATAATATTTTTTATGATTTTAATATTTTAAAAGTATTATTGTTTACATAAACATAACACTATTTTGGAGAATTAACTTTTTTGACAATATATACACATAATTATATTAATTAATGTATAAAAGGGATAATTCCTATCAGTTCATGATTTATTTGTAATACTCCACTTATTATACAATTTAAGTACAATAAAATTCATTTATAACAATAATACGAATTTTTTTCATTAATTTTTCTATCCCGAAGGTTACCTCCGTGTGCGCCCTCTCACGTTATGGAACGAATGCGCCCGACGGAAGGTTAAAATAGTTTTAATTAGTATACATATGTTAGAGAGATTGTTTTCACAACGTAAAGATGTGGGAAGTCCTAATTCAATTTAGATATGATATGAACCAATGGTGTTGATTGAAAAAGTCTCTGATAGAGGTATAACAAAAAAGGAATCAATTGAAGTAAGTTCAATTTATCTTAACACATTCAGTGCTAAAGTTGTATTTTCATACATTAAAAATTTATCCTAATGGCTGAAAATTTTTTGTCAAAAACTTATTTTTGACTGTCAAAAGTAGTCTGCATATGTGTAAAGCTAAAAATTATTAATTTTATGTAGGCTGTCTAGTCGGCCCTCAGCTCCTGGCGAACGACTTTGCCAAAAAATTATTTTCTAAGATTTGTTACACATGAGTAAAACACAAGAAAGAGAAGAAAAACCTCTATTATCAGGTCCATTTGTAACATTTTTCACAATTAGTCTAATTTGGGATAATTTTTTCAAAACATGTTACAGAAAACAATTCAGGTGGCACATGGCAACATTTATTCATAGAACATAAATGCTGTACAGTCTTTATTTTTTCTTCTTTGCAGTACACTCTAAATCTTATTTGCCTAGTTTTATTCCTATTTTCTCGAATAACAAATTAAAAACAGCAATAGATACACTGAAAATAATCGTAACTGAAAACCACGTCCTACTCATGGGACACCATAGAAGTTCAGGACCTAGGGCAAGCGAACCCGGAAAAGGCTGGGTGGAGACTGATTTAATAATGTGAGTGAAGCAGTATGGCCGACTAGACAGCCACGCAGCCACTTGCCGTCAGGCGGTATGAACGATGTTACGGCCACGTAGCACTGAATGTGTTAATGTGTATCAAAGAACTGAAATTCTTACATAACTTCAGGTAAACTAAATAACAATTTTCCTTTCATGGCTAAACTAATCATACAAAAAGTATGTACAACAAAATACATTTAGTTACACATTACATTTTACTAGATACAAATTTCAAAGAATTGTTAATTAAATGTTATATAAACAAAATGTACAAAATAGAACAAAATATCCTTTCATCTCAGTGTATCTATACAAAATTTAATCTTGCAAAACTATAAAAACCCAATATGAGAATTTATAAAATAGTTTGCCACATATTGTAGTAACTCTTATTCAAATGGTAACACAAAATGTAAAGATAAAGATAGCTTAAGACTCTCTTTAACACGTTAGCTGCCATAATATTATGTTTTATTGGTGAAGTGCTAAAATTATCTAGTTATACATTTTTTTAGAATTCTTTGTTCACACTGTCAGTAAAACGTGCCTTTCTTATTACTGACAGTTTTTTCTTTTAAAATAATTGCTTTAAAAATTATTATTTTCTTTTTATTGTGTTCACAATATCAGCAAACACCTAAGAAGACAAGTTCACTAACATTTTGCTGCAGAAAACACAATGATAATTTACGTTACACAAATTTCTCAAATGTTCAGTACCTGTGGCACTTTCCTCGACCACTAACACCTGCTGCAAGGTGTTGGTGGAGTTGTCTTCTTAGGTAAGTTTGCTGCAAGGTGTTGGTGGAGTTGTCGTACCTGTGGCACTTTCCTCTACCACTAACACCTGCTGCAAGGTGTTGGTGGAGTTGTCTTCTTAGGTAAGTTTGCTGCAAGGTGTTGGTGGAGTTGTCTTCTTAGGTAAGTTTGCTGCAAGGTGTTGGTGGAGTTGTCTTCTTAGGGAAGTTTGCTCCAAGGTGTTGGTGGACTTGTCTTCTTAGGGAAGTTTGCTGCAAGGTGTTGGTGGACTTGTCTTCTTAGGGAAGTTTGCTGCAAGGTGTTGGTGGAGTTGTCTTCTTAGGGAAGTTTGCTGCAAGGTGTTGGTGGACTTGTCTTCTTAGGGAAGTTTGCTCCAAGGTGTTGGTGGACTTGTCTTCTTAGGGAAGTTTGCTCCAAGGTGTTGGTGGACTTGTCTTCTTAGGGAAGTTTGCTGCAAGGTGTTGGTGGACTTGTCTTCTTAGGGAAGTTTGCTCCAAGGTGTTGGTGGACTTGTCTTCTTAGGGAAGTTTGCTGCAAGGTGTTGGTGGACTTGTCTTCTTAGGGAAGTTTGCTCCAAGGTGTTGGTGGACTTGTCTTCTTAGGGAAGTTTGCTCCAAGGTGTTGGTGGACTTGTCTTCTTAGGGAAGTTTGCTCCAAGGTGTTGGTGGACTTGTCTTCTTAGGGAAGTTTGCTGCAAGGTGTTGGTGGACTTGTCTTCTTAGGGAAGTTTGCTCCAAGGTGTTGGTGGACTTGTCTTCTTAGGGAAGTTTGCTGCAAGGTGTTGGTGGACTTGTCTTCTTAGGGAAGTTTGCTGCAAGGTGTTGGTGGAGTTGTCTTCTTAGGTAAGTTTGCTGATCCCTCCTACTAAGCCCTTTAATCTAACATAAAATTTAAATTTTATGGTAACCGTACAACAAAATATTTAATTTGATCTTATAACAACATTATAGATAGAAAGGTCCAAAGATATATCACCTTTAGGGGTGATTAAAATAATAAAATCACTAATCTTTTGTACAGACTAAATTTTGTAGATAACTAATACATTACACGTCAAATAGTTTTCAGTCATAAATAAGAGAGTTAAGTATTTGACACAGAGGTTGGAAAATAGCAAACTGTTGTTTCACGAAATCAAACATTACCCGTCATTGGTTCAAGATTGTCAATGTCGGGAGACTTGGCAACTAACGTGTCAAAACTGTCATTATGTTATTGTGTGATGGTTCTCTATCCACCACCAAGTTTGGCTAATTACATAAATAGAGGACTGTGGGATACCACAACTGGTTTACAAAATGGAAATTAAAATATCTTAAGTGTTATATGGTTCACATCTTATCCGCAATGCTTACTATTCTTAATATGAATATATAAACCAAAAACTAGGTCTAGTGTACTAGCCTTTTTCATTTCAACTATGAAATTACAAATAAAACATATGCTAATTTAAAATATAGAACTTTGGCAAACAAGTTTTTACAGACGCTATACGGTATCATAATTATATTTTAATTGTTAAAATGTAAGTACATTAATATTTTTAATTACAGTGAAAGAAATAGATTATATTATTCTAAAAGGCAAGTAATATTGCTATATAATGGTAATCTATGAAAAACTAAAGCCTTGCTAATCCAATCGGGCTGGAGGTACAGTTAACTTGTTTTTACAGCTGATCAATAACTAGGAGAGGTAATGATGCCTTCGGATCGGTTATTGCTCTAATTATATAGTATATAAAAGAGCCACAAAAATGGAGGATGGTAGAGGGTTACATTGTACCAAACATTTATGAGTATGACAGCCCAAACATAACTCATGCCAGCTAATGGTAAATATAAAGTTAAATGAAAAATTACATCATTAATAAGCTGAATATCAGGAGTGCTGGTTATTGCTGAACCGTAAATCACACGCTTTACAACTAAGGAGTTGGCAAAATTGATTAAATCCAATCCATGTGAAATTAAAGCAAAATATGAAAGATGCCAGGTGACTAATTTTTTTACTAGCCTTTTAATTAAATTGAAACTACCTAAAATACAGCAAGACTTGTAAATAAAATAACATTAAAACACACAAATTCATTTGCAGTGTTAAAAAAATAAATAAATAATATTACTATATAATGTATGCACCAATAGGAAAAGAATTTTTATAAATTTCAAAATACAGTTGAATATTTTAGAAATTAAATTGTCTAGTTTTAATTTTAGACTAATAATTAAAAAAATATATTAGTAAATATAGGAAGCAAAAATAAAGTGAGAAACTATTTTCAAAGGCAAAAAAATATGTTTTCTTTTAACACGTTGAGTGCGGGCCACTCGGATGTGCACTTGGAGGGGCGGACCTCACGCCTACGAGCGACCATGCTTCTGCTACTGAATTGAGTCAGTTTGACTGGGCAAGAAACAAACACTCCCACACTATCACGTGGTTTAAAGGGCGAACAGCGATAAACTCGCTTCCGTCAAGAGCTACACTCAAAATGACTTAACTCAGTAGCAGATGCATGGCCGCTTGTAGACGAGTCTGCCTTCTGCGCCGGAGCCATGCCCCTTGCATCTGACCTTCCCGTACTCAATGTGTTTAATAAACAGGT